>CM028331.1:43920938-44480042 GCA_016647705.1 Eucommia ulmoides
CATTTCAAAACCATCTAGTATAAATATCATATTGATCATCACAATAAATAATAAATCACCCAGTATAAATAAACATCACATTTCAAACCACTACTCCACCACAGCACACACTGACTAGCCATAGTGATCGTTTTAACTTTACGATCGGGAATTGCAACGGTACCGTAACATTAGTAGGAATGCCTTCCTACGCAATATCCACACCCCTTTTTGGGGATAAATATAATCCACACCCCTTACGGGGAGAAACATAATCCACACCCCTTACGGGAAGAAATATAATCCACTCATATCTAACGAAAATTATTTTTAAGCCTTTTTTAGAAACCAACACAATTCCAAAAACCTGCTTGATTTATATCATTTATGAAATCGTACAGTGTAAGCAAACACATATGTCATCATATATATATACAGAAAATAGTTTGGTAAGAAGACAGTACACTCACCTCGCTTCTTGTGCTACAATAACAGCACCGTCCAAAGTCTACCGGGATGCTGGCGTTTGCGAACCTAGTAATGATAGGGCCTAAATTAATATTTTATGCAAAATAATCAAATCGTGTAATGCAGACCCTAAGTTCCGAAATTTTCCATTTCTCCCATTTTACTTATGAAAATTACTGTTTCGGGTAATTTTTATCTCATTAAAATAATTGCATAAAATTTAATAATACACACGGTCCCAATTTATCATTCCGATTCCGAAATTTTGATGTTAGAATTCAATTCAATAACCTGAAATAAACTTAACGGAAAACGTTACTCATCCCGAATCGTTCATGGGCCGTGAAATAGGTTTTTAATTCTTTTCGGGATGGTTTGTGCAAATTCTTCTCTCTTTTTTTTTCTTTTTTTTCCTTTTTTTTTTTTTTTTTTTTTTTTTCTTCTTCCTTTTTTTTTTTTTTTTTTTTCTTTTTCCTGTTTCCGTTTTCTGTTTGATGTCTCGCTGCCGACCACCCTTACCGATCACACGCCCACCGTCCATCGCCGTTGGCCGACCACCCAGACACACAGAGAAACGCACACACGCTATAGTGCTGAACGAACGAACACACACACTCACGTCAACACAGACACCGCAACAGCGCCGATCGCCTCCACCGTCTGCAGCCGTCACCGGCGAGCTGAACAAAACACACCTACACGGTCCTCCCACGCACACACTCACTCCGCCGGTGACCAACAGTGCCACCGACGACCCCCACACCTACCCACCTGACGAACAAAACACACCCATGCACACACTACCACTGTCGGCCGGCGACCAACGGCCGATCACCCACACGCCTAAACTCACACGATCACAGATTCCACCTGCACATGCACACTGAAATACACATACAATCGTACCAAAATATCCCACCACCAACACCACCGTGACAATCGCCGGATATACGTCACCGACCCCCACACCGCCGAACATTTACCGACCAACTCGCAATCCTCATGCATGCATACACCCACCAAATAAGTAGAGAAAAAAATACTCATAAATACTTACCAGACGACGGAGACGGACGGCAACGACCACACCGTTGACGATCTCACCCCTAAGGCCGCCAAGCAAACCACCGGAAACTCACACGATCGCTTCAAAGCAGGGGCACACAGCAGCAGCCATAGGAACACACACATGCAGCCATGAGATACACGCCTTGCTCGCTCACCGGAGAAATGCCGATCACGGAACCCCGACGTCCTCCTCCGATCCTCTCTCTCTCTCTCTCTAGAATTTTTTTCTAATTTCAAACTTGATGGAGCTGTTTGATCAATGCCCATGCACAAGTAGGTATATATTGCATGGATTTAGCAGTGGAGAATGCTCCTAGCCTGCCACGTTGCCTCTCCGATCTTCTCCCTTCAGGCGGTCTCGCATGCACGGCGTCGCGTGTGTATACATATATGTTTAAATTTTTTTATTTTTTTTTTGTTAAATTACTCTTTCCCCCCTCTAATTCCTTAAAATCTTCTTTTTGAGTTCAATTTAACATTTATAAGTTTCTGAAATTGTAATTTGATCCCTAACATTTTTAATTTTTAATTTCTAATTGACAATTCGCATCCCAAGTTGAGAGTAATGTTTTTAAATTTACAAATTTGAAACCCCCCCCCCCCCCCCCCCCCCCCCCCGCGTTTTGATTTGAGTTAATTTTACCTAAAATTTTCTAATGCTCTAAAATGCAATTATTTATGACGTACGTTTTACGATTTAGGTTTTACATTAATTTTCCCAATCGATATTTTAAATTATTTTAAAAAACAATTGTGATTCAAAAAATATTTGCACTAAAAAAGAAAATAGATACAATATAAATTAATTAAATTAGAATTTATTGACATGCAAAAATTGATAGGAAAAATTACTGGTTACTCCCAAAATGCAGAACTATTTACCGATTACTCCCATTGCCTTTTTTTTTTTTTGCACCGGTTACTCCCGTCGATACCTGTTTCTTGCACCGGTTACTCCCTTCGATACCTGTTTCCAAAAACGGCGAGGTGCAAGTTTACTGAAATGCCCTCCCCTGATTCGCGTGTTCCTTCCAAAGAGCCGATCGATTTGCAAACGTGTCTGCGTCTTCGTGTCTTCGTCTTTGAGTTTACCGAAATACCCTGCCATGAGCTTCTCACTTCGTGTTTCTCCGATCAAAAAAATCCACAATCGTAGCTATCGCAAATAGACGTCGCTATTGACGCCATGTTTCGTCTCCGATTTCGCTTTTTCTTAATTCTCCGATCAAGTTTATGGCAGCAATGATTGGTGGGTTTCGTTGAAGCCGGTGCGTACAAGGTCCTAATTGAAAAATCAAGAGAGAGATTGCGATGATGGGAGTTTTGCTTTCCAGAATTTTGAGATCAAGAGAAGAAGAACGCTTCCCACTGTTTACAGCTGGGGGAGATTTTTTTCAATTTTGACTATTTACATATTGCACTCTATAATTTGCAGTTTATTGTAAAGAACAGTTTATTTTACATTCAACACTCACATGTGTTGAATATAACATCATATGATTTTATATAACCATGGAAATAAAAACAAAATAGTTTGTGTGTGACAATTGATGTTACATTCAACACCTACAGGTGCTGAATATAACATTATATGGTTTTTAACCATGAATACATAAAATAAGGGAATAATTAATATTACATTCAACATCTACATGTGTTGAATGTAACATCATGTTTAAAAAAAAAAAAAAAACACAATTGATGGAAAAAAAAAAGAACAATTGATGTTACATTCAACATCCACGGAGATATTTTCCCAATGATTTTGACTATTTACACATTACACCCTATAATTTGTAGTTTATTGCAGAGAACAGTTGATGTTACATTCAACATTCACAAGTGTTCAATATAACATCATAAACATCCACAGGTGTTGAATGTAATATCCACATATAATACGATCTATAAAAATATGAGAACAATTGATGTTACATTTAATATTCACAATAGGGATATTTTAATCAGAAAAATATATCATAAAAAAAAAAAAAAAATAAATAATTAATATTACATTTAACACCCACAAGTGTTGAATTTACATTCAACATCCACATGAAGGGTATTTTGGTTAAAAAAAAAAAAATAACATCATAAAAAAAAAAAAAAAAAAAAAAACCCACAATTGATCTTACATTCAACATCCACATAAGGAGTATTTTGGTCAGAAAAACATAACATTATAAAAAATAAAAAAAAATAAAAAAAAAAAAACAAAACAATTGATGTTACATTCCATACCCACATGTGTTAAATGTTACATTCAACATCCACATGAGAGTTATTTTTGTTAGAAAATGACAAAAGGAGTTATGTGTGTTATTTTGTAGTATATCAATTTATTGGAAAAATTCCATATAAATTATATGATTAATTTTCCTAATGCACATTTTGAGTTAATTAAGAAAATATCTGCGATTGAAAAATATTTTCAACTGAAAAGAAATTGGATACAATATAAACTAATTAAATTAAAATTTATTAGACTTGCAAAAATTGATAAAATTAATCCTAATTTGTGGTTATTTGTTTGTTATTTTATAGTATATTAGTATAAGTTAATTTGTAGAAATATTATGTCACTTTTATGATTATTTATCTAATTTCTAATTCTCTATTTATTTTCGCTATTTATAAAATGTCATCACTCAATAAAATATATACATCATTTCTCAAATATTGCTATCAAAGTAACAAAATAGTACATATGTATTTCATACTTCAATATTAAAAATTTATTATAATTTTTTTCGAAGCCCGCGCAATGCACAGGTCTAAACTAGTTACCTTTGAATTAGAAGATAGAGATTTCGAACTCAATGTTCTTTTGCGGATCAGAAAATAAGAGAAAATGCAAGTATATTACCATCATAATTTGATTGTTCAAGAATCAAATCGATCATTGGATTCAAAAAAAAAGAATAGCAGGGCATGGGTGAGGACATCGGTGGTGTTGTAAGAGATACTTGGTTCAGGGTCTCCAATGCTCAAGAAAATATGAACAAACCATAAAACTAATTGCTCGTACAAACAAAATTCAACCATCATTGACAAAAACAAAGTACACAATCAATTAAAAACAGTTGAAAGGGAAAGATCCATATAGAAAATTTAGATCAACAATAAAATTAAGGTGGCGTTTGGTAACTGTTTCTGTTTCAATTCCAGCAGTGGGATGGGAATGGGATGGGATGGGAATTTTGTTTTCTTTTTGGGAGTAGAATTGCGTTTGGTAACGATAATTTTTTTTTTGTTTTGGGAAGAGAATTGTGTTTGGTAACGATTTTATCCTAAAATCTTTTTTTTTTTTTTTTTTTTTTTTTTTCTCTTTTCAGTTTTGGCTTGACGGCGGTGGCGCCGTCGCCGGCCGGCCGGCGGTGCTCCGGCGCCGCCGTCGCCGGCCGGCCGGCTACAGCCGGCGACGGTTCTCCGGCGTCGGAGACGGCGGTGCCCCCGCCGGTGATGACCGGACGGCGGTGGCGCCGTCGCCGGCGACTGCCGAAAGTGGCCGGAAAAATTCCGGCCGGACGGTCGCCGGAGATGATCATAGGTTTTGGGAATGGAATGGGAATAATAAGAAACAACTTTTTTTTGTTTCTCATTTCTTAAGAAAAAAGTGGGCACAATTCTCAAATGGGAATGAAATGGAAACGGAAACAAAAATTACCAAACGCTATTCCCAAACAGAATTCTCAAAAATCTGGGAATAGAATGGGATGGAAATGGTTACCAAACGGGGCCTAAATAACCATCACCAATTTGCCTAAAAAAATGTTCTTTTTGAAACTCTTTTTAGGGTTCAGTTGCAATTCATCCACATTCCACTCTCATCCTTTTCCATCACGCCTTGAAAATGTTGTTTTTGAATTTCGTCATTTTGTTATTTAAAAAAAAAAGACAAAAATGCTTTGAAAAATCCAGAAAATGAGACGATCAAAATGATGTAATCTAATTTCTTTGTCAAGCAAGTGAAACTCGCATGACAAAGAGAAGCAGCTGTATACACTGCAATTTGACCGTTCCACTAAATTTTAATTTATATTTACAATTTAATTAAATTTTTTTATTTTTTGGTCATTGTTGGAAAAAATGAATAGAAAAAGAATAAAAGAAAAATAAATTGGAAAAATAAAATAAAAAAGAAAGAAAAAATAAAAAATCGAAAATAAAAAATAAAAAATGTAAAAAAAAAAAAAAAAAAGAGAAATAAAAAAAAGGGAAATAAAAGAAGGGAGAGAAAAGAAAGAGAAACCACATAGAGAGAAGGAGAGAGAGAGGAGAGAAAAAGTAAGAGAGAGAAAATTCGAAGGAGAGAGGAGTTCTTTACAAAATAAATATTTTTTAAAAAAAATTACTGACAACGTGTGTATTTCAACTTATTTACATAAGGCGAGTGTCCAGATATTATAAACACCGGGATTAAGATCTCGGTGTTCGCAACACCGGAATAAAAAAATAATAATTGAATGGTCCCCGCCTTGCAAACGCCGGGACCAATTTTTTATTTTTATTTTTTACGTTTCACGGTGATACACAGTATCACCGTGAAACGGTGATGGGACAAATAGTCCCGAAGTTTAAAACGCCGGGACTATGTCCAGCACAAACAGAGAGAAAGGAGTGAGAGAGAGAGGAGAAAGAGAGATGCAGGGATCACACAAACAAAATAATCATTTTTGACACTTTATACCCCTAATTCATCCCTTTTTGGATAAAAAATAATTTAATTAATTTTTTAAAAAAAATCCTATGAATTTTTATTTTTTTTGGTAAAAAATGAATGAAAATTGGGATTAATAATAATTTTCTATTTTCCCTTTTTTGGATTTTTCTTTTTCCTGCCGAATTTAGATTGAGTTTTCGGTGGCCGTCTAGAGTTTCTAGGGGTTTTTTTTTCTCATCCTTCACTATAAATAAGATTCTCCTTCTCTTAATTTATTTATTCAAAAATTCAGAGAGAAATCCTCCTAGAGAGTGATTATTAGCGAAAACCCATTAGGGAAGCCGTCTGCAAGAGAGAAAAAACCCGTGCATCAAGATTTTGGCTAAAGCACATATATTTTCTGATTTTTTAATTTTTCTTCATTATTTTCTTACTATTCCATTTTAAATTCCTGTAAATTTAGTTCAATTCCGTTTTCTGTTTTTTATTTTTTATTTTTCCTGTTAATTTTATGATGAGTATAGGAGTCTTGCCTAATTCAAAGTGTAATTTTGCTTGTACTATTTCCTTTTTTCTAATTTTGCTCTCATTTTCCTTAGCTAAAAAGAAATCCTTGTTTATTCATTTTTTATTTGAAATTGATATAACAAGTGGTTTCTTTTTTGTTCTAGTTTTTTTTAGAATTAAGAAACAGTGGGGGAATTGTTCGGCCATTATTTTTTATGTTCACTGTTTTGATTTTCTTTTTTAAATAATATGGAAAAATAAAAAACAATAAATAAAATTTTAAATTGTAAGAATTAATCCCTACAAACTTTAGGATGAATTCATCGATTCGATAAATCGGGAGAGAGATTTTCAGACCATCGGTTCAATTCCCCAAATGGAAGGGAATTTTGAAACAGTCAGTTTAGGAAATCTCTTATCTTGGTAAATCTTTTCATGGGATTCCGCCTAAATCTTGGAATGATTAATTCCGACGAATTTGTTTCCTGTAATTTTCCCTTTGTTCTCATCTCCATAGGATTTAACAGAATTTCAAATCGAGATTTCTTTAAATTAATTAGACAAATATAAAAATAAAAAATAAATAAAAAAACTTGCATCCATGTATTAAGTAGCGTAATATCATGACATCTTGGATGTTATTTTTATCATTTAGACAACATGCTTAGAACATTTTCACCACCTACATTTCTCATATTTCATCACGCTACATAGAAGTTATCCTAAACTCCATAATTCATGCCACTTTTCATCATTTAGTATACAACACACACCTCTTGCACTACTTTAAGCTAAACATTAAATCTTTGCCACATGTAGTAATGTTAATCCAATTCATTCTCGTATTTATATAATTTGCATTAGTATGTTTAAATTAAGATTATTTTGCATAAAAATCATACACGTTTTTATAGCTTTAGGTCATTACACTACAAAAATAAACACACTCTTGCATAAATAAAAATAAATTCATATCACGACAGCTTAACATCTCATGTTTTGCATTCGCATTCATACTGTTGTACTTTTTGTAATTCACTTATTTTAATTTGTCCAATTAAATTAAAGAAATTCATCAAAAACATATATAAAACTACTCTTCGGGGACCGCTCTACTCAAATATCTTAATATTTGATGAGAGATCATATCAAAAAAACATTCTAAAAATATCAAAAATTTGTCTCATCTTTAGAAAATACCAAAAGGATCTTTATAAGAAGTAAAAGGTTTTAAAAAATAAAATAAAACATTTGAACTTAAATTAATTAGACTTAATTGGACATAAAGTATCGTTCCCGGATAGACGTTTTGAGGTGTCTAACACTTTCTCCGAACATAACCGACCCCCGAACTCTTTAAATGAATATTTGATTTGACCATATTTTTTGAGTCAATTTTACTTATATCTCTTATATTGTTTTCTAAAAAAATCGGTAACCTAGCACACCATTCAAATTCAATTCTAAGTGGCGACTCCTTTTTAAAACGGCCTAAATACTTTTATGAGAAAACTGACACTTTAAAAAAACCGTTCTCATTTACAATTTGTTATTTCATATTTTTTACCTTTTTTGAAAAATCTCACCTCTAATTTTGTTTGTTTGGATGAAAAATCTAACAAAAATTTTTTTTTAAAAATACTTTCATACTTAGAGAATTTAAACTAAAACGAATAAGTTCAAAAAGACTATATAAAACCATGCAGATAGTTAGAAAATTTAAAATATATTTTGTGAAGATTTGTTCTCTACATCAAGTCCCCGCCTCTTTCTGAGACCTATCCCTCATTAAAGCCTGTAGCCTTTTGTCTCTCTCTCTCTACTATAATATTGGAGTTACCCAAACCCCTCTTCGATTCCCATACCTTTTCAACCCATCATGGGCCTCCCACCCGTCACCCCGATACCCTTCATTGCTCCACCATCCCGTCACCACATCATAACCGTCTCTCTATTTTTCAATTTCTTTCTATTCTCTATTTCTTAAAAAAATGGAACAAGGGTAATTTTCTTCATTACATAATTAAATTTGACAAAAAATTTGTTGACAGTTTTGTCGGTGGAACTGCTAGAATTTCAAGATAAATATTTAAATAACCATTGAATAAAATTAATAATATTAAACAATATTAAAGTAATATTAATTATTCATGTAAGGGCATTAAAAATAAATTATAAAAATTCTGTGAAGCAAATTAAGTGTATACTAATTCAGAAATGTGACGTTAACGTTAACATAACAGAAAATAACAGTGACAAAATGTATTAATGTTAACGTAACAGAAACAAAGAATAACAATGACAGAATGTGTTTACATTAACGTAACAGAAACAAAAAAAAAACTGTGACAGAATATATTAACGTTAACGTAACAAAAACAGTGTTTTAAACTTTATATAAAAACTTATTCGGATATTCAAACAAAGAATTGAATTGAAGTAGATCGAAACTAAAATTTGACTCTATGCCCTTAAAGTAGATTCACGCCCCCACACTAGTGTTAATGGTTGAATGGACGTCTACCTCCCAGGATACAACGATCTTCAAGTTTTTAGTACAAGCACTTGAAACCAAAAATTTCGACAAAATAAACTTATACTTAAACTCTCACAAAATTCTAAATGATATGTACTTTAGTGGTGATATGAAGTGATAATGTTATGAATCAGATTAAATAAAATGAATGACAAGTCTTTTATTTATAGAAAACCGAAAGCCACTATTGAATGAATGCAACTTTAGAAAGACATTTGTTCACGTTAACGCTAACGCGAACCGTCACCAACTTTGAAAAGGCACATGTTCGCATTAACGTTAACGCAAACAGTCACCTAATGAACCTTCATATCTATTCATTAGTGCAAATTCAAATTAACGGTTAAGTAGTTAATTAACTATCTAACTACCACTAATTAAATTTTAAACTTATTCTGGCAGGTCAAGACCCGACCCGATCCAGACCCAACCCGACCCGACTCAAATCCGACCCAAACCAAATCCAAATATGGATCGATTTGTCCCAACCCAAACTCAACCCGACCCAATTCGAGTTTGAAGGTTTGATTATTAGTGGCTTGCCTTTGTTCTCAACTTATAAGTTGATACAAACTTGACTTTCTTCTCCACAACCAATGTGGGATAACGACACCTTACAACTCAAGTTCTCATTTTCCCAACAATGTGGGATAAGTCATACCCTTCCAAGTAATGTGGGATAATTAATTCATTTATATTTTCAACCAATCTCAAATGAGTTTCTTTGAGAATTAAAATCTCATTCAAAACTTAATTATTTTTGGCATATAAATATACTACGTTGATCCTCAAACGACAAAGAACGCAACAGAATAATAACCCGATTAATTTAATTAATAGATCTCACTTTAATTAATCAATTAAAGGAGCCAAAACTTCTAACAAGTTTTAGACGCACGAGGCACATTTTCTATTAAATTTAACATAACCAGATTTGTCTATTTTATATTGGGATTTTATTGTAACCCAAGCATTTTTCTTTTTTTACCTTTTAAATTTGGAAATAATTTTTTTTAAAAAAAAAATCTTTTTAATTTCAAAATTTTAATAATAAGAAAAAGGATAAAAAAAAAAAAAATTAATTCCCATTCTACTTTGCCTACTCCAGTTCAAAAAATTATACTTAACCTAAACAAAGTAAGAAACTAAACTTTTTTCCAAGTAAATTAACAGAATACGCTTAAAAATAGATACCGTTCAATTTTCTATCAAAAATTTGATGAAATTGTCCTTCTATTTTAATTTAATTTTTTCAAATATTTATGATAAAAAAATTAAATTAAAATTAAGACAAATAATAATTTTGTATATTTTATCTAAAAAATGAATAAAAAATTAAATCCGTTAATTTTTTAACATATTCCGTTGTAATTTTTTAAAATGAAGAAGAACAAAATAATAATCAGAGATGAAAGACAATTTATCATAATCTAACCATCACATCATTTTTTTGTCTTGAATGTAAAGGCATTAAATGTAGTGTCCTTTTTAATAAACTACGACTAAACACATAAAGATGGGTGCTAATTGGGGGGGGGTTTGAAATTGGATCGATAATTGGTATGATTACAAGCAAAGCACTGCCTATATGCAGGAGATGATCTTGGTCTCTCTCAAACAAACAAACAGTCATCTACGGTCATGAACAAAGAATGCAGCTGCTTGGGAGGAAATTGGCTTTAAGCCTCCAGGGCTGCTCGGTCGACTTTGAACCGAGGACGGTAACGATGTGGGTTTACGCTTTGATGCACTTGTAACGGAACTTGCCAGAATATCCATGGAATGTGATTCTAATGTACGGGAAGAAATAATCCGTGACTCTTTTCTTTAGATTCAAAAGGTACTTCAAGAGAAAATTTGGGATAAGTTGCTGCAACAAAGTTAGGTGGAGACGAGACTGGCAACATTGATGTCGGCATCCAGCTACGTCGACATTCCGGTAATCATCTTCTCCTCCTCCATGTTAATTGTTTCAATTTGAAGAAACAATTCAACCCAACTCAAATAAAATAAAATTAACCAATGAATCTAATCAACCCAAATAAAATAAAATTATTGAATTAAATTCTACCAAACCTAATTAAACACAAATAAACAAAACATATTAAATCTAATTAAATTTAATTAAACCAAAATTAATATAAATTAACCGAACAAATTTTACTTAACTCTAATAAAACAAACTCAACATTAACCGAACAATATTTAAACCTAAATCAACTAATTAACCCTAATAAACCCACTCATCAACTAATCCTATATTTAGTTTTTCTTCTACATGTGTCATATTTGTTACATGTAAGGCATGTTTGCCAAAATGGCACACAAGATGGCACATAGCTGGAGCTATTTTTTTCTTCAAAAGAACCAAAAAAAAGGGGGACAACACATCATGTAACAAAGTCTTAGGGTTGCTCTAATGGTTTTGTTTTTAATACGGATGAGTGTCATGACCGTTGAGTATATTTATATAGATATAAGAAAATAGGGTTTAAATAGAGTTTGTAGTGAATGGGAAGAATAAAGCAAAACGAAAGACATGTGCAAACAAAGAAAAATAGGAGACTATTAGGAGTAAAACTTGCCTAAAATGATATAGTTGGAGATCACGTTTCAATCCGCCACATTACAATCAAAGTAATGATGGAGACCCCTTTCTCGCTCTATAGGAAAAAAGTGACCCCTCTCTTTAGTTAACACTGAACTGAAGGCTACCTTTTCTCTCTACACCAATAGAGATCCCTTTCAAACATTTTAAGAGGTGTAAGCAGAGGAATGATAGGAGATTGATAGAAGCAAAACTTAGCCTAAAAATTGTGTACTTAGGGATCACGTTTTAGTCTGCTAAACTGTGACCAAAGCAATGAAAGAGACCTCCCTTCTCTAGAAAGAAGGCGAGGAGACTAATAGTACAATTAAAACATTGCTTAAAAAGGTGTCCTTCATTGGTATAGAGAGGGCGAGATCACCTTCAGTTGAGTGTCAATCAAAGAGAAGGGTCGTTTTTTTTAGAGAGAGGGGGGATACGGGTTTCCTTCATTGCT
This sequence comes from Eucommia ulmoides, assembly GCA_016647705.1. NCBI lineage: Eukaryota > Viridiplantae > Streptophyta > Magnoliopsida > Garryales > Eucommiaceae > Eucommia > Eucommia ulmoides. The sequence continues at coordinate 43,933,204 of CM028331.1, forward strand.
CTGATCTGGTTGTAGTGTGGCATCGAGCCACGCTGACATTTCCGCGATCATTTTCTCCTCCTTGTTGATTGTTTCAATTTAAAGAAACAATGGTTTTGTTTTTGATATGAATGAGAGTCCAATCCGGTGAGTATATTTATAGAGATATAGGGAAAATAGGGTTTCAACAATGTTTGTAGTAAACAGGAAGAATAAAGGGGCCGTTGGGAAATGTCTTTCCATAAGAACAACTTCAAGGGATGTGTCCATCCCTTATGTCATCCCATTTTTTGGGTTTTTTTAAGCATATATTCACTCCAATGGTTGTGCTATCACGTGTGCCGTTTTAGAACACATGCCTTACATGTGTCAAATATGGCACATGTAGATAAAGAGCCAAAATATTGGATTAGTGGATGGGTAGGTTAATTAATGTTAGTTGATTTAGGTTTAAATATGGTTAGATTAATGTTGAGTTTATTTAATCAATGATGATAGGATTTGTTTGGTTAGATTTATATTAATTTGGGTTTAATTAAATTTAAGTAGATTTTGTTTATTTGTGTTTAATTTGGTGTGGTGGAGTTTAATTTATTAATTTTATTTCATTTGGGTTGAATTAGATTAATTGATTAATTTTATTTTTGTTGGTGTCTGGAATTGGTCCAATCAGCAATATGGTCCGAACACTCTCGGATCAGGGATGAAGGGGTTATTGATCTCGCGTCTTTCCGTGCTGCAGCCGGGTCGGTTGGCCGAACTGGCCTGAATACGAACCCGGGTCTTGATTTCCTTCCTTGCTCCTTGCCGCTGTCCGGGCTGAGCTCCTGGTCACCACCTGCACAAGAGACGGCCGGGTTGTTCCCGGCGTGTCTCCTCCGGCGTGAAAGTAAGGATTAGGGGGAGAAAGATAGGTCGGAGAGTTACTGTTACCTCGACCTATCTGACCGACCCAAGGCGAATTTTCTCTCTCTAGAATGATTTTCTCACCCTTGTAAAGTGTGGAGGAAGCTTCCTATTTATAGGCGAAAGAGCGATTAGCATAAACAAGATTAAGACCTTAAGCTTGGATTATCAGTAAGCAGTCAGGCGCGTGGACGACATGGCAGATTAGAGCTATGAGCCTGGGCCCTAGGGCCCATTGCTGTTGAGGATGAGGCCGGCACCGGACCTCCCGAGGTGGCAAGTGAGGTTGGCTCCATCCGAGGAGATCGGTCTGGGTTCCCCGACCTCCCTCGGGTTGCTGAACACAACCAACCCGGGCTACCTATTCACCAGGCTGGGACGAAAGTGACTCCACGGTGGATATGGCCTTATCGGCGGACACGTGAAGGGGCCCAACTTTACCCACATCAATTTTATTTGGACTCGATTGGATTAGCTTTATTTGGGTTGAATTTGATTAATTTTAATTTTAATACAAAAATAAAAAATAGCACACCGTTTTACCACAATCTTGGAACACCCATCTTAATAATGTATGTCATACTATTTTTGGTGTGCCATATTAACAAATGCCACACCAAAAAATAGCTACCTTGGAGTTGGGGGTGATAAGGCCAAGAATGGGAGGGCATTTTCTTTCCACTAATGGTTATCTTATACTTGAATTGAGCTTGTCTTTCCATAACTAAGGTTTCATGAGTTAGTTTTGCAAGCCTTTTCTCTATCTATGTATATTTAAAGGACAAACACCAAAAATCTTCAAAAGTCAGTGTAATTAACCCTGATCAGAGGAGTAAGTAAAAACAATGTAATTTGACCAGCAACATCAAAAACCCAAACAAAGAATATGCAAAAGATGGAAATTTTGCCTTCAAGGCCAGCTATAGAGGGGGAGAGAGGGGTGTCCATTGGTAGAGAGAGGGAGGGAGGTCACCTTTAGTTCAATGCTAGCTAGAGCAAAAAGTCACCTTTTTCGCGCACGCAGGGGAAGGGGGGAGAGGGGTCTCCGTTCCTCTAGTTGCAATGTGGCAGACTGAAATGTCGTCTACAAGTATACCATTTTTAGGCTATGTTTTAATTATGCTATTAGTCTCCTCACCTTTTTTCTAGAGAGAGTCTCCTTCATTGCTCTGATCACAGTGTAGAAAACAAAAACATGATCCCCAAGTACACCATTTTAAGGCTAAGTTTTACTTCTATTAGACTCCTATCTTTCCTCTGCTTACAACTCCTAAAATGTCCAAGAGAGAGAGAGCCATCTCCATTGGTAGAGAGAGATAGAGGTAGCCTTTAGTTTAATGCTAGCTAGAAAGAGGGATCACCTTTTCCTAGAGAGAGAGAGAGAGAGAAGGGTCTCCATCATTACTCTTATCGCATCGTGGCAGACTGAAACGTAATCCTCAAGTATATCATTTTTAGACAAGTTTTACCCCTAATAGTCTCCTATTTTTCTCAACTTGCACATGTCTTACTTTTTCCTTCATTCTTCTCATTCACTACAAACTATGTTTAAACCCTATTTTCCTACATCTTTATAAATATACTCATCGGACAAGACTCTCATCCATATCAAAAACAAAACCATTCGAGCAACTCCAAGACTTTGCAATATAGTGTCATTCTTTTTTGTTTTGTTTTTTTTTTTGGCTCGTTGGAAGGAAGAAAGAGCTCCAACGGATGTTCCACCTTGTGTGTCATTTTGGCACACATGCTGGCACATGTAGAGTAAAAGCCAAGTATTGGATTAAGAGGTGAGTGGGTTAGGGTTAATTGGTTGATTTAGATTTAAATATTGTTCAATTAATGTTAGATTTGTTTAATCAGAGTTAAAATTTATTTGGTTAGATTTATATTAATTTTGATTTAATTAAATTCAATAGGTTTTATTTATTTGTGTTTAATTAGGTTTGGTAGAATTTAATTTATTTATTTGAGTTGGGTTAGATTCATTGGCTAATTTTATTTTATTTGGGTTGGGTTATTTCTTCAAATTGAAACAATTAACAAGGAGGAAAAGATGATCACTGAAATGTCGACATAGTTGGTTGCCAGCACCAAATGTTGTCGGTCTCTTCTTCGTCTACCACCTGTTGCAGCAACTCATCCCGGATTTCCTCCTGAAGTACCTTCTGAATCTAAAGGAAAGAGCCATGGATTACTTCTTCCCGTGAGTCAGAATCACATTCCATGAATATTCCGGCAAATTCCGTTACAAGCGCAATGAAGCGTATACCTCCATCGAGACCTACCTCGGTTCAAAGTCGACCAAGCAGCCCCGGAGGCTAAAAGCCGATCTCCTCCCGAAGCAACAACAATCTTTGTTCATGACCGTGGATGACAATGAGGAAATCACCGACGTTTTCGCCAACGTTGAGGTGAAGTGGCTCCTAACCAAGAAAAACCTGGAAACCCCAACGTTTTCATGGTATCCCAACAGAGACAACGAGAAACAGTGGCTCCGATGCGTGAGGAAAGCTTAAAAGTAAAGGATAAAAACCTGGGTTGTTAATCATGGGTGCTTTCCACTTCCCTTGTAGTTTGAATTCTCAATTTCCTGCCAAAAAGAAGTTAATGGATTTTTAGTTACAAACTAAAAGCTACACATCAAGCAGTTTACGGAATATGACAAATTACTGGATTAATTGCCTCTACCCTTGACTAAAGGGAACCATCACATTTTATTTTAAAAATATATATATAGTGACGAGAAAAAAAAAATCGCTTTAGCACTCTCTCTCTACCTCTATTTTTCTTTTTTCAAGTAAGGACAATATAAAATAAAATTTTAAATGAAGGGCAGTTATGGCCATTTCATGTGAAACTTAGATGAAAATTTTAATTTCACTTATTTTTTTAACATATTTCGTCAGGCTAAATGGGGAAAAAAAACATTGCTTTCTTTATCTACTTTAGGTAGGAGGGAGTAAAGTGTCAGTTTCAAAAGTAGAAGGGACAAAAAGAAACAAAATCAAAGTATAAGGGGTCTAAAAGGCAGTTAACCCTACGTTTTTCTAATACATTACCAACCTTTACCTGCCATGGACCATTGTACTCGGGGTTTGGTGTTGGGGGAGTCCATTCACCAACCTCTTCATCATCCCAGTCTTCAGGCTGGATTTTTCAAATATTTAATCAGTAGACTACACAATCTTTGAAGCATGAATCTAGAAATTTAAAAACAGGTGGATTTGAACAAATACCCTCTTGGCATCAGCATCGGGATGTCATCGTATCCCTAAAAAATTGAACTAATTTAAATTCGTATAATTTCTAGTTTGGGACAAATTCAAGGACCATATAGCAAATAAAGGCAATTCACAATCACCTCATGTTCTCATCTTCAGGATCAGTAATGTATTCTTGATCATCCCAGTCTTCAGGCTGTCGTCAACAACAAATTCATTATTAAATTTCCAGAGAAAAAGTAATTGGATGATTAACTGATGGAAAAATTGAAAACCAAAAAGGGAACTACTTTTTGGCGTCACGGTCCTTGATTTTCTTACGTGGGAGAAGGTCCCAATCAGAGTACAAGGCTACCGGTCTGCCGCTCCACATTGTCAATGAGGATACTGTACGCAGCATCAGGGCAGAGGCTAAAAGCGCAAACATGGGTCTGCTGGTCTGTTTCATAGGGGACATCCTTCTTCTGTGAGAATAGCATGGACTTTCTTGGTGGTGTACCTATAGATATCTGGTCCAAACATGATGCCGCAGTTCAAATCATTTAGATGTTTGTCAGCGAAATTCAACAGACATTAAAATCTCAGATAAGATGAAACAGGGGAATGGTGTTCAATTTAACCTGTATAGGGTATGACCACCGAAATTTCTTTTGAGAGATGTCACCACTGAGCAGCCTCATGTACCTCATCCAAGCGCAGCCTACAGGTACTTGTTCGAAGTTTTAGACCTCGGAACCATTCACCGTCTCTGCAGCCGGGCATGAGAGCCATCTTGACCAACAAAACTTTAGAATATATGTATATATATTGTATATGACTCTTTTTGACAAGTTTTTCTAGTTTTTCACTCGGGAAACATTTGACGGCGTAAAACTGGAGCTTTTGAAATTGGAATTAGAAATAACGTGTAAAAAAGAACAAAAAAATTAACATGCTTCCATTTGCAATTCAAAATTTTCAATTTTGAGCAACCGAAAACACTACCTTAGCGGCATTTGTTTAGTGTTTTTGTTTATGCTCCCAAAAAAAAAAAAAAAAAAAGAACAAAAGCAATTTCTTCTTGTTCTGATCCCATAAATACCCTGTTGCTATCAAGAACACAAGAATGTATTCCAACTGAAAAGAAAAAATTACTAACCCCAAACATGGCTTTGAGTGGCCTAATTCTCAAGATTAAAACAAAATGAAGCTTGACGCTATCTTCAAAAGCATAATCTTCAATACATGAGAACTCTCTATATATATGTAGTCATGAAAATCAACCAAACACTGAAAATTATCCACAATTCAATAAGACGAAAAGAGGAGTACCTTAAATTGGAAAAAATATCAGGATCCCTTAATGCTTATTCCCTCGAGAACTACAAAATGAGAATACACACTGAAAAAGTGATTTCAAAGAGAATAAAATACATGAACGGATTCAAAAAAAAAAAAATCAGATGAAGGTAGAGGGAAGAAAAGAGAATCAAACTGAAAGTATACCTTGCCACCGTGACCGTGTGAAATAACGAAAGTGATGCATTGATAGAAACGGGATAATAATATGAGAAAGAATGAGGCGAATTGCAAATGCACACAGATCACACAGCAACATCTGAAAGTAATATTAACGTGGATTTAAATACGTATCAAATATAGGTATTAACTTGACGAGGAAAATAAGTGGAAAAATGAAATAAATACGTTGAAATTATTGCCATGTAATTGTAATGTAAATTGTGTTTGGTCGCATGAAGTAAACAATTTCGCAGAGGGGGAAAATTGGTTCAAGATTTGTTTGTAAATGATATTAGGAGTGTATTGTACTTTTTAGGTGACACTGAGTTATTGTATTACCTATAGTAATTTGTAATATTTGGTTAATTCATTCAATTACATCGCCTTCCTCTGAAACAGCTTTTTCTTCGTAACTGGCTGTTTTAACATTATTGAAGTTCTAGGTCTAAATTACCTGACAACATACTCAGGAACAACAACCACCTAAAAAGAAAGCAATAATTTCCAACGAGGTAGGAAACGAAGGAAATCAAAAGAAATAAAAATACTTGAATTGAAAAACAAGCAAAACAAGGGAAAGCATACCTGCGGACCATGCAGAATGGAGAGACATAATGGAGAGGTCAAATGACGCACAGAGAACCAAAGAGCCAGAGCAAGCGGAGTAGCAGAACACGTGTGATGTGAAGCCGCAGGCCGAAAGCGGCGCGAATTCAGCTATCTGCTAAGAGGTCGCAACGAAAATCTGCGGCGTCTGTAGGCGGAGGCGCCGCCGGAGACATATTCCGATTTCGTAGCGAAATCTGAGGCGCGGGAGAGAGTGCATGTATGCAAAAGGCCCGAAAAGTTTTACAGAAAAGGGAAAGAAAGGATGAAGAATCAAAAAACGATGAGATCAGGCAATGTCGAGGCAAAATCAAACCTATATTTCGACGGATAGGCAGAATCAAAAATAATATGAGTCGGAAACAGATTTCGTACAGCGGAATGCGGCCGGAGCCACGTAGCTTCCTCGCGCTCTCTTTGTATCTTCGTCGCTCTCGCGCCCTCTCTCTCTCTCTCTCGCTATCGTCTTCCGCATTTCAATTTCAATCGAAAATTGAAATGTGAAACCTTTGAAATTACAAATAAGGACATAGGTGGGGCTGGCAAATGACGCATGAGGACAGAAAATGAATCGAATTACACATTTACCATTGAAATTTGCGAATTTACCATATTGACCAGCACTGGAGATAAAAAACCGAAAATACCAAAGAGAAAAGGACAAAATCAACCCACATATTACAAAATCACCCTTGTATTGGCTATTTTATATATATGTTATAAATATAGATATGGTGGGGTTGGGATTTAGCCCACTTGCTCGTTTGAGAGTAAAAAATGGAGTGAAGGTTATAACGAGGAATAGAGGCCGATGTTGTTCGCCATGTTGCCACCCTCAGTTAAAACAGAGGGTACACTCTCTGTTAAAACAGAGAGTCGCAGCGGCGAAAGGGAGTTTAGAGTCACGGCGGTAGGGGGAGAGAGAGAGAGAAAGAGGGGGTTAGGTGAAGAAACCAGAAAAAGAAAAACAAGAAAAATAAAAACAAAATAATAAAAAGACTGTTATACCCTTCAAAAATTTTATTTTCGTTAATTTGGATAGAAAATTTGACATAATAAATTTTTAAAACCACCTTCATACTTGGAAGATTTAAACTGAAACAAATAAATTTATTGAACTACATAAAAACGTGTCAATAGTTAGAAGGTTTAAAATATATTTTGTCCTAAATAAAAATATAAAAAATATGAGGAATTATGAATAATATGTAAACCACACAAATAAAATAAGAATATCCAATTTCAAGCCTTTTTTAATTAAATTTAAGTTTATAATGTTTTTAATTTAAAAAAATATACAAATAAGATTTTTAACATTTGTCACAACACCTTGTATTTATTTGCACACAATAAAAAAAAATTACAAAAAAATACATTCTTCATTGGCAAAACTATATATTTTTTTATGTTAAGAATGTTTCTTAAATTTATTTTTATAAAATTATTCTAATTCAACAAACACTTGATTAATAAGTGCATGCGTACATTTTATATTGAGTCATAATTTTACATGTTGAAGATATTAAATATTATTTTTTTACTACTTTATAATTACACCATCATTAATTTTATTAATCCTAATAAATTTACATTTGTTGCATATTAATTCTATTTCTTACTTTACTCATTACAATTTTTTATTTTTTATTTTTTTCATTCTATTTTTTTCCTATCATGAATTATAAAACATAAAACACATTTAATTAATCATTGGAATTTTTAACCATAAATCCACTTTTAAGTGCTTCTATCACACAATGGTTCAAAGCCATTTAATAAAAAAATCCACTAATTATTTTCTTATAGAATTAATTTTAAAAATTATATATATTATATTATATAATTTTAGCATAATTCAAAATTTACATTTAAAGTTATCCAAAAAGAATCATATTAATTATACATGAGTATTTTATTAAATTGATTATTTTTTTTATTAAAAAAAAAAAAGTAATGTTATTGTAGTAAACTAATCAGCATTACTGAGTTCATAAAGAATTACCCAATTTTTTTGGGCTATTTTAAATTTTACTATTTATCATTTTCTCTTTTTTTTTTCATTTTTTTCCTTTTTATGAAAAATAAATCAAAAAATTACCAAAATGGTGATTTTTTTCTTTTTTTTTTTTATTGAGGCAAAATATAACTAATATAGTACTTAAATATATTACTTTTTAAAATTAAAATTTATCTTTTAAATATAGAATGTTCAATAACCTTTTAATAAATTTACTCATTTTTGTAAAATGTTTAAGAATTTTTTAGAAGAAACCCAATTTGAAAAGAGATGATTAGTTTGAGTGGAAATGTATGATAAGGGGGGAAAAAATTTACGATTCTGCCCTAATATAGTTAAGCATTACTCTCACATTTCATCTAATTATTATATCTTCAATTCAATCGTCTGAAGTTTGTATAGACCATCACGCCGCGTATCTTATTCTCGCGACAAAAATCAACAATGCATCCGTCATTTTATCTCTTGCCAAAGTCGATACTCTCTCTCTAGCTCTTCAATATTCTTCCTCACCACTACTATAATTTATCAACGCTAACACCATCTCCTACAACTACACTAGAAGTCTTTACTCGAATAATTCAACTCCCACACTAAAAATAAAATAGACTGTAAGGCACTTTAGTTTCTTGCATATAAACTTGGCATCTTAGGCATGACAATCATCTTGATGAATCTTGAGGATCCTTGTGCTGTCTTCAATTTGTGGGTGAAATCTTCACAAATTAGCTCACACAACTCTTTCCCAACACAACCATTGCCACGAAGAAGAAATCAACAGATCAATAAAGCTCCCATATAAAATTAGATTACCTATGATTTTTGGCATCTTTATGCTCTTTCAAATCTACTTCATTTTTGAAGCGTAGTTGGCACTTTAGTTTCTTGCATATGAACTTGGGACTGACAATCATATTGATGAATCTTGAGAAACCTCGTGTTGTGCATAAATTGCATTGAATCTTGTTCTTGCCAGAGTTTTTCTTATCGGATACTTTGTCCTCAGAGCCTAAGCACACCATTGCTTCAAGAGCCATGTTTTCAGAATTGTTGTTACTCTTCTTGCCCATCGCTCAAGATCTATTTTTTTTTATGCTCTGAAACTTTTACCAGATGGCTGATGCACTCTCTCTTTCTCTCTCTCTCTCTCTCTCTTTCTCTCTATATATTGATAAGCAAGTAAGCCCAACAAAACTAGCCCAAAATAAAAGCCCAATAGCCAATTAAATTTAAAATGATAATTAGGTTACTGCGGCCGACCCAATTATTTTGAACCAATAATCTAACCCAAGGAGGAGAAGATGGTTTGCAACTTGTGCAACAGAATATTCGGTGACATGAAAGTTTTGATTACTCATCAGAATGACCGTCATGCAAATTTTAGGAAGATTTGTATGCTCAAGGAAGAAATGTTAAGCGTCGGTTTGAGAATGAGGTTGATCTAACATAGCATAAAAATGCAGCTAATCACTAAAAAAATATGAAAAATAGGTAGTTTTGGTTTAAGAAGAATGTTTGCTTTGTTTCAGTCAGTGAAGAAATATTTGTTGTGTTTCAATGAAGAAATGTTTATTATGCAGTTTAAGTTATATATTTAGTGAAGAAATGTTTGTTCTGATTTTTCTTTGTTTTTTTGAAAATCCCAAAAAATAATTAAAGAAATAATAAGTTCAACAAATTCAAACATAGGAAATGCAATATTAGTTCAAAACACAAAAATCTAATCGTTTGAATTTCAGTTTTAACCACAAAAATTATTCACGACAAATAAGCAGTGAGCACGACGGCCTCGACGACCTCCTTGATTTTCTTCTCGGAGTTCTTCGAAATCAGCTTCGCCTTCACGACCACCAGTTGTGACGGCGCAACACACCCTTACCTCGATGTTGAGGTGGGGCAGAAGAATTTTTTCTTGAGCTTGTGGAAGTATTTTATTTGTTTCAATGAGTAGTATAGGTATAGACAGTGATGAGCAATATAAATGGTATTCTCTCTCTCTACATGATTTCTCATTTTTCTTCCGAGAAAGTAATTTGGTATTGTTAATTAGCATAAGATGCTATTCCTTCCCCATCTACCGTCTACCATATCCGGTCACCACTCGTACACGCGTTCCACATGAAAGCAAGGATGCAGGAAGGAATAAGTGGTGATTGGATATGGACCATATGGTGGATGACGGATGAGAAGGGTTTATTTTACATAGTCTACCCCAAAAGTTTATAGTTATTCAAATTTGATCTATGTACATGATAAGATTTTAACCGTAGCACTAACAATACAATATTGTCTCTCATTAATGGTCACATGTTAAGCATGCAAATGTTCCCGCCCATTTTTTTAGTTGAGTTTACATTTTGGACTAACGTGATACCATTAATAAATTTATGATAACAATAAATTGGGTCCTTTAATAAAAGGTAAAATACTTGTAAATTACTTGTTAATTTTTCACATTTTAGAAATGACCAATCCTTGGGGTCAAAGAAATTCAACTTTTTTTCTTCCTTTTCTTTTTAATTGATTTTCTTAATAAAATAAATTTAAAAAAAAAAAAATAATCTTATTCTTTTCTTTGAAAAAGTTTCTAGTTTGGTCATATGATGACAAGATAAAATGTGGTGTTTTCAAAAATACAAACAGAAAAGTAGAAACGTCAGTCAAACGCCACTTAAAATTCTATTTAGTTTCTAACTATATTTTTTATTTTTATTTTTATTTATAAGTCAATTTCAATATTTGCTCCAAGTGGATTTCCACCAATAAACTAATTTCAATAATACTTTCCAAAAAATGAAAATAAATAAACACTTCATAAGGCGATTGAACTCGTTTTCTTTTCAACTTTAATATTGTTTCAAATATTTCTTTTATTTATTGGGACAACATGTATTTATTTAAATTGCTATAATTTTAATTTCATTAAAAATCTTCCCAAATGTTTACTCCTAATTACTTACTATTCCAAAGTAGTTTTTTTAATTTTTTATTTTATTTAAAATAAACAAATAAAATACTATGTAACTATCTGTTAAAATATATATTATTTAGGGGAGGCCCAACAGGATCTTTTGGTCTGGGCCATACTTTTGCCCAAGTGTTACTTAGGTCATATTTATTTAGGGGTGGGTTTTTTTTTTTTTAAGTTATATATTAAGAAGAAAATAGGAAAACACACAAAATTAATAAACATAAGTAAAAAAAAAAAAAATTAAGATTTTTAATATTTAGTCCAAATTTCACACCCCCTCTCCTCAATAACCCTGTTAAACAAAAAGATTATTTTTTGAACATTTTCAAGAACATTCTTAATTTTAGGTCCTCGACATTTAAAAAATAGACATGAATGAGCATTTATAGCCCCATAGAAAAATAAATAAAACCATAACCCTAATTTCATCTCTTTCATTGTATATCTGGTCGCCGACAGCCTCCATATTCCCGTAGCAGCATTCCACCGCCGACAACTGTTGTAGTCGTACTCCAACTCTGCCACCTCCAATAACATCTCATGAACTTCGGATCATGGCTCCCCTCTCTCCTCTCTGAAACACACAAGATCGGCGTGCTCAATGGTCTTCCATTTCCCTCCATTTTCAACTGCCACTCTAGGAGTTCTACCGTTGTCTCTAGTCGGCGCTTTCTGGTTTCCACCGTCTCCTGCCATATTTTGGTCACCACCACCACATTCTCCCCTCTCTCCTCTCCGAATCATAAAAGATCAGCGCCACTTAATGGTCTTCTATTTTTCTTCATTTCAACCTCACTCTAAGAGTTCTATCATTGTTTCTAGTCACCGCGTTCTGGATTTCGCCATCTCAGAACTGTATTTTTCCAAATCTAAAAAATCCCTAATCTGGCAAGCATAGCGTGAGCACGGTGCTCACACGGTGAAACGGCGCGGCAGTTCCAGATCGACGAACGACGAGCATGGCACGACGGATTTAGATCTGGGTTGAAATGTTCAAGATCTAGAACCACCACGAACGACAAACAACGGACGGTGGCCCTACGTTCGCCACCGTCGTTCGTCCAACCTTTAGAGATCTCTCTCTTGGTTCAGATTTGAAAAATAATTGATTGAATGTAGATTTCCAGATCTGAATGTTCATTTCCAGATTTAAGGTGATTGTTCATATGCGGTTTGTATTTTCCAGGTTGAATGTTCATTTTATTTATTTTTTAGTTTTTTATGTTTGTACCGGGCATTTTTTAGTGATTGTTCATACCGGTTCTGAAAAGCCACACTGTCGCTGCCTCGTTGTTTGTCACTGCCGATTTTGGGTATTTGGTGAATGTTTGTTCTAGTTGTGAACAGTCGTATCATTTTTTTTTGTGAATGTGTCATTGTAGTTGGTGAATGGTTACATTGGCTTTGTTGTTGTTGATCTTAGAGGGTTTTTAATGTTTTAATTTATTGTCTTCTTGAGAGGTTTTGGGGAATATTCATACATTTTGATGAAATGTTCAAACTACCTTTGTTTTCGTTTGTCCGACTTTTTTTTTAAATTTTTTTATTCGGTTTGGTTTTTCGTCAATATTCATATTGGGAACATAATAAAAACATAATTTTGTTAACATAAAGAGCAATGAATTTTCATAATAATACTAATTAAAATATATTAAAAGGTTTAAAATAGCAAAATGAAAATATTAACATTTGCGTTTGCTATTTTTTTACAGAATGACATTGTATGTAAATAATTAAAAAAAGATGGTTAAAGAACATAAGACTATTTTATAAAAGTCTTGGGGGACTAAAAACTTTATTACGGCAATTGAGAGTTTATTTTGTTATTTATATATTTGTTAAGGATTATATAATAAATTTCTCAAAAAATTACCAAAATAAATGAATACTTGTCTTTTTTATTTATTTTGGTTCATAATATTTTTATCTCACCCGTAAGAATGAATATAGGCCTTAGTTAACAAAAAACGAGGCCACATGACCCAACCTTTTTGGGTGCAAAAAGATGTATGTATGTATATATATATATATATATATATATATATATATATATATATATATATATATACACGAGTTCTTTACCTATATGGGTCTGAAAAGTTTTCATATTACAAAAGTGGATCTTTTTTCAATTTTTTTACTAAAATGGGTCTCTTCGGCAGTGAGGCCAGTTTCTTTGGATTATTTATTTACTTATTTTTAAAACCGATCATGTTACGACCAGTTTTACATTTTGGGGCTACTACCGTGGCAGCCCCCTCCCGCCAACCCCCCCTCTACATCCCCATCCCCATCCAAAAATAAAATAAAATAAAATTATATATATATAGAGAGAGAGAGAGAGATTATTTAATATGTATATATAATAATATGTATAGATATTATTTAATATGTATATATATTATATATAATAATATATATACATATGTATAAAAAATAATATAGACACACAAATCGGAATATTTTTTTTAGTGTTCGTAACACTACGCAATAAAATTAGAACACTAAAAACGAAGTAGTGAATAATTTTTAAATAATAGTCAAAGTTGGTCGGATGAGTTATTTTGATGACGATGCAGTTTTTTTTGCAACTTTGAGTTAACAAAAGATAGTCTATCCATAACAGAAATGAACCTAATGTTTTTGTATACAAACTGTGTTAGTAACACTATGTAAAAAAACTTAGAAAACTAAAAACGGACTAGTGAATAATTCTTAAATAATCGTCAAAGTTGGTCAGATGAGTTGTTTAGACGACAATGCAGTTTTTTTGACAATTTCGAGTTAACCAAAAGTAGTTTATCCGTACACGAAATAAACCCGATTTTTTTTTGTACACAAACTAAAATACATATTCCATAGAATCCGACCAGGGTCGGATTCAATGAAAATTGAATCGGGCCCTGCCACGGCCGAACTCTGTAATTGTTATATAATTATAATCTATAATATAATTTTTAATTTTAAAATGCTAAACAAACTTTAAAGTCATATATATATTGAAGTCACTTAGTTTCCCTATAGGTAAAAAATACATTTTAAACCCTTCAGATATTGACACTTTTCTAATTAGTCCCTTTCCGTTTGGGCATTTCATTTTAAACCCTTTAGGTATAAGCATGTTTTTATTTAGTCCTTCCATCAGAAATTCCATCCAAACTAACAGAATTTTGAGGACAAATTTATCATTTTACATTTGTTCACTTTTTAATCATTTTTTTATTAATTATTTTTCTTCTTTTTTGATTTCTCTCACACACTCTCTCCCGCTCAACTCTCTCTCTCCCTCTCCCTTTCCCTCTCTCTCTTTCCCGCTCAGCTCCCTCTCCCTCCCTCCCCTATCGCAACCAAAACGGGGGTGGAAACACCCCCGTAACAGGGGGAGACACCCCATGTGAAAATAAGGGGCGAAAACCCCTGTTTTCTTAGGGGGTGAAACCCCCTGTTACGGGGGTGTTTTCATAGTGAGAGAGGGAGAGAAAATTGAGCGGGAGAGAGAGGGAAGAAGAGACAGAGAGTTGAGCGTGAGAGAGAGAGATTAGGAAAAAAGAAAAAAGAAAATAAAAATAAAATCATTAAAAAAATTGAAAATGTGTAAAAATACTATTTTATCCCTCTATTTTATTAGATTTGATGGACTTTTTAACAAAATGATAATTTAAAAACATGCTGATACGTAGAGAGTTTAAAATGAAACGCTCAAACGAAGATGGACCATTTAGAAAAATGTTAAATACCTGGAGGATTTAAAATATGTTTTTCCTTAAAAATTATTGAAATTTTTATTGTAATGATAAGTTTACCCGAATCATTTATAAATAATTAAACAATTAAAAGTTAAAATACATAAATAGCTTTTTAAGTTTTTTTTTTTCCTTTATCTTTTTACACTAACTATTTAATTTTTGGGAAATTTGTTCAAAAGTCTCATCCCATAAAAATATCACTTTATGGAGTCCTGTAACAGTGATTTTTTTACATATAATATGAGATGATCCTTAAAAAGTTGTTTTGGAATCTTGGGATCTCTCAAAAAGTTTCATTTAATTTTTTTCTTTTACCCTTTAATTTGTAAAAAAAAATAAAAAATCTCTCTCTTTCAAACACTTCAAGCCAAGGGTAACGTGACCATTATCGTCTCCGACGACTACAAATGCCTTGAACCTAGTTTCCTCATCGGCACGAGTCTGTTTCTAAACCGGCACGATCTTCATGACCTCATCCTTCAAAGACAGGCCAATGAGTGTGAAGACGATCATAGGATTTGTATGAACAAGACGACGGGTCATACTTTCGGCCCAACTGCCACTCTGGTCATATTATTGGGCCAAAATAATTTGGGTCCATTATATAGTGTCAGCTTAGAGTCTTTTGCTTTCAAATTTGATATATGGGCCTATTGGGCTTTTATTATTAGCCATCTTGATTTGCCCAAATTAAAATTGTCATCCAAGTTCTCATTCACCAAATAAGAAAAGAATTAGAAATGAGTAGTTTTTGGAACATTGCTCGTCTTATGTTAAAAATAAAAATTGTTCTAAGAAGTGTTCAAGTGATTTGATTTATCCCAAGCAGTAATTTATGTTATGTTCAAGCTTGGTCGTCTGGTAAAGGACGGGAAAATCAGATCCCTTGAGCAAGTCTTAGCTCCATTCCCTCCCAATTAAATAGCACCAGATCGTCGACACAATTTTTGTTTTGTTTCTAAAGGACGATATCATGAAGATCATGCAAGTTAAGAAATAGATTCGCTCCGGTTAGGGAACTAGGTTCAAGCCGTTCGTTGTCGTTGGAGACGATAATGGTCATGTCAACCTTGGCATGAAGCGTTTGAAAATAAAAAGGGTAGTTTTTAAGAAAATAATAATTGTTAAAAATTAAAGGGTAAAAAAATATATTTTTTTTTATTAGGGATATTAGTGTAAAAAGATAAAAGGAGAAAAATATATAATAAAAAAAAAATTAAAAGGATATTTATGTATTTTAACTTTTAATTGTTTAATGATTTATAAATGGTTCAAGGTAAATTGTCATTACAAGAAAATTTTTAGTAATTTTTAACCCACGGGAAAACTAAGTAGTCTTTAATAAAAAATGATAATAGGTTAATTGGTAACCGGGGAAGTATGATTAATAAAAATTAAATGACAAATGCCCAATGGCATATCATTGTCACAATACTATAAAAAATGCATATAAATTGGCTTTTATAGTTTTTTTTTTTTTTTTTTTTGCCCAACGACTTAATTGGTTTTGGTTTATTTTAGATGGATTAAATTAATTATTGGTTTGGCCCAATCCATCTTAGATGAACCCAAACAAATTAATTCGTCCGCCTAAAATTGGGTCTATTTAAGTTTGCGCCCCAAAAGTCCATAAATACTTAAATTTTATTCCACCACTATTAATTAATCAATTAGAGGTCCACTATATATATTTCATTGGTTATTAATTAGGTTAGTCGGCTGGAAATTTCACAAAACAAATCTAATTTTAAAAAAGTCCTATATAAGATATAAATTTTAATTTAGTCTCTTAAGTTGAATTTCACTTGAATTTTAATCCCATATTGTAGGGATTGTAAGGAGAATTTGGTGAGTAAATTCGATTTATAGTAAATATTAGTTACATGTAACGAATATTAATTACAATTTAATGATTGTTATATTTTTACGTATATCTGTATATTTTTTTGTTACATGTACTTATATAATATTAGTTACATGTTACAATTGCATATATATGTGTAATATTTGTGACATTTAACAAATATTATATACATAAATTAGTTTAATATTAATTACATATATTTTGTGTGATTTTGTTATATCTAACAAAATTTTACACACAAAATTCTTACATGTTACAAAATACAGTAATATTTATAACATGTAACAAAATTTTACACACAAAATTATTACATGTAATTGCACGTGTACAGGAATTCTGCATTTTTTTAATAGGCATGACTAAAATACAAGTTTTTTCCGTCTCTGGAACTTTTTTAAAATTAAAAGTGAAATAAAAGATCTCCCACCAAATGACCCTATTAATTATTGGAACCACCAAAAACTCAACTACCCACTACTTCAGTAAAGAGATGTACTCATCCACAAATAAGGCATGTGAACTATAATAATGAGGTTCTGTAAAAAAAAAAAAAAGTGTTTTCTCCAATTGAGCTTAATTAAAGTTTTATATATGAGTTTATGACAAAAAATACCTTATTTTTTCTTGACTCAAACTAATTAGAGTTTTTTTTATTGTTTAGGTATTTTTCAGTTTTCTCTCTCCTCATTTAACCTGTTTTTGAAAAAAAATTATTTTTTAAATCATTTTGTAAACATTCTTAGAGAAAAATCCTTTAAAAATAAATAAATGAACAATTATACCCTTATATATATATATATATATATATATACACACATGAAACCCTAGTTTTTAATATATTTTTCATTTCACTCACTCATTTGCTCTTTCTTAGCCGCCTCCCTCCCCTAATCCCCTATCTCTATCCCACAACCGACGAAAGCGCTATCTTAATCACTGAACAACCGCCAACGACCGCTGCGAACCACCGGCACGCCTGTTCGACTGTCATTGCCTATGCCGTCATGACTTCCGTTGCCAAACAATTCCCACTAACCACGACCACCGCAGCCGAATCGATGATCCATTGACGATCAATTGATTGAAGCACGCCAAATTTCTGCAAACACGTTGGATCAGTTCATCCTCAGTTTTTGATTGATCGATTTGTTCATATTCGAGAAATCGATGCTTGAGGTAGGTGTTCATTTTCTCGATTCGATTCCAGGATCTCTATGACGCAAATAATTCCAAATCCTGTGAACATCCATGTTTTGGTGAATCGTTCGTTTTGATTTGTTGGTCATTTGTTGATTTTTGATAAGTTTGAATGTTCATATCAATTTTTTTGGTAAATATTTATATTCACGTCTGTTATTCTGTGTTGATTTTGTTTAATTTTTTTTGTAAGTGTTCATATCAATTTCTTTGGTAAACGTTTATATTCACGTTTGTTGTTTTGTGTTGATTTTGTTTATTTTTTTTACGAAATGTTCATATCGTTTTTTTTTTTTTGGTAAATATTCATAGTTGTTTTAGTAAACGTCCATATTGTTTCAGATCTGTTAGATCTTGAAATTTTCAGATTTATGTGAATGTTTTCAATTTTGTGATGTGTTGAGTTGATTTTGTTTTCATGTGAATGTTTAGATCACAGTGAATGTGTTATGTGAACATCCATGTTTTGGTAAATCGTTCGTTTTGATTTGTTGTTCGTTTGTTGATTTTTGGTAAGTTTGAATGTTCATATCAATTTTTTGGGTAGATGTTCATATTCACATTTGTTGTTATGTGTTGAGTTTGTTTCATTTTTTTGCGAATATTCATACCAATTTCTTTGGTAAATGTCCATATTCACGTTGTTGTTTTGTGTTAATTTTGTTTAATTTTTTTTGCTAATGTTTATATCGATTTTTTTTTATAAATGTTCGTAGTTGTTTTGCTAAACATTCATATTGTTTCAAATCTGTCAGATCTGAAAATTTTCAGTTTTGTGATTTGTTGAGTTGATTTTGTTTCTATATAAATATTCAGATCGCAGTGAATGTATTATTTGAAGTTTTTGTTGATTATTTCTATGTTCATATTCAAAATCTACGAATATTAATGTAATTTTTTGTTCGTTCTTAGATCTTGTCTGAATGTTCTCAGATTTTGTTAGAATTTCTATCAATCGTGAATTTGTCCAAACAAATTTGATCTCTATTTTCTAAAAAATGTGAATATTCACAAACCAGCAAAAAGTTATCCAAAAAATCGAAATTCATATCTTCGAAAAAAGTATTTTTCGTAAATTAATTTGTTATATATATTTTTTAATTACTATCAACAATGAATCACTTGGGATGGTTTTGGTGATTTGGTAGTTTTTGAAAAAGGAAACTTTCTCATTTTTTAGTAGAATGACATAAATTATAAATACAAAACAAATAAGGACCAATAATTAAACTCTAAGAAGACTACGAGGACCAAAAATTTAATGTAGGTATTTGGAAGACCATTATTATCTTTCAAATAATAAAATTCCCAACTAATTACGGGGAGTTCAATTTGGTTTGGGGTCATGAATTTTGGAGTCAAAATTAATTTTGAATGTAGTAGATTCTATCGATCATGTTTTGTAAATTAAGGATATGAAATTGGAAATATGTTAATTTATATCTTGAATTGTGATTGATATAGTTTTCATTATTATCAAGTTTCTAAAATAAGTAATTCAAAGTGCCTTTAGTCACGGCCCTCACGGGCCATAACTAGTGTGTGTATATATATATATATATTAGGATTTGAAAACTCAGGGTCATATCGACTCAATTTCTACTAACAAAGTCCCATCATCAGTATTCATTCTTGCGAGTGGCAGATTAAAAAAATATGGACTAAAGTAAATAGAAAAGACAAGTATTCATTTATTTTGATAATTTTATTTTATTTTTACTTATTTGTATTTATTTATTTTGTGCTTTTTCCTATTTTCTTCTTAATAGATAACTTAAAAAACAAAAAATAAAGGCCAACACTTAAATAATGTGATCCAAGTAACAGTTAGGCCAAAAGTATGCCCATGCCCAAAGATCCTGCCCATTCGGGCCATCCCCTAAATATATATATATAATTTTTAAGAAATTGTTATATAGCATTTTATTTGTTTATTTTATATAAAATAAATAAACTACTTTATGATGGCAAATCATTAGGGGTAAACATTTGAGAAGATTTTTAATTTAATTAGATTATATCAATTTTGATGTGGGTAAAATTGGTTCCTACCACGTGTCGGCCACCTAGATCATATCCGCCACGTGGCCAAATTTCCACGTCATCACGACTTTGGTCAACCAGGTGAATAGATAGCCCGGTGGTCTTCTAGGTCGAGGAAAACAAGCACGAGATCTCCAAATAGCAGTATCTTGAGGAAGTCACCGCTGAGGACAGGTCGGCGAGGCCAGACCAACCTGCCCCGTTATGACCTGGCCGACCTGCCCCCTCTGCAGGTCGGGCCCATGGGCTCCGCCGTTTGCAGTAAGGGCCCCTAATCTTGTGAACGCTAATCACATCTCCGCCTATAAATAGAAGGTTTCGTCAACACTTTTCAGAGAGGATTTTTAGAGAGAGAAACTCCATATAGATCGTCCAGGCCGGTCAAGGTAAACAGTAACCTTTCAATTTGAATTTTTACCCCGGGCTTTTACTCTCACGCCGGGGAAAACCCGACTGTCCTGTGTGCAGGTGACAGATCAGAGTGCGACCCGAACATCGCCCAAGAGCAGAAGATCATAAGAGACCCCAGCTCAGAAAGGGCCTGACAGCGCCCGTCCAGCTTGGCTGCAATACTCTAGTGAGGACAAAGATCATCCTGATATCAACTTCAACCCCTGACCAAAGAGTACTTATATCATACTGTTGGTCGGACCAAATTCTGACACCAACAGTTTGGCGTCGTCTGTGAAAAGCACTACTAAAAGCCTTTTCCAAATCACCAGCTACCTGCTCTGCTGTGATGAACACAAGGTCTGGTCATTCTCAGCTATCAAGAAACGTGAACGCCCCGGTGAACAGACAGCCTGAGGAAGACACGACCATCCAGGTGAATAAACAGTCCGAGAAAAATATGTTACGAGCAACAAGGCTGGAAACCAGGGCTACAGCCCATAGACTGGTCGAAGAAAAAGTCGTAGAGATCGAGTGGCGAAATATCAATATTGAGGGACAATCTCGTCCCCCAATCTCGGCCTCAAGCTTCTGCCTGGTGAATAGACAACTCGGTGTCAGCGAGGCTACCCGTCTCGAAAATGTGTAACGCTAGCTCGGTAAGTTCCACGGGTACTTTGACACTCTCTTCTCCTGCCTGTCTCCGGCCCTAGCTGGGAGGGGACCGAACCCCTATGTCGCA
The DNA here is from genome assembly GCA_016647705.1 of Eucommia ulmoides. Lineage (NCBI taxonomy): Eukaryota > Viridiplantae > Streptophyta > Magnoliopsida > Garryales > Eucommiaceae > Eucommia > Eucommia ulmoides. Next base: position 43,954,389 of record CM028331.1, read on the forward strand.
GCGGAGAGGGCCCGTCCGCAAGAGTCCGATGATTGCGCGTGCGCCTCTCGCGGTCAGGTGGCTCATGCACGGTCCCAGGCCTCTAACCGGGCACAAAGGAATAGGGACCTCGACCCCCCCTGTTGCCTCGGGATCTATTTCAAGATCGGCTCATGGACGACGATCTGAAGACCGACCAGGGTCACCGTCGGCCGGGGAGCACAGTAGCTAGAATTGTTCTAAGCAACGATTTCGACAAATCCGGGAGGTAGATTCCCTGTCGCCAGCCAGGTCGTTGCCTTGACAAGAGCATGGACCACCATGGAAGGGTGCATGGCCAAGATGGAGGTCGCCCTCAGTCAGATGCGCAACACCAGAGGAATAGTCGGGCTGCACACTGGGGTCATGTCTCCTTTTATTGCGGAGATCGCTGACGAACTAGTTCTTTATCGATTTCCCAACCCACCGGCAACTTAGTACGATGGGATGACTGATCTCCTGGATCACCTCTCCATTTACGTCTCCCATATGGATGTACATGCTGCCTTCAACGCGATAAGGTATAAGTTCTTTTCTTTTGGACTGACCAGTCCTGCCAAGATGTGGTTCAACAACCTTCCGCCAGCCTCAATCTCTATTTTCCTCCAGCTCGAACAGCAGTTCCTGGAGCGACTCAACCGATCACGGCGGAGGTCGAAGACTGTTGCTCACCTCCTCACCATCAGGCAAGAGAAAAATAAAAATCTGGGCAACTACGTACACAGGTTCTGGATGGAATCCCTCGCTTGTGAAGGCATGTCCGATGATGTGGCGCTTAACGCCTTCATTGACGGGCTAAGCCACTGCAAGCTCACCTACGACTTGAATTCTAAGGCGGCGACCAACCTGCGTGAGGCGTTGGACTTCAACGCAAGTTATTATAAGGCCAACCTCGTCTATAAGATCAAGAAGAAGAGAGGGCTTGACGAGGGGATGAGCTGATCTCAAGCCTCTAGAAGACTCCAAGCGGAAGGACGGTTGGGACCTCTGCAGATGACTGCTTCCAGTTAAAGGAAGAAATAGAGACCCTCATCCGACGAGATTACCTCAGCGATTACGTCTGCCGGACAGAAAAAGATCGGACCGGTAGAAATGATTGTCGGGACGAGCATCGTGGATAGCGTAGGAGGAGGAGCTATAAACGGGCCCAGCCCCATGTTGAGTGTACTGGAAATGATACCAACCTAAGGGTCGATGGCGAAATTAACGTTATACATGGAGGCCTCGGCCTCGGTGGTGATACCTCCTCCTCCTGGAAGAGGTATGAGAGTAAGGGCAAAAGAAAGGTCGAATAGGGTATCTATGAGGTTAGCACGGTAGATGCGACCTTGCATAATGTCATCTCCTTCAGCGAAGCTAACCTAAAAGGGGTGCACATTCTGTATGATGAAGCCTTGGTTGTCTCAGCCCTGGTCAATCATTTTAAGACGACAAGGATTCTCGTCGATAGAGGCAGCTTGGCCGACATTATATTCAAAGGTGACTTCGATAAAATGGGAGTGGACTCTGGCACCGTTCAACCCGTGAGGTCTCCTTTTGTCGGTTTGGGGGGAGACGTCGTCAACTCGGTCGGTTGGGTCTCACTGCCCGTCACAGTCGGTTCGAGGCCCAATATTGCCACCATTTGGTCCAAGTTTCTCATAGTGGATAGGCTATCACCCAACAACGCGATAATTAGCCGGCCCACCGTGGCCGCCCTGAAGGCCGTCTACTCTCATTTTCACCAGAAGATGAAGTTCCCAACAAGTTCCGGGGTAGGGGAGGTCCAAGGAGACCGAGAATCTGCCCAGGCCTGTGCACGAAGGGCCTTGGAGAGAAAATAACAGTTACGGTTGGGGTCCGAGCAGGGCGTCATCCTCTAGGCTCCTAAAACACTCGTGGCCCTGACCGAGGATTGCAAGCCTATCCTGATCGATGATCTCCAAGACGAAGAGCCCGCTCCCCGACCTCATGAAGATTTTATCGACGTCCCTATTCACCCCACCATATCCAACAAGACGGTGAGGGTTGGCACAAGGCTCAACGCAAATGAGCGGTCCGACCTCACCGAACTGCTAAGGAGAAACTACGATGTTTTCGCCTAGTCCCACGATGAACTTCATGGGATTGATCCCGGTGTGGCCATGCACCGGCTACATGCCGATGTGCACCATCAGCCCGTTCGCCAGAAAAGAAGAAAGTTCCACCCAGATTGGCAAAATATAATTGAGAAAAAGATAGACAAGCTCGTTAGGTCGGACGTCGTGGAGAAGGTCAAGTTTTCGGACTGGCTCGCCAACGTTGTGCTGGCCCCGAACGCCGGCAATAAATGGCGACTGTGCGTCGACTTTAAGGACCCGAACAAGGCCTGCCCGAAAGACTTTTTTTTCCTCCCGAGGATTAACATCGTGATTGACGCCACAACAGGGCACGAAAGGCTGAGTTTTCTCGATGCTTACGCCAGTTATAACTAGATTCCTATGTATCATCCTGATAAAAGCAAGGCCTCATTCATTACCGATATGGGCACCTACTACTACAAGGTCATGTCTTTTGGCCTTCGCAATGCAGGGACGACCTACCAGAGGCTTGTCAACAAAATGTTCAAGGAGGAAATCGAGAACACGATGGAGGTGTACATCGACGATATGCTCGTAAAAAATAGCTAAGCTGATGATCACCTCAGCTATCTCCAGGCCTGTTTCGACAAGCTTCGAGCACACCGCATGAAGTTGAATCTAAACAAATGAATCTTTGGCGTAACGACTAGCAAATTCCCCAACTTCATGGTCTCCCAGCGGGGCATTGATACCAATCCTGACCAGATCGACGTTGTGCTCGGAATGACTTCTCCTCGGAGTAAGAAGGAGGTCCAAATGCTGACGGGTCGGTTGGCTGCCCTGAACCGGTTAATCTCCAGGTCGTCCAAAAAATGCCTCTCATTTTTCAAAATTTTTTGGGAGAACAAGGCATTCGAATGGACCGAGGAGTGTCACCGCGCCTTTGAAGACCTGGAAAAATACCTTTCATCTACTTCTCTGCTCACCACCCCTCAGAAGGGGGAGGATCTGCTCCTGTACATTGCGGACTCTTCCACGGCTGTTAGTGCCGTCCTGGTCAGAGATGACGCCGGTATGCAGAGTCTGGTCTACTATTCGAGCCGTGTTCTGACCGACGCTGAGTCAAGGTATACCAAGTTCGAGAAACTGGCTTATGCCCTACTGATCGCCTCGAGGAAGCTCCGACAGTATTTTCAGGCTCATACCATAGTGGTATTGACCAACCAGCCTCTGAGGCAGATTCTGCACTCCCCTGATGTCTCGGGGAGGTTAATAAAGTATAGCCTAGAACTGGACCAATTCCATATCGAGTACCATCCAAGGACTATGATAAAATGGCAAGTCCTGGATGATTTCATAGCCGAGCTGACCTTCTCCTGAAGAAGAAATCGTCAATGATCAACCGACCAGCACAAGCCAAGAACGGGCTAAAATCCCGGTATAAGCTGAAAGCCTGGGCCCCAGATTGTGTAAGCTCTTCACCGACGGATTCTCCAACCAGAGCGGTTTGGGTGCCGGTATAGTTCTCGTCACCTCAGATAAAGAAGAGATCAAGTACGCCCTGAGGGTCGAATTCTGAGCTACGAATAATGAGGGCGAGTACGAAGCCTTGATTGTCGGGCTGCGACTAACCCAAAAATTTAATGTGAAAACCCTCCTGGTGATGTGCGATTTTCAGCTCGTGGTGAACCAAGTTAACGGTGAATACCTAGCCAAGGACCCAAGTATGGTGGCCTCCCTAGAGAGGGTGAAGGACCTAACCAAACTCTTTGAGAAAGTACAAGTCATGCAAATACCTCGGGAGAAAAATAAACATGCTGATGCGTTGGCTAACCTAGCCTCGGCTGTGGAGTATACACCCAAGATGATGGTCCCTGTTGAATTTCTAGCCAGGCCAAGCACTGCCAGCTCGGACGAGACCACCCTGATATGCGCACTGGAGTCCGAGCCGGCTTGGATAGATCCCATAGTCAGCTACCTCACCGATGGAATGCTCTCTAGTGACCAAGATCATTCCCAAAGAATACGGTACCAAGTGGTGCGCTACGCCCTCATCGAGGGTGTTCTCTACCGAAAGTTATTCTCCGGTACGTACTCAAGGTGCCTCCGATTTAAAGAGGCCGACTATGTTATGAGGGAGGTCCATGAGGGCATTTATGGAAATTACTCGGGGGGCAGGTCTTTGGCTCGGATGCTGCTCCTGAACGGTTACTACTGGCCCAAGATGCTCGAGGACGCGGGAACATTCGTTAAGAAATGTGACAAGTGCCAGCGCTTTGCCACCCACCCTCACGCCCTGTCGACCGAGCTAGTCCCGATGTCCAGCTCGTGGCCATTTGCCCAGTGGAAAATTGATCTCCTCGGCCTGTTCCCCTAAGGGACCGACCAGAGAAAATTCCTGGTTGTTGCCATCGATTACTTCACTAAAGGCTATCGTCTCGGCCGAGCCACACGCCACAACCACCAAGCAACAGATTTAAGACTTTGTCTGGAAGTGAATGGTTTGTCGGTTCGACATCCCAAAGGCTATCGTCTCGGACAGTGGAAAGCAATTCGAAAACAACCTGCTTGCCAACCTGTGTTCTGGACTGGGGATCAGAATGCATTTCGCCTCCCCCGGTTAACCTCAGGCTAACGGCCATGTCGAAGTCACTAATCAGACTATTTTGCAAAATCTGAAGACCAGTTTAGACAAATCCAATGGGTTATAGGTGGAAGACCTATATCCCGTGCTGTAGGCTTACCATACAATAGTCCGGACTTCGACCGGAGAGACTCCATTCCCAATGACATTTGGATCGGAGACCGTCATCGCCGTCGAGATCGGCATGCCCTCTCCGCGCGTAGCACGGCCCTTCGTCCGAGCTAAAAATGAAGGGGGTCTAGCCCTCAACCTTGATTGGCTCGAAAAGAAGAGAAAAAGGGCTCAGATCCATTAGGCCACCTATCAATAAAGAACAATCCAATACTATAACCGCCGAGTGCGACCTCGATCTTTCGACGTCGGCAACCTCGTCTTGAGGAAGGTCACTTTGGCCACAAAGGAACAAAACGCTAGGAAATCAACACCGGGCTAGGAGAGCCCTTATCGTGTCACTCGTATAGCCCGGCCCGGCACCTACAACTTGGAAACTGAGGAAGGGGTACTGCTCAGACATCTCTGAAATGTCGAACACTTGAAACGCTACTATCTAAGAGAAGAACCAAAACCTTAAGCTTCTCAAAAGTTTTTTTTTTTTTTTTTAATTTTTTTTTTAATTTTTAATTTTTTTATTTTGATCTCAGAAAATTTGGTAATGGATGTGGTGAAGTCAATGGAAAAAGGGCGTTTTCGGTTCCTTGAAGTTCTAGTTTCCAAAAATTCTCCAAGTTTAGAGGCGAGGACGAGCAACATTGTGTGCCGAGGGGTCGGGGTAAGCCGTCTTATAGCCCTTCTCCTTGCTAAGGCAGAGGCGAGCAGCCCGTCGTGCCATCGGCCTAGGCGAGCCGTGTTCCAGCCATTCCTCCAAACAGAAGTATCCCTCTAACCACGGAGATGACCCAGAGATGAAGCAATATAATAACAGGTCGGGACTTGTAAGAAGACCAGAAAGCTCGAATAAACCGAGCTCACTGGATTGTCTGGGGGGCAAAACGACCAACCAACACAATTCAAAGACGGGGACGAGTAGCTCTTTGTGCGCTGAGAGGCCGGGGTGAGCTGTCCCCTAGCCCTTCTCCCTCGAAGGCATAGGCGAATAGTGTCACAACCAGTCCCGGACTCCCATTATCCCGAGACGGGCGTGACTACGGCATGACATCACCAAAATTACAAACAACCTAATAATAATTACGACAATATACATCCGCTATATAATATAAACACTTATTATGGGGCCGCACCCGGCCCGAAATTTATTTTTTTCTAACTAACAGTATTTTTCCCTGAACCCTCTTAGATTCGCCTCTGACAGTTTCTCTTAATCATCCACAAGACCCCATCACATAGCTCTACCTAGTGCCAGTAGGGGACCGACTCCTAGCCGTTGTACCTGCGAGTGTACTGCCTTCTTAGTAAAACATTTTCGAAAATATTAATACTTTCTAAATATTTCCACAATCTAGTATGAATCAAGCATAAGTATATAAGTACTGACAATAAAACAATATAGATAAGTTCCATCTAGTATAAAATCCTACCCATCATCATAATAAATAATATCAAATCAACCCATATATGTGAAACACCACATCCTAAGCACCAATCTCAAACACATACCTCCAACACACACACACACACATACTGGCCAGTCCTAGTGATCGTTTTAACCTCACGATCGGGAGTTGCAACGGTACCGTAACATTCATAGGAATGCCTGCCTACGAAATATCCACACCCCTTTTTAGGGAGAAATACAATCCACACCCCTTACGGGGATAAATATAATCCACACCCCTTTCGGGGAGAACAGCCATGACATCGTCAAAATCAAATACAATATCATCGAATCGCAACTCAATAAATATCACTTACTCAAAATCGTCAAACCACCACGTCTACCACTTTTCTCAACCCAGCTTTTAAATTCAAAAATGATATTTTATATCTTCTTTTAAAGAAACCGTCCGATTATATCAAAACCATTTCCCATCCTTTATTTTTAGAAAATCAGGCATTTTTAGTAAAATAGATATTTCTTATTCTCTTTTTAAAACCACCGTCTAATTTCACCAAATCTAGCGGAAATTAATTTTCGGCTTCTTTTTGAAATCCATCGAAGTCCAGTTTACTACCTTATTCAAATTGTGCTTGATCCATATCATTTACAGTTTAAATATTCACATATTTCATCATATATATTCGTAGAAAAATAGTTTGGTAAGAAGACAGTACACTCACCTCAATATCCGTTTGCAACACTGACACTAACCGCACTTTATCTGGACGTCAGCGCCTGTGAACCTAATAGTGGCAGATTCTAAATTAATATCTTATCGAAAACATCCTAATCATGCAATGCGGACCCTATATTCCGAATTGTTACTAATTTTATGTACTACACACTTAAAATTAATTAATCGTCACGAAATTATTATGATTTTAGGATTTGTAATACTAAATAAAATTTAATTTAACGAGAATTAATAGTCGATTGGAGTTTCACCTGTTTTCGAACCGTTTGGTGACCATGAGATGAGTTTTGGATTCTTCTGGGGTGGTTTCTGCAATTCCCCCTTTTTTCTTTTTTTTTTCTTCTTTTTTTTTTTCCTTTTTTTTTTTTTTTTTCCTTTTCTTCTTCTTCGTTTCTGCGTCCGGTCCTTCATTTCTGTGTCTGGTCCGATCCTCCCTCAGCCGCCGACAAAGAACTCTGATCACGTCTCCCTCCTTTAACCCTCTTTCGGCCGGTCGAACGACCCTACACCTACACTACGGTGAACGAGATACCGCCAGAAAGTTCTGGCAACACAAACCCACGACGGAGCCGAGCCGACGACGCTGAACGAACCGCACTCCTGTCGTCACCGGTTCGAACGCACACCCATATCACAACGATCTACCATCTCCACCCACACAGCCAACCAACCACCCAGAGCCGATCACCCATCGACAGACAGGCCACGCCGCCGGACCGAACTCCTTTCTTTCTCTCTCCACTCCGGCGACTTACCTACAACCGGAACCACCCACACACCCTTCCATAGCAGTAGAACACACCCACACCTACTTATTCCATTTTCAGAAAACACACAAACTACCCACCTGTTTCATTTTCAGAAAATGCACGGCCGGTCACCGTCGGCGACTCACATACTGCAGCAATGGCCACGCTGAACGGAGCACAAACCAACACACCCACCATCTTTCGGAGGAACACGGCAGTGGCGATGATCACACGCCCCCTCACGCCGGTCGTCCGAACACTACCCCCGATCCCTTCTCTCTCTCCTCTGTTTTTTCCTAGATTTTTTTCCTTTTGAGATCCTTTCCATCGTGATATGCATGAACAACTATATATATGCATGAATTAGTGGTTGGAGGCTTGATTTCCTATTGCCACGTCGCTACTTGCTTTCTTTGGTTGTCCCCCGGCAGATCTCAGATCATCCCCCCAAGGGATATGTGGGTATATATATATATATATATATATAAAATCTTTTATGGTTAATTACTCTTTTGTCCCCTTAATTTCTTAAAACCTTCTTTTTAGCCCAAATCTTTCACATTTAAGATTTTCTGAATTACGATTTCACCCCGGAAAGTTTCAATTCAAAAGTTACATGCCAATCTTAGATAGAATGTTTTCAAATTTTGAAATTTGACCCCTCAACTTTTTAATTTGAATCCTAATTGACCCGATTTCACCCTGAATTTTTCCAATTACTCTGAAATGCAACTAAAATGACGTACGTGCTACAATTGAGGTCTTACAAATAGCCCATCATGCCATCGGCCCGGGTGAGCCGTGCTCTAGTGATTACTCCAGGCGGAGGTAGCCCTCTAGCCACGGAGATGACCAGGGGATGAAGTAGTGTTGTTTCAGCTCGGGCCTTGTAAGAAGACCGGAAAGCTCGAAATAAACCGAGCTCACCAGATCGTTTGGGGGGCAAAACGAGTAGTCAATAAGTTAATCAGAAGACCAAGTGATTGCAAATTGTCAGGCTCTATAAGACAACCACAACAACTCGTCAAAACCAGCTCTTATGGTCACCTGGAGGGCAAAGTGGGCATAACTTGGGAAATAATGTAATGGGACTTCTCAGGAAAAAGTGCAAGTGCCCAAAGCCTACCGGGCTGACATTCAGGTCAGTAACCTTCGTTCACTTTGCGAATAAAATCTATCCTGCATTGGTTTCAATTCACGACCAACCAGAAAAGATCCAACGAACAAAATTAGAAAGATAGAGTAGACAACACACAATTTGCAAAAAGGAAGAAGTTCTATTGATCATTGAAGAGGTCATTATAAAATCGAAACTTCTGCCCGTAAAGTACAAGCTCGTTCCCCGACAGGCTGGGCAAAGCAAAAATGTATATATAAAAAAAAGGTTGCTACTGCTAGGATGGTTCTGAGCCGGCCTGCCCCGCGCTGACCTCCTTTGCTCTGGCCTGGTCACTAGACCGTCCGCTCACAGTTCTTCGATCCCTGGACATCTTTTGTGAGCCGTCGCGGCTCCCTGATGGTCTACTCTGTCTGGCTCCTTGGATGACCGCATCCTACTCTGCCTTGGCTTCCGCTAGATCTTGCTCTGAGGGCTCGAGCTGAATTTTGGTACAGTTGACATCTGGGAATTGTCGTTTGACCGAGTTGATTGCTCCCTTGAAGTCGACCTTGATGACACTCACTGTGATATGGTCTTTGAGCCCGACAAACCCTACATTCTTCTAGTATTCCTCCACCACCTGAGCCCGGGCTATCTCCAACTCGGACGCCCGTTTCCTTTTCAGCTCCTTGAGTTTAGCGTTTGCAATATGCTTAGATGCTAGAACTCTTCTGCCTTCCCCTCCACGCTGTCCTTCTCGGCCCGGAGCTTCTCCGCCTCTTTCTAGTGCTGATCCAAGAGGTCGATGTCCTTGTCCCTCTGCTTGGTCAGCCCGTCAAGTGCCACGTTGGCGTTGTGAAGGTGGACCCCCATCTCCAGAGCGAAAAATAGGCCCTGCAAGGTCAACAACGAAAGGCATTAAGATTTTTTTATTTTTTATTTTTTACTGAGCAGGGATACAAAGTTCGGAATAGTTTCCAAGGTAAATACTCACCGACATCATATACCAGTACATATCGTTGCTGAGCCGACCATCAGATTTGCCAGCAAACTTCTCCTTGTCGGCTGGCGGGGTGATCTGCTGAATGAAGGTCGGCAAGAGATCTAGTGTCATAGTAATGGCCTTGTCAACCCATAGCCCGGTGCTGATCGCAAACTTCTCCACCTTGCCTTCTTTTAGCTGCTCCCTTTCCTGTGCCGGAGCCACGGCTTGGCTCTTCTTGCGCTGGTCGGTGAGGGCATCAGACACCCTGACTTTTCTTTTTCCTTTGTCCTTGTGGTCAGCAAGGGCGAGGTTATCTACGTCGCTCGCCACCGTTGCTATCCTGGATGTGGCCAGGGTCCCTGGCCGCCTCAGAGTGGAGGCCGGTCTGATCTGCCTGCCCTGCCTGGCCAGTTGATCAGTCTACCCTTCTTAAGGGGGCTGGCCAGATCCACTGCCCTCCACTTCCTTCACCGCTAACCGGGCTAAAGCCGCCATGTCCATGACTACAAGAAAGAGAGAACGCAACGTCAGCTAATAAAGATAAAGTGCAATTAATCAAACGGGCAGGGGTAAGAATACTTACTGTTTCTAGAGTTCGCCTTTAAGGTCGGCTCGGGCAAAGAGGGGTCGCTCCAAAAATACAGGTCGTAGAGGCACGACGTGATCAAAACGCCGACATGAGTGAACGGAGTCTCCAAAATCAGATCCCTCTCCTTTATAATCTCCGAGCTGGGCTCACTTTTTTTCGTCACTAAAAGGACATAAACAAATTAAACTCAGAAAAAGTGATCGAGGATGAAAAACGTGATTTTTTGGGCTGATAAGACTTATTCGCAGTCCCCCAGTGCCTCTGCACTGGGAAGTCATACTCCGGCACCTCGTTGCCCTCTCATCCAGTACCTCCCAAGAAGAAGTATCCCGGCTTCCAGTCTTTGAAGGAATCGGTGTAACCCCTAAAGAACTTCCGTCGGGCCGAGATATAACACCAGCCCTTCTCTCCGGGCATGGACTTCACCATAAAGAGAGCATGGAACAACTCGAGGGACGGGGTGATCTCCTCGGCTAGGTGGTGGTCGCAATTTATGCACTGCCACTTTCACCACAAGCGTACGGATCAAGTTTTAGTATAATAGACCTTTCGATTGGGAATCGTATCCACATGGATTGGTTGAGATTACTATCGAGTACCGCAATTGTCATAACCCGACTTTATCTAGGCGACAAAAATAATATTTAATTAATTAATACTAATACTAAAATACTAATTACTAATACGAGATAGTTTAGGGGATGAATTATCTAGGGATTAACTTTATTTACTTAAACGCGTTTGATTTCGTTTAGTTTACAATAATGGTGTTCGACCTATTTGACAATCTCAGTATCTAAACTCCTCCGCCACCTCTCCCGAGTGTAAGATGAGGGAATACGCAATTTTGTGTCAAAGAAGAAGTCCCCCTCAACGTCTTAACGACCCTTGGTTGTGTGAGTCTTACCCCAACGTAATTGATTGCACACGAAATCTCAGTTCGTAAACTCCCCTATCACCTCTCCTGAGTGTAAGACGAGGGATATAATGCAACTTCGTGTCAACGAAGAAGTCCCCCTCAACGACTTAACGACTCTAGATCACGTGAGTCTCGCCCCAACATCATTAATTTCATGCGTTGTGTTTACCCTGTCGGTAATCTCAGTTCTAAAACTCCACCGCCACCTCTCCCGAGTGTAAGACGAGGGAATACTTGACTTTGTGTCAACGAAGAAGTCCCCCTCAACGTCTTAACGACCCTAGGTCACATGAGTCTTGCCCCAACGCCATGGATTGTCTACAATCCTAACCCCGACCAGGTTATTGGATCGTGACGTTTGCATGTTTATTCTGATCCGAATCTGGGATTTGCCAAACCCCGTATTCTTGATATATCTATCTAAGCATAATAAACAAACAATACGGCATACACAATCAAACTACGAAGAACAATCATTAAAGAAACACAACTCAACAAAAACTACGTTTTTATAAACGATATTAATCTCATACATAATCCATATTTAGCCTATGGCCATAGCCGTTTATACAAATGAAACTAATCTAAACATGCTCAAATGTATATTGAAGATAAGAAATAAATGGAAAAACGGATGAACTTAGCCGCTAAAATAGTCCATCGATTGATTCTCCTTCTCCGCGTGTCGATCTTCTCCTTTGGATATGTTTGAGCACTCCCCATACTCTCTTTATATTCTAAACTAAGCCCTAAGGGCTCTAATGGCGGAGAGTTACAAGAAGAGATGAGATGAAATGATATTTATTGGGAAAATATCTAAACAAAATATCTAAACTGTGCAGAGATTCACCGCCGCGGCGTAGAGATTCACCGCCACCGCGGTGGAGTATGTCGGTTTAATGTCCGCCTAGGCAGTGGATTAAGGACCATCCTGATGTTTTACCACCGCGACGGTGGGTGTTTAACAAGATATGGCCATTTTCTGCATTTTCACCGCCGTGGCAGAGGTCTGGACGCCGCAGCGGTGGGCTTCTTTCAGAATTTTGCCGCCTTGCATATTTTTTCACCATTTTTCAATCGTTCTCGATACGATTTGATCGTTTATACTCTGATTTCATACATTTTCACTTCACACACCTGTTTTAATATAAAAAGAATAAATACATATTAAAACGTACTCGAAAACTAAGAAATTTGGTTTGAAAATATATAAGTAATTTACACCTATCACTAGGTATATTACATGGAAGGTCACGACCAGTCACATGCTGTTGGGAACAAGCTGTGAGGGACACAAATCTAGGCCCCAACAGACCTTTCTCACCCAGGGGTGGATTGGGAATCACAACCCGGCCTACATCTGCTGATTGTAGGCCGTGATGAACCTCTCCGGTGGGTCGCAAGCTTGGTCGTCCTCCCCGGGGATGAACATTACCACCGAGCTTGGGACCACATATTTGGAGCACAGTTCCCTAACATCCTTCTCGGTCAAGTCGGTCTCCACCCTCTAGACCCACGCGTCCTTAGGAACCTTATAGACTGGACGATGGGAGGTCGAGCTTGCCCGAGGGTGGTGGCTGGACGTTGATGGTTGGCGATCACCTCCTTGGCGAGAGTCGCATCCATATCAGAATCCGCCGAGAGGTCGACGCCGAGCTCAACTGCAGGGCCACCCGTAAAACCCGCCTCACTCCTCGCTCACCTCCTAAGGGGGGTAGGAGTGACCTCCTGAGTCTCCTCGAAGGAGGACATCCATTGGATGACAACCTTTTGATCATCAGCCGACTCAATTGCCAACGACACTTCAACCTTATCGGCCTCTGTCGTAGACGAGCTAAGCTCAATCTGGATGACCTGGGAGTCAGCCACAACCATTTCAGATCCGGGCGGGCTGCTCCCCAACGAGCCAGACTCAGAAGTAGAAGACATGAATAAATAAGAAGAAAAAAAAAGGAGTATCGTGCTTAGAGGTCGGGCAGAGATCGCACACTACTTTGGTGAAGAAATTCGAGCAATGGAGTGTATATTTATAGAAGATCCAAGGAGATCAACCGTCGCATTTATTGAACAGTTCGTAGAACTTCGATTCGCGCGCCTTCAGCCACGCGTCGTATATCCGGTCAATGTGACAGTCAAGCTTCCTGGGGAAGCCAAGAGATGCAACCGGTCTAATTTCTCCCATTGGGCCGGCATGCATATCCGGGCTGAGTCATCTCGGTTCCACCGTCCCCGCTCTCAATCAACTCGGTTGACCGTTTTCGATAGTCTAACAACTGAACCCTCAACATTTCATTCCCCATTTCCATACTAAGGCTTGGGGGGAAACTAATGTGGGTAAAATTGGGATCCTACCACGTGTCAGCCACCTAGATCGTATCCACCAAATGGCCAAATTTCCACGTCATCACGACTTTGGTCAACCCGGTGAATAGACAGCCCGGTGGTCTTCCAGGTCGAGAAAAACAAGCATGAGATCTCCAAATAGCAGCATCCTGGAGAAGTCACCGCTGAGGATAGGTCGGCAAGGCCAGTTCAACTTTCCCCATTATGACCGGGCCGACTTGCCCTCTCTGCAGGTCGGGCCCATGGGTTCCGTTGTCTGCAGTGAGGGGCCCAGGCCCAGGCCTATAGTTCTAATCCACCGTACCGCCCACGCGCCTGACTGCTTAGCGCTAACCCGAGCTAAAGGCCCTAATCTTGCAGACGCTAATCACATCTCTGCCTATAAATAGAAGGTTTTGTCAACACTTTTCAGAGAGGATTTTTTTAGAGAGAAACTCTATACAGATTGTCTAGGCTGGTCAAGGTAAAAGTAACCTTCCGATCTAAATTTTCACCCCAGGCTCTTACTCTGACGCCGGGGAAAACCTGGCAGTCCTGTATGTAGGTGACAGATCGGAGCGCGGCCCGAACATTGGCTAAGAGCAAAAGAGACCCCGGCTCGGAACGGGCCGGACAACGCTCGTCCAGCTTGACTGCAATACGCCAGTGAGGATGAAGATCATCCCGATATCAACTTCAACCCGCTGACCAAAGAGTGCTCAGACCGTACTACTGGTCGGACCAAATTCCGACACCAACAAATTTAAATAAATAAATGTTGTCTTAATATTAATAAAATTTTAGGGTCAAGTTAGAACTTTAGATTTTAAGTCCATTAAAATTTAGAGTTTGATTAACACTTTAAGGTGGCGTTTGGTAACCATTTTTGTTCCCATCTTATGAAGTGGGATGAGAATGAGATGAGAATTATGTTTCTTTCTTGGGAGTAGAATCGCGTTTGGTAACAATATTTTTTTATTTTATTTTTTGTTTTGGGAACAAAATCGCGTTTGGTAATGATTTTATTCTAAAAAAAAAAAAAATATATATTTTGAGAACATTTTTTTTTGTTTTGGCCAGACGACGACGACAGCGGCGGACGGTGGCTGGCCGGTGGATGAATTTTTGGGAATGGGATGAGAATAATAATTTTTTTTTTGTTTCTCATTTCTTAAGAAAAAAGTGGACACAATTCTCAAATGGGAATTAAATGAGAACGAGAACAAAAATTACCAAACGCTATTACCAAACAGAAATCCCAAAACTTTGGGAATGAGATGAGAATTTCTGAAATGGAAACGGGTACCAAACGGGGCCTAAGTTTTTTAGAACAGACCGACTTGGCCCAATCCGTCATGATAGTTTGATATCTATACAAATAATTATAATTTTTTTTTTATACATTTTAAATCAATTTATTTTCTTATTTGATATAAAAAAAAAAAAAAAAAGGGCATTGACTGAACGGTCTCAAATTGCCGCCAAAACTACCAAATAAACCCACTAATATTCATGTGCACCCAACAGTTTTTTTGCTATTTTTGTGACGAAAATACCCTTTGCATTATATGCGGCAATGTAGACTTTTTATATAGCGGAGCTAAATTTGGTAAACAATACTAATATTCATGTGCACAATTTGCTTCATTTTTTTCTCAGATTTCCATGTGAAAAAAAATAAAATTGCAAAACAAAAACGTTCATTTTATTCTCTTTCAAATGAGATGTTAATCACATTTTTTGGACATGTTTAATATGATGCACACAAATGTTACATATAACATTCAAAAATGTTATGATGAATTTCGTATCATTAATGTTATATGTAACATCAATGTTGCATGTAACATCAATGTTGCAGGTAACATTAAAACCAACCCAACATCAAACCCCACAAAATAAGTTGGTACCTACACCTTGTTACATGTAACATTCAAAAATTCTGAAAATATCATGTTACATGTAACATGAATGTGAAAACTGAAACTAGTTAATCACATTTTTTGGACATATTTCACATGATACATACGAATGTTACATGTAACATTAAAAAAGGTTATGATCCAATTCGTATCATTAATGTTAATGTTACATGTAACATCAACGTTGCATGTAATATTAAAACCAACCCAACATCAAATCCCCCCCCAAAATGTGGTAACTACACTTTGTTACATGTAAACATTCAAAATTTTTGAAAATATCATGTACATGTAATATGAATGTGAAAACTGAAACTAGTTAATCACATTTTTTGGACATATTTAACATGATGCACACAAATGTTACATGTAACATTAAAAAAGGTTATGATGAATTTCGTATCATTAATATTACATGTAACATCAATGTTGCATGTAACATTAAAACCAACCCAAACATCGAACCCCCCCAAAAAAATTGATAACTATATCTTGTTACATGTAACATTCAAAATTCTGGAAATATCATGTTACATGTAACATGAATGTGAAAACAGAAACTAATGAAAAAAAATGGTGAATTGGATATTGTTTTAAAGATCTTGTTTAGACGAATTTGAATATATAGTTAAATTATAAAAAAAAATGTGTACAATAATAGTTATTTTCATTTTAATAAAATGATTTTGTTAAATATGAAAACTTTCAATCCTTATTAAAGAAATTTTATTGCCGCATATACTGAAAATAACATGTTACATGTAACATGAATGTAAAAACTGAAACTAGTTAATCACATTTTTTAGACATATTTAACATGATGCACACGAATGTTAGATGTAACATTCAAAAAGGTTATGATGAATTTTGTATCATTAATGATACATGTAACATCAATGTTGTATGTTACATTAAAACCAACCCAATATCAATCCTTCCTTAAAAAAGTTGATAACTACACCTTATTACATACATTCAAAAATTTTGGAAATATCATGTTACATGTAACATGAATGTGAAAATTGAAAACTAATAAAAAAAATAGTGAATTGGATATTGTTTTGAAGATCTTGTTTAGACGAATCTGAATATATAATTAAATTGTAAAAAAAATATATACAATAATAGTTATTTTCATTTTAATAAAATGATTTTGTTGAATATGAAAACTCTCAATTCTTATTAAAGAAACATTATTGTCGCATATACTGCAAGGGCAAATATGTCAATGGAAAGTGTACAGATCAAATTTTTGGGACTGTGTTGTGCAAATAATATGTAACTGGGGATTTCTTGGTTTATTATCTAATTAGTGGGTTTAACCGGTAATTTGATGGTATTTTTGGGTTCTCTCGGTATTTTTCCCTAAAAAAAATGCATAAAACAGTTGAAAAGAAAATGAGTTCAATCACTTATTTTATTTGTAAGACAAAAATAAAAATTTGGGAGGAAAATTAAACAATATTAAAGCATGAATTATGAATTGTCTATTTATTTTCATTTTTTGGAAAGTATTATTGAAATTCACTTGGATGTTACTATTACATCATTTGGATGTTACTATTACATCATGTTACATGTAACATTCACACTCATTACGATATCCGATTCAATACAGACAATATTACATTCTACATACAATATGCTCTTTGTGTGTGGAATATAACATTACATGTATTGCCTGTAATATTTTCTATTTACTATCAACACAAATATCATCTAAATTTGAGAAATTAACAGGTAATTTACAACTATTTTAGCTTTTATTAAAGGACCCAATTTATTTTCTTAAAATAAATTTAAAAAATAAATATATGAGAACAAGAAAAATAAATGAGTCCAATAAATTATTTTATTTTAACCAAATATTGCGATAAATCTGATTACCCCATTGTGTCGCCTCTTTCAATATGTGTGTTGAATCATGAATGTAAAACTGTCTAATATTACCAAAAGTAAAAAAACAAAAAAAAAATTCAATGGATGTTACATGTAATATTTATAATCAGTAATTATGTTAAAACATATTTTCAATTAATGTTATATGTAAATCTATATCAATGATTATATGCAAAACATATTTTTATGTAAATGTTACATGTAACATTTATATTTCAGAGGATATTACATGTAATATTAATACAATTTCTAATTTCTCTCACTAATACAGACCTATATTAACACAGACTCACATTTCTCTCACTATATTTCAAAGAGATGTTACATGTAACGTTAACACAAACCCACGTTTCTCTCACTGTAAATTCTCTCTCATCTCTGCATCTAAGTAAACAAATTGCAAATTGCAGGGTACAATGTGTAAATTCTCAAAAAGGCACTTCAAAAGCTTTAATACTCACTTCACCATTTCTCTCTCTCTAAACAAAGAAACGGTGAACGGGTATTGAGCACTTAGTGAACGGCGAAGGTGAATAGTTAGAGACTTTCGGCGAAGGTCGGATCATGCTGCGAAGGTGGTGGAGAAGTCGGATCTAGACGGTGACGGTGGGAAAGGCATCGGATCTCGACGGCAGCAAAGCGATGCTAGCGCGAATCACGGTAGGGGCATTTTGGTAATCTCATCGCCGGTCTTTTTTGAAAAAGGGACTAACAGTGCAAGAAATCACCGGATATGTGAGTTTTTTGTGCAATAAAAAGTAGGTGGGTCTGAATGGTGAACAATAACCTTTTTTGAGCTTAAATGGTAATTTTCCCTAAAAATATTCGAAAGGGAAAGAATATATTTTCTTTTATATTTTTCCGATTTTTTTAGAAGTACAAACTTTTACAAGAAATATTAATAAAACTAAAATAATTTTTATGATTATGAGACGAAAGTGATTTCATATTGTCCTTTTTTTTAAGGGTTTGTTTGATATAAAAAAATATATAAAATAAAATTCTAGAGAGAGAAAGTAATGCATAGATGAAGCGGTAAGATTTAAAAAAAATTGTATAAATATAAATTTATTCAAATCTTAAATATTTTTTTGTCTTATTTATGTTTTTAGTTTTCTATTTTTTAGTTTTTTTAATTTTTGTAAATACCATATATAAAAAATTAAAATAAAAAAAAAATACATGAAAAAAAATTAGAAAACCATAGAAGAAGAAAAGGGAGTAAAAAATGAAAAACAAAAATAAAAATTAGAGAATAAAAGATTAAGAAGAATATATGTTATAACAATATATTTATTAACAAATGTGATATGTGATGTCTAAGGTATTATAAAAATGAAAAGGAGTGAGCTTAGTATTAGTCGAAATAAAAATCTCATGTACAAACTCTATAAAAATATGGATTACTTGATTGTCACAGTTTTTTATTCAATAGGTCAAACAAGTACATCAACAATCAACACTCATTATAATCAATTCAAAATAATAAACAAAGTAATAGAAAAATGAGGTACATAGGGAAAAAAAAGAAAAAAGAAAAAAGGTACATCAATTACTAAAACAAAACACAATCTAGCAAAAAGTTTCAGTAGTCTCAATGGGCTTCTCTTTGAAATTCGGCACAACCCATATGAGCGGTGATAAATGTGAAAGATCTGATATGTAATGCGAATCAAAACTTCCATCTTCAAGGTTAAAAATACCTGTATCATCGTCAATGCCACGAGAAATATAATCGTGACATGAGAATTCATGATCAACGTAATATATGCAATTTGACTTGCACACAGGGTAGTTTGTAGTTGCAAGTAATGAATGATTGTCTCCCAAAAATAAAACTTGATTTCCGATACTCTCAACTTGAACCCACGTCTCTGGTTTTGCCTTACTCAATTTATAAATCTTGAATGCGGAAGTTTTCATATGAATTTCTTCCTCATCAGCTAAGTATGTAAATCTTCGGACTAATAATAAATCTCCCTTCCCGTCTTTCGAACTTACAAGATAAGATAAATCAGTATAGATTCCACATGGTTTAACAATCACCTCAACTTTGTTGTCTGCAACATCAACACGCACAAGTCCATCCCTATAACCAACACCGTACAATTGTCTATCGTGATAGATAATCTCAATAAAGTGATAATGTTCATATAAGTTCAAGAATGTCCAAGTCTCGTCACCTGATTTATAAATAGCTAATTTACCATTACCTTTGTAAATGACAGCAACTTCATAATTTTTGGGAGTTAGAGAATGATCAGTTGATAATATACCTTTACACACAAAATACTCTGTACGATCATCAACAACCCAGTATTCATAACCTATTGAAGGTTCTTTAAAATCCGGGAGATAAATTGCCTGATTAGTAAAAGGGTTTAAAAGAGTTACTGCCATACACCTGTCTATGGTGAACAATCATCCATATGAAGAGCCAAAACAACGTTTACCGTAAAGCAGATGCAAAGGAAAATAATATTTTACTCCATTTGTGACGCTATAAAATGATCTTTTCGCTTTATTGTTATCCATTGTTGGAACCATAAGCATGGGGAGTTGATTTCGGCAGGATTTGAGAATGTGCAATTTCAGATCCAAATAGTCGCCATCGTTGACAAACAGAGCGAAATTGAATGAAATCACAAAATTTGGGGAGTCGTTCTAAGACGGAGGCAAGAAGACCTTTCGGAATCCATACCCAATCAATCTCGCTCTAATCCATGTAAATCCATTTCTAAACAAAACCAAAACCTATATATAAAAAAATAGAATTAATAATAAGAACTGAGCCTTTACATAATAAATGTTTAAAAAATACACGACACTTGTTATTTTTAACTTATTTATAAAAATGATGTAAATCGACCGGGGCTTAAATTAATCTCAATCCTTAAAAAAATAAATAAATATATATATATTAGCCAACCAAGATTGCAATGTAATATATATGTTCAGAATAGCAAGATTGCAATGCAAGATCTACTGGAAAACAATTTTTTAAAAAAAAAAAATCAGAATTGGACGAACCTTCGCGCGAATCGGAAAATCAGGAACTTGGAATTTGACGGCGGCTCTCTTCGCTGTTGCTTCGGAATTCTCCGTTCCCGGCGGCGTATTATAGATGAATGTAGTGCATTATTCCTCCTCTTCCAACACCGACATGGATTAGAAAAATTACGGTGACGTTTGGTAACCGTTTCTGTTTCCATTACAACAGTGGGATAGGAATGTGATGAGAATTTTGTTTTTTTTTTTTGGAGTAAAATCGCGTTTGGTAACGATATTTTTTTTTTTTTTTTTGTTTTGGGAAGGGAATTGTGTTTGATAACGATTTTATCCTAATTTTTTTTTTCTTCTGTTTTGGCCTGACGGTGGTGGAGCCGTCGCCGGCCGGCCGGCGGACGGCGGTGGCGCCGGCGATGCCGGCCGAAAGGCAATGGCACCATCGCCGTCGACAGCCGGAAGTGGCCCGAAAAATTTCCGGCCGAACGGTGACCGGCGGCGGCGGCGGCGGACGGTGACCGAAGATGGCCGGCGCCGGTGGACGGTGACCAGCGGCGGCGGCGAACGGTGGTCGGCCGGTAGGTGAATAGTGACCATGTGTTTTGAGAATAAAATGGGAATAATGAGAAATAATTTTTTTTTATTTCTCATTTCTTAAGAAAAAAGTGGGCACAATTCTTAAATGGGAATGAAATGGAAACAGAAACAAAAATTACCAAATGCTATTCCCAAACAGAATTCCCAAAAATCTGAGAATAGAATGGAAATTTCTGGAATGAAAATGGTTACCAAAGGGCCTTAGCATCCAACATTTGATTGGATGAAAATGAAGCATGAATCGTTTGACCATTTTATTAGAAAAATAATTTAAAATTATATATTTTATTTATTATATTAAAAATTTAAATTATATTATTTTTTAATAAAATTATTATTGATATATATATATAATGATTATATTTACTTGTCATATATAGTATATATATGCTACAACATGATTATTATAATATTTATATAATTAGTTATTTCATTGATTATAAAATTATAATTAGTTAATATTATACTAAGAGTTACATAATATATGCATTATATATGGATGTATGAGGATGAAATGGAGATAGAGAGAAAGGTAAAGAAAATAAAAACAAATTAAAGAAAAAAGTATGATAATTTGTTGATGCATATAAAATAGTGAATATAATTTTATTGAGATATATAAATAGAGAGGAGTGATATTTCACGTATATTATTTACTTGATGATTTACGAGTAATGAGGTTCGCAATCGATTCAATGTTGTGATATATTGTTTACACCTCGACTCCCTAGATCGTTTTATTTTGGAAAGGGCTCATCATTCAACCATATGCATAGAAATGAGTGATCTCTTATTAGTACAATATTTACATGCCTCGATGTGTATTTTCACTTTATTTTATGTTTTATTTTATTTATTTAATTGTTGATGATCTTAGAGATTGACATAACATGTGATATTTATTTATTATCTAATTTTTATTTATATAATTATGTGAAATTTTCTCAACAATTTAAGAAAAAATATTTTTTTTTTCTTGGAGTAGATTTAATTTTTTTTTTACCCCCACATCAAATAATAACGAATTATATGCCTTAAAACAAATTATGAAGATTGCATCACAAAAATATTTATTAAAAAAAATATGAACACTATTCTCTCTCACGCAGGTCAAGTACAACGATTGAGACTTGCGGAAAAAAAAATAAAAAAATCAGAACTCAAATATTGGACTTGGGCTTATTAGTTGGACCTTTCGAAAACGAAATCCTAAATGCTTAGGGCCTATTTAGATGTCTAAATTGTTCTACTTCTTGAATTCTCTTATGAATTATTTTTATATTTAATTATCATTTAATTAAATAATTTAAATTGTAATAATTCTTACATAAGAATATTTTATTTTAATTAAATTTTTATATTATATTTTATTCTAATTATACAAGAAAATAAACACCTAAATTAGAACTAAAATAATTAGTTGATAAAATTAAGTGTTTTATAATCCTTGCAGTCCAGCATTAAACTATAACCATTTATATATTAATGATAAAAAAAAATAATAAAGTTTACTAATTAAAAGACAACCAAATGATCTTTAAAATGTATCACATATATGAGTTAGTTTTGGACTCAAAATAAATTGACCATAGGGTATTTATTACTTACTTTCCCTATCGGTCTAAATTCATAAATTTTCTCATTAATTTATTAAATACCGGTCATATCTCCACATTATTTTTTGTCAAATACCATTTATTTCTCTAAAGGTTAAAATTATTGATATTTTTTTTTTATTGTAATAACAATCTCATCCTCAATAACTTAAAAATAATTCAAATTAAAATACATAAATGTTTCTTTAAACTTTTCTTGTTATATTTTTCTCCATTATCTTTTTACACTCACGTTTCTATTTTAAAAATATATATTTTTCACTCTTTTCTTTTTTAACAAGTTACAAAAAAAAATAAAAAAATGGGGTTGTGGTGGATGGGTGGGTTGGAGTGGGTTAGGGGTAAATATAATTAGGGGTCAAAAGTATTTCTTTTTTAAATAAACGGTTGGTGAATTTTTGAAAATTAAAAGAATCAAAAAAAGGTTAAAAAAGTGGACTAGTATTTTTCAAATGATATGGAATATTTGTGGTTTTAGCTAAAAGAGATAATGATTTTTTTTTTTTACCCCTCATCAAGGGATTGGTGTACAATTGATCCTCACTATTTAGAGTTTGACATATTTGGTCCCTTACAATTGAATTTTATTTTAATTTAGCCCAATTAGAAACGGTGTTAGCGAATTTGGACAGAACTAAGTCCAGTGCTAAGCAAGTGACCTTAATTAGAGCCAATGGTATGTGCTCTATTTCAGCTAATAGCATAAAAAAAAAAAATAATAATAAATAAATAAAGGGCATGAAATCTAAAAATTACTTTTGGACCCTGAAAAATTACAGTTTGAATCCTAAATTTTTTGATCATATATTATTTTATACCTTTTTGTCTTAATTATCTTATATTAATTCTTAAAATTATTATTAAAGGGCAATATTTTTGTTAATATCAACAATATTTGTGAACGTGAAGCTAATTTATTCTCTCTCTATAATTTTTTCTCCCTATTTTGTTTTTTCAATTTAGTATTTTCTCTATTTAAAAATTTTATATATAATTTTTTTTTGTAAGATGTGTAAAATATCAGTTATAATAATTAGATATTTCATGATATTAAACGATAAGTTCTAAAAAATAAAGTGAATGACACGTCATTTAAAATTTTAAACAATTTTTAAGTGATTGTTTAATTTTGTTATCAAACAAAACCTAGGTCTGTATATAGATTACTTGTTTAACCGGTTCCTCATATCAACTATTTTAGGCGTCTCTTTCCTTTTTGCCTTTTTTTTTTCCCCACATATATATCTCTTTAACTCATGATGCATCCACGTAAGTTTTATGCCTAAATGATAATGCAAATCTCTCTATTTATAGAATAAACAAATGAGATAACTTCAACAAACCAAAAGTCTTACTTTAAAGCTACTAACAACTCTTTAAAAATTAAGCACATGTAACTCATAAAAAATGAGTTACAAATATTAAAAGACAAGTCTTGTTTGGTTAGAAAAATTATTAGAATCATTTAAAAAAAAAAATCTAGAAAGAATTCTTTGTACTTGGATCAATCCAAACCCACGACCCAAAACCTGAACCAAGTCCGCAATCCAAAATGGATTATAAAAGTGGTTTAAGTGTTTTTCATCAACCACTGTAAAATTACTCATTTTACATACTTTAATCAATTTGTCATTCATGTCTTAATAATTTTTGACAAATCAATATTTCACGTTAGTCTTTCACTAAGAATAACGTATTGATATATGAAAATATATCAACCAATAAATAAATCACATAAAAATAATTAGACTTAAAATAGTTTAAAATAATTTTTTCCTAACATTTTGAAATTGAAATTTTGACAATGGTTTGTTTTTTGAATTGGAATAATTAAATTTAAGGGGTCAAATTGAACAAATTGAAACATAATGGATCAAATTGATGAAATTGTATAGTTGAAACTGATGACGAAAATGTAAATTCAAATTGAACACAATCCTTGTAAACATTACTCGGTTGAAATAAATAATATTGATATTGAATAGACAAATTGGTGATTAAAAACTCAAGTATTAAGACATATTTGAATTAAAATAGTTGAGGAACTTCTGCAATGTTAAAGGTTTGAGTTTGCGGAAAAAATTTATTGGGAGAGACAGTCACGTACCCTGAACGAGATTAGTCTCATACCATATGTAGGTATAAGGACATTCGTAGCTATACAAAAAAGAAAAAAAAAAATCTTAGATTTTTAACTAACTGCTTTACGTTAAGTAAAAATAACTCTTGAAATAAGTATTTGGTAATATGATAACTCTTGCATTATTTTTTTTTCTTTTTTTTTAAATTTAAATCAAAATAGTAATAATTATATTAGAAAAACAAAAACTTCCTGCATGAAACGAAATTCTCGTTTCACCACCGATAGAAAGTGACAAAAGAGAGAAACAATCGTCTATCGGCCGGGCAGTCACACACTGGTTTTAAAAACACATCGTGATTGCCGCCTGAGCATTTCGTTTCTATTAATATTGAAAAAACAGGGATATCGTTTGCCCAAATCAATTTCAAACCCACTGGTGTCCAAGCTAAGCAACGTCGTGCTTCCTCCAATCGAACTCATTAGTTCAACTCAAGGTGACAAATTTTCTGATTTGTTTCTCGTCAATTAATGCTCATCTTTTTATCATTTGGGTTTGATCTGTCTTTTCTCATTTGGGTTTCTGCAAAACAGAGCTCCGGTTACTCTGCTTCTTCATCTTCTGCTCTGTAAAAATGCTGCCGGAGGTTCAAATCATGTCCAGGAAGCTCATAAAGCCGTCAGCCCCGACCCCTCTTCACCGTCAGACCCATAAACTCAACCTCTTCGATCAACTCGCTCCCAAACTTCATATACCACTTCTTTACTTCTACCCCAACGTTCTTGCCGGAGACATCTCCAAAGCCCACCAACAACTCCAGAAATCTCTGTCCGACGCCTTATGCTTCTTCCACCCCTTCGCCGGAAGAATGGCCAACGACGGTCTCACCGTCGATTGTTCTGATCAAGGGGTCGAGTATTTGGAGGCCAAGATCAACGTTCGGCTGTCGGAGTTTCTCGAAGAAGGGGATAAGAATATAAATATTTTTAGTAGTCTCGTTCCTTGGGATATAGGTGAAACAACCGCCGTCACGACTCCGCCGCTGGTGGTTCAGGCCACCGGTTTCGACTGCGGTGGATTCGCCGTCACCGTGCATTACTCGCACAACATAGCTGATGGATTCACCGAGTGCTTATTCGTTCGAGAGTGGGCTAGTTTGAACCGATTCGAGCCCGCCGTTACTAAACCCATGTCGATGAATTTCGATCTGGCTTCACTCTTTCCGACTCGAGTCTTTCCCAATCTGCCGTCGGAAAACGCCGAGAAACCAAAAATCGCCACAAAAAAAATTGTGTTCGACGAACCCAAATTGCTCAAACTTAAACAGATAGTTACCAATGCTTCCAGCACCATGGAAAGCACACCGTCGAGAGTCGAAGTCGCGACGGCATTTCTCTGGAAGGCACTCATTAATGCCGGGGAAGCAAAACACGGGCAGTCGAGACCGTCGGTCGTGTGCCTTCCGGTGAACTTACGGTCCAGAACTAATCTACAAACACCGGATAATTCTTTCGGCAACCTCTACATTCTCGTAGCCGCGAAATTGACGCCGGAAGAAAATGGTTCCTCGGAATTTCACGACTTGGCGATCCTGATACGGAACACGATACAGAGCACCCTGGCGGAGTGCGCGAATGCCGCTAGCGGCGACGAGGTTATAAATTCGGTGGTGTTCAAGCATCTGAGGATCATCGGAGAATCAATATTCGATCCCGGAGTGGACTTCAGGTTGTTTACCAGTATGTGCAGGTTCCCGTTGTACGAAGCGGATTTCGGTTGGGGGACGCCGGCGTGTGTGACCGGCATTTCGACCGACGATCACGAAGTTGTGGCGATGATGGACACTAAAAGCAATGGGATTGAGGCGAGGGTGAGCTTGAATGAAGTTGATATGGTTGAATTCGAAGCGTATCTGGACAAGGAAGCTGAAATTATCCATTTCTAAATGGGATTTTGGTATCTGTTTTGTTTCATCTTTCTAGTATTTCCGGCGTTTTCTTCTCGGTGGTGTTGATTGTTGTTTTCAGATTTCTAATTTTCTAATAGTATTACTCTTACCGTAACTCCGAGCCAAATGGTCTAACTCCTACTTTTATCACGAGGGTATTAATCCGGTTGGAACTCGAGGTGAATAAAAAATAAATAGATATTCAACTCACTTACACATTGAATTGAATGCTGAGATTAAGTTCTACAATTTTTTTTTAATAGTAGATTCAAAATCCTAAAATTGTTTATTATTGTTCTACCAGGTTTGGGGGATATGTTCATTTTTTTTTTTTATTTCTTTTTTTTTTTTTAGGGTTTGACTCTTCCGAGAGCATTCCAAAAATTTAATTTTGAATTTAATTTTGAATTTACTAGGTCAAGGTGAAAGAAGTGATTAATCGAGGTGCACAAAAAGTGTTCCAGATACAACTTACCATATATTAAAAAAAATTTGTTTAAAATTGGTGGGAAATCACCAATTTGCCTATTCAACATTAATGCTTATATGTTTCATCCCACTAGATAAATGATTGTTTAGTCAAAATTAAAATTAAAATATTAATACTAATTCAGTTGGCTAGTGTAGTTGGGGTACAAGTCTAATTTTCTATTAGCTAAATATCTAAGGCGTTTTTGTCATTTCAACAAATACTAAAATCACACCTTATAATTTATTTAATATCTCAGAGATCCCTTATTTTGTTATTTTGTAGACAAAAATACTTTTGTAATATATTTTTTTTATTCTTTTATTTTAATTTTTTTTCTCTCTCTCTCTCTCTTGTTTTCTGTTTTCAACTTTTACATTTTTCGTTTTTTTTTCTTCTTTTCTTATATATTTTTAATGAGTTTTTTTTTTTTTTTACCCCTATTTAAGAGATGATAGGAAAAAAGTCCAAAGAAATCGACACCACCAATGGTCACCTCGTCCTCTCTCTCTATCCTCGAGTTCTTTACCTAATAAATACGAAAAAAAAAATAAAAAAATCTGACACCGGATATATTTAAATTTATTTACCGATTCCGTGTATTTCGGGGTTGATAGTCCCGGGAACTGAGATCCCGGGATTGCCAACCCCGGGATTTGGCCGATTAATTTTTTTTTTTCTTTTTGGACAGATGGTCCCGGGGTTGGTAACCCCGGGACGTTGTTCCACGGCTGCAAAAACACATTTTTATATATTTTTTATTGTGATGAAATTTACATTAATAATTTTTTGCTTTTTACCCCTTTTTATTTTGACTTTATATCATTTGGTCCTTTTTACTTTAGAAATTTATGATGAATTAGATTTTTTTTATTTAACAGAATATGTGAAAATTTTGATAAAATTAAAACTTTTATCTAAAATTTAGATGGAATGGACAAAACAACTCTTTATTATAATTTTATTTTATTTCGTCTTCAGTAAAAAAAGAAAAAAAGAGAACTAGACAAAAAAATGTTGGTTGTCAGACAAAAAAAATTGTTGGTTGTTAGATAGTGTAATTAAAGGACTCCGTAAGTTTTCATTTATTGACCCCTAAAAATAAGAAATTAAAATTTAATTGTTAAAATTATCATTAGGGATGTAATCGGGTCAACTTATTTATAGGCCCAAAAAGCAATAAAAAATATTTATTTTCTACTTTCTAATTTTGTTATAAAAAAATTCGACAGGGAAAAAATATATTTTCTTTTATTTTTTTTTCGAATTTTTTAGAAGTAATTTTTTTTATAAGAAATATTAATAAAAACTAATATAATTTTTATGATTATGAGACGAAAATAATTTCACATTCTAGTTATTTTTTCTAGGGTTTGTTTGATGACACAATTCATCTCTTAAAATTGAATTTGTTAAGTATTTATTAATTTAATATATTTTAAAAAATAAAAAAAAAATAAAAAATTACCTGTACTTGATGTCTCACTTATCAGTCAAAGTTATACAGTTTTTATAATACAAATATCATCAAATTATGACCATTAATTTATTTTTTTTTAAATATAAAATTAAATTCTAGAAAGAGAAAGTAATGCAGAAATTAAACAGTAAGATTTAAAGAAAATGTATGAATACAAATTTATTCAAATCAAAAATATGTTTTTCAAAATAATTAATTATTATATAAAATTAATATTTTTTTTGTCTTATTTATGTTTTTAGTTTTTTACTTTTTTCTATAAATATCATTTATAAAAAATAAAAAACCATAGAAGAAGAAAAGGGAGTAAAAAATGAAAAACAAAAATAAAAGTTAGAGAATAAAAAATTAAGAAAAATATAGGTTATAAGAATATTTTTATCAAGTATCTAAGACATTATAAAAATGAAAAAGTGAATTTAGTATTAGTCGAAATAATGATTTCAGATACAAACTCTATAAAAATAAAATATCGATTATTTGATTGTCTCAGTTTTTTATTTATCAGGTCCAATAAGTACATCAACAATCAAAACTCATTGTAATCAATTAGAGAAAGAAAAAAAGGTACATCAATTACTAAAACAAAGCACAATCTAGCAAAAAGTTTCAGCAGTTTCAATGGGCTTCTCTTTGAAATTCGGCACAACCCATATGGCCGGCGATAAATGTGAAAGATCTGATATGTAATGCGAATCAAAACTTCCATCTTCAAGGTTAAAAATACCTGTATCATCGTCAATGCCACGAGAAGTATAATGGTGACATGAGAATTCATGATCAACGTAATATATGCAATTTGACTTGCACATAGGGTAGTCCGTAGTTGCAAGTAATGAATGATTGTCTCCCAAAAATAAAATTTGATTTCCGATACTCTCAACTTGAACCCACGTCTCTGGTTTTGCCTTACTCAATTTATAAATCTTGAATGCGGAAGTTTTCATATGATCTACTTCGTCAAACAAGTACGTAAACCTTCGGACTAATAGTAGATCTCCTTTCCTGTCTTTCAAACTTACAAGATAAGATAAATCAGTATAGATTCCACATGGTTTAACAATCACCTCAACTTTGTTGTCTGCAACATCAACACGCACAAGTCCACCCCTAAAACCAACACCGTACAATTGTCTATCGTGATAGACAATCTCATTAAATTGATAATGTTCATATAAGTTCAAGAATGTCCAAGCCTCGTCACCTGATTTATAAATAGCCAATTTACCATTACCCCTGTAAATGACAGCAACTTCATAATTGTTTGGAGATAGAGAAGGATCAGCGGACAATATACCTTTATTCACAAAATACTCTGCGCGGTCATCAATAACCAAATATTCATAACCCATTGAAGGTTCTTTAAACTCTGGGAGATAAATTGCCTGATTAGTAAAAGGGTTTAAAAGAGTTACTGCCATACACCTGTCTATGGTGAACAACCATCCATATGCAGAGCCAAAACAACGTTTACCGTAAGGCACAGGCAAAGGAAAATCATAGATTATTCCATCTGTGACGTTATAAAATGATCTTTTCTCTTTATTGTTATCCATTGTTGGAACCATAAGCATGGGGAATTGATTTCGACAGGTTTTGAGAATATGCAATTTTTGGAGATGGTTATGTTGATCACTTTCAGATCCAAATAGTCGCCATCGTTGACAAACAGAGCGAAATCGAATGAAATCACAAAATTTGGGGAGTCGTTCTAAGACGGAGACAAGAAGACCTTCCGGAAGCCATTCCCAATCTCGCTCTAATCCATGCAAATCCATTTCTAAACAAAACCAAAATCTATATATAAAAAATTAAAATTAATAATAAGAACTGAGCTCTTTACATGCTAAATGCCAACCAAGATTGCAACGTAATATATATGTTCAGAACAGCAAGATTGCAATGTAAGATATACTGGAAAACAAATTAAAAAAAAAGAGTCAGAAAATCAGAATCGGACGAACCTTCGCGCGAATCGGAAAATCAGGAACTTGGAATTTGACGGCGGCTCTCTTCGCTTTCGAAATTCTTCGTTCCCGGCGGCTCTCTTCGATGATGCTTCGGAATTCTTCGTTCCCGGCGGCTCTCTTATATAGATGA
This sequence comes from Eucommia ulmoides, assembly GCA_016647705.1. Classification (NCBI taxonomy): domain Eukaryota; kingdom Viridiplantae; phylum Streptophyta; class Magnoliopsida; order Garryales; family Eucommiaceae; genus Eucommia; species Eucommia ulmoides. Next base: position 43,985,120 of record CM028331.1, read on the forward strand.
ATGTATGGAAATTTATGGAAATTTGGGAATATAGCAACAGTGCATTATTCCTCCTCTTCCAACACCGACATGGATTAGAAAAATTACATATCTCACCCTATATGTTTTGGAGTTGTTCTATGTGATCCTAAAACGTTTTTAATTAGAATGCTTATTAAATAATTGATACCCAATGAAAATATCAAAAAGAGAACAAAAAAAACAAACAAACAAGTTTTTGGTACCAGAAAAAAATATATGTTTCTCTTCCCAGATTAGGAACAAAAATATGAGAACTTTTTTTTTGGGGGGGGTTCAGTGAATAAGAACTGTTTTAAACAAAAACTATGTGTTTTTGTTCCCTTAATAGAAAGCAAAATCTGAGAATAAATAATTATTTTTTATATTTAATTATCAAGCAAAATCTAACTTAATATTGGAATATTTAATATTTGATATTTCTATTAATGCATTATCTATTATTTATTATTGAGATCGTGTTTCTTGACCAATTTGGTAATTTCTATTTATTTTTTACTGTCCCATTTATTAGGTCTACATTCTTTCTAATTTAATTCACCCCTAAAACTATATAATAGGAAATATAGAACTTTATTGTATAGAATTATTATATACTAATAAAATAAAATAAATTTGTATCCCATTTATTACGGCTATATTCTTTCAAATTAATTAATCAATTTCACAATCGGTTCAATGTTGGAATATGTTGTTTGCATCTTAACTCCTAGATCGTTTTAATTTGTTATCGTTTTAGATCACAAATTCAATTATGTGCATAGAAATGGGTGATCTCTTATTAGTACAATGTTTACATGCCTTAATCAACCAAATATGTATTTTCTCTCTATTTTATATTTTATTTTAATTATTTAATTGTTGATGATCTTAGAGATTAACATAACATGTGATATTTATTTATCATCTAATTTTTATTTATAAAATTATGTGAAATTTTCTCAACAATCTAAGAAATTATATATTTTTATTTTGTGAAAGTTTGATTTTATTTGAATATATTTTTAATAGAATTTTAAGTGTGTTGGATGACCAATTGTTTTAAATTTAGAAGAACCGAGAGAAATTAAATTTTTGCTTTTGTTGTGGTTAATATTTCATCTTAAATTTAGTTTTAATTTAATTTTATTTATCTTGTTGAAATAATTTTAGAAAAAATATTTTTGTAAAAATATTTGTTATATAAATTGACATATATTGATCTATATTTGAATGTTATATTTTATATGCAAAATTATTTTAACGATTAGCATGCTAATGGTATTTGTTGTTAGTGACATCAGTATTACTACATGACCAAGAAAAAACATCAATATTATTCTTTGTTTCTCTTGAAATTGTAATATTTTGAAGGTGTGGGATTATATATGTATACATATATTTAAAGGAAAAAATGAAATAAGAGAAAAAGAGAACAAAGTCTTGAAAAAAAATCAAGGTATAATTGGTGATTAGCCTTGAATAGCGTGTGTAATTTGTTATTAGTCTCATTTAAAATATAAACTATGATTTAATCTCTTAAATTATTTTTTGCTTGCGTATTAGTCCTACATCTTCTCATGCTTGTGATATATTAGTTACATGTATTTATATAATATTAGTTATATGTTAGAAATAAAATATAAATATGTTACATGTACTGGTATAATATTTGTAATATCTAACAAATATTTTAAACACAAGTTGAATATGGATATTTTACTAATATGGATAAATTATCCATGAACATATATGAACGCCTTGAATCAAAAACACTATCATTATGACTAGAATATCTTGATCGAGATCCAGATTTAGGCTCATTATATAGATATTGATTTTGAATTTGAGCCTATGTAATATCTCAGTCAATTGGATTTTCTTAACTACAACTTTTGGCCTTTTGAGGTTCATATTAAGGAGGCCATAAAAATACTAATTATGATTAATTATAGTTTTCAAAATTTTAAGCCCTTATTTTTATTTTTTTATTTTTATTCTAAATACAGACTAATTTAATAATTAGTTTAAGAGTGTGGCAAAATTGTTGTTCAAATTCTTGCAACTATAATTGCTTGTTGATCACTGAAAGTACATTTTGTAACGTACTTTATCTTATTTTGATCATATATATATATATATGTCGCTAATATGCACTGTTATGATTTGGCAAATATTGGTTAATTTTTTCAATTTAGAACGTTTACTTGTCAATTATTGATGTTATTTTACCAAAGTAATTTAACCAATATAATTTGCAAGTTTTCGAATTCCTATTTTGTTGATGAATTTTTTTTTAGATTAATTTGTGCATTCACCTGCCCAAAGAGGGTTATTGTGCAAATTAATTTAATTGTTAGACAATATTGTTTAACTCTTCCAATTTCAAACGTTTACTTGTCAATTATTGAGGTTATTTTACCAAAATGATTTAACCAATATAATTTGCAAATTTTCGAGTTCCTATTTTATTGATGGAATTTTTTTTAGATTAATTTGTGCATTCACCTGCCCAAAGGGGGTTATTGTGCAGATTAATTTAATTGTTGGGCAATATAGCTTAATTTTTTCAATTTGGAACGTTTACTTGTCATTTATTGAGGTTATTTTACCAAAGTGATTTAACTGACATAATTTGCAAGTTTTCGAGTTTCTATTTTGTTGATGAATTTTTTTTAGATTAGTTTGTGCATTCACCTGCCCAAAAGGGATTATTGTACAGATTAATTTAATTGTTGGGCAATATAGCTTAATTTTTTCTAATTTGGGACAGTTGCTTGTGAATTGTTGAGGTTATTTTACCAAGATAATTTAATCAATATAATTTGTAAGTTTTCGAGTTCCTATTTTGTTGATAAATTTTTTTTAGATTAATTTGTGCATTCACCTGCCCAAAGGGGGTTATTTTGCAGATTAATTTAATTATTGGGCAATACAGCTTAATTTTTTTCAATTTGGAACGGTTGCTTGTCAATTATTGAGGTTATTATACCAAAGTGATTTAACCGAACATAATTTGCAAGTTTTCGAGTTCCTATTTTGTTGATGAAATTTTTTTTAGATTAGTTTATGCATTCACCTGCCCAAAGGGGGTTATTGTGCAGATTAATTTAATTGTTGGACAATAAAGCTTAATTTTTTATAATTTGGGACGGTTATTTGTGAATTGTTGAGGTTATTTTACCAAGGTAATTTAATCGACATAGTTTGCAAGTTTTCGAGTTCTTATTTTATTGATGAAATTTTTTTTAGATCAGTTTGTGAATTCACCTGCCTAAAGGGGGTTATTGTGTAGATTAATTTAATTGTTGGGCAATATAACTTAATTTTTCTAATTTGGAACGTTTATTTGTCAATTATTGAGGTTATTTTACCAAGGTAATTTAACCAATATAATTTTCAAGTTTTGGAGTTCTTATTTTGTTGATGGAAATTTTTTTAGATTAATTTATTCATTCACCTGCCCAAAGGAAGTTATTGTGCAGATTAATTTAATTGTTGGGCAATATAACTTAATTTTTTTAATTTGGAATGTTTATTTGTCAATTATTGAGGTTATTTTACCTAAGTGATTTAACCAACATAGTTTGCAAGTTTTCGAATTCCTATTTTGTTGATGAAAAATTTTAGGATTAATTTGTGCATTCATCTGTCCAAAGGGGGTTATTGTGCAAATTAATTTAATTGCATGAGGATATTATGTGAAATAAATGATTTGATAAATTTGTTTACCCAAAGAGAATGAATTTTGAAAGATTATTTGTTTTATTATATTTTGAAAGAAATATATGGATTTGAAAGTTAATTTATAAAGCTTAAAAAATATAATTTGTTTATGTGAAGGACAACTAAGAGAAACAAGATACCCTACACATATATATATATATGTATATCATGTTCACTAGGGCCAGTTTATGTGCTCCTTTTTGTGGGCCTAAATTCATGGGCCAGGTCGTGCCAAACTCTACCTAGGGTATTAAAAAAAAATTATTATCCTAAGTCCGACCTAGACAGATGCTATGACCAAGTCCTACTATCATGCCCAAGCACTATGACCGGGCTCTATTTTTATTTTTATTTTAATAATTTAAAAAATTAATCACTAAAATAACAAATTAAAAATATAAAATACATTCAACATAATATTTAGTAATTATCAATATTAATTTTCATAAAATAAAATAAAATTAATGGGCCTAGATTTTGAGACTCTAGCCTTACTCATGAGCTCAAAAAAATAAGCCAAAACCCTTAAAAAAAGACAATGAACGTGGTGCGCCCCGGACACATACCCACCCCTAAGCTTATGGGAGTTAGCACTAATTAATCGCGCAATATATATATATACACACACACTCAAATTAAATTCTAAAAACTAAATTAAAAAATAGCGTCCCTAATGATTAGGTCAAAATCCAAGTCCATTTAGGAATTGGACTACAAAATCCCCTAAAAAGGGAGTGATATATATACACACATTTAAGGCTATTTCTCCATGTTCTTCAACCAAGGTTCGTTCATCGTCCTCTAACTTTTTTTTTTTTTTTTTGAGTTCAACGAATAATATATTTGTTTTTTGTTGCCTTTAATCTCTTATATTTTTTTTTAATTTTTTTTTTAATTATGATTGTTGTATTTTCATAATTCTTCATCATGCTCATGTTATGTCGATCTGGGCGATTGATTACAGAAAAAAAACCATGAATTTGAATTTTAATTATCAATCCGATTTATAATTAAAATAATTAAAAATATTATATTTTTTTAATTGAATTTAAAAATAATTCTAGGAAGAGGAATTTTTTTTTTTGGACATACCCACAAGTGTCCCTACACCCACATAGAGTGTAACACTAATTTTGTTCAGGGTTCTATGGCTATCCCTGTCAACTAGGGGTGAGCAACAGACGGATTGGGGCAGGTTGGGCCAAAACCGCGAATTAAACCAATACTAGACTGATTGAGTTAGTTTGAATGGTGGACCGCCCAATGATGTACGGGTTGGGATAGTTGGATCATGCTGGTTGATTAGTTTAAACTGTGGGCTACCCAATAGTGTACGGGTTGAACCTATTTTTGGGTTTGATTAATTAGAACCGTGGATTGATCTTAAAATATAATAAATATTGTTAAAAAGAAAAACCATTACATTTCAATTTTTTTGTAGAAAAATTGCAACAAAATTATAGTAACACAAAAATAAGAAACAAACTATAAAATTTGAAAACCATCACAAAAAATAGAAAAAAAATTACAAACGCAAGTGATAAAGTCTAAAACGGCCTCGTTTTGTGTCTATTCGGGCAGACAGGTTGAACCCGTAAGAACATGAGCCAAACTGTAACCTACCCATACATGTGCGGGTTTCAAGATTTAACACCCACACAATGCGCAGGTTAGTATTGGCCTTTTTTTTTTTTTGCGTTGCGGGTTTGAGCGGGTTGGTGGATTGACCTGATCCGTTGCACACCCCTACTCCCAACAAGTGTTTTGTACAAGTTCGAATCTCTAATCTTATAGAAGTCCCTCAATTACTTTAACTCAAGTACGTCTTACCACTTGAATTACACCTTGTTGGAGAGTATAACTAATCTACTGGAAGTAATTATATATATATATATATATATATATATATATATATATATTTATTTATTTATTTATTTTTCCTGTTGAAATTGAAATATTAAACTAACAAAATTTCTAACAGTTTTTTGAACTGAAGTTGGAATAATTATTTATTTACAAATTTTTTATATTTATTAGTTTTTCTAGAGACTTTATTGTTTGTTTTTTTTTATTTCATTTTGTTATGAGAAAAATATATAATATCATCCGTTGAATATATATATATATATATATATATATATATATATTTTAAATTTCTTCTTAGAGTTGGAGTAAAATATTATCTGTTGAAGGTTGATATGATCAATCATAGATTATTATTTTATTAAAATATAAAAATTAAGACAACAAAAATTAACTTTTTATTTTTTATTTTGAAAAAAATACTTTAAATCATGTTTTTACTTTATAAATTTTTGAGCATTTTTAAGGAAAAAAAAACAATTACTTTTAAAATTTAGGGTTAAAAATGAATTTACCGACCCGAGGATATTACGAAGAGAGAAAAAATAAGGTCAAATGGATAATTTTTTGACCTCACCCAAGTTATAAATGTCAATTAATATTAAATAATTTTTTATTTTAAATTTTTGAGATTTGACCGTTAACTTTAGATTGTGTTTGAGTAAGAGATTTGAGAAAGGAATTTAATTTGTTCAAAGAAATTCAATTTTTTTTTTTTGACAAATCCCTTATTTGTGCATTTACTAGGAAGAATTTGTAAAATTTCTTGGATCTAAAAAATAGGATAAATGAAGGATTTCTAAATCTTTTCATTTTAAGTATCATTCACAAATTCATCCAAAAGAGAGATTTCAGATCCGACCACCGCCGCCTTCACCCGCCGATCGCCAACGCAGACCATCGCCGGCGTCGTCGACCCCCACGGTGATTATCCAAATAAGAAAATTATAAAATTAAACGATTAAGTTATTTATTTAAAATAGTTATCCACACAAGAAATTTGTAAATGATAAGATTTCAAAATCGATAATTTTGAAATCCTATCATATAATTTTAAAATCCTATCATTTACTAATCCCTACCTAAAGATAACTTTAACGAAAAATGTAACTGTTGCAAAGTTTGAACTACATGGGTGAGTCTTTATAAAAGAAATGCATTAGTGTAAGGTGTAGTTTGGTCAAATCACAGGGGTCAAGGTGTCATTGACCAATAAATTGATTACTTTCATACTTTTAACTACAAAAAAAAACTCTAAAAGAAAATTACCAAACAGTCCTTAATTCCTTCACTGATTCTGGTGTGTGTGTGAGAGAGAGAAGCATTGAATTCCCAATGGTTCTAAGGGCGTGTTTGGGTAGAATTTATTATTATTTTTCACTGATTGAAAAATTATTAAATTTGATCATGAAATATATTTGAATCCAAGATTTTATGAAATTGCCGTTTTCTTTCTTTTTTATATTATTTTATTATCATAAAATTTTCATTGAATATATTCTTCTTCATCATTTTATTTTTCTAATAGATACGAAAACAGGTTGTTTCGAAACAATTGGAGTCAGATTGGGCATGACTTCCAAAAATCTCTTTGCCTTGATTCTTGATTCTCACACAATTTTCTGACTACGTCAATTTTTGCTCGATTTGTAAAAATTGGCGTTTGATTATCCAAGAAGAGAACCGTCACATGAATTTGCAAATACAGAGACAATGTCTTTTCGCATTATGTCAAAATCAATTACCATTACTCATGATTCCAGCAACAGATTGCGACAAAGAAAAAAATAGTTTTTACAGTGTCAAAGCAGGAGCAATTGTTGACTTTCAATGGCCCTGGTCTTACAATGGACGATATTTTGGCTCTTCATACGGGTGGTTGTTGACAGTAGACAAAAATATGATCATGACATTACTAAATCCATTTACTGATGACATCATTCGTCTCCCGCAGTTCAATGATCCAACAAATGAATACCAGCACTGGGTCGACAATAATTATTATGACAGTTTCATATGTAAAGGTATATTATCATCTGATCCTAATTTAAATCCGCAGAGCTTTGAAGTAATTGTCATTTACGGATGGATGAGACACTTGGCACTCTATAAAATCGAAAGTAAAGCTTGGATATTCTAGATATGTCTTATGGCTGCTTCCAGAATATTCAGTATTATAAAGGACATTTTTTAGCTATAAACAATTGGGGTCAAGTTGCATTTGTTGATTTGGTCAATGTTATTAAATTTATTATAGGATTTTTTTTATCAAACACCAATTTTCACAATAGTTATTCGTTTGAGTCCCAATAGGTAAGCCCAAACATTAAAGCACCCATTTAATTATTTAGATTTTGAGAAAAACCCATGTTTGCATTTCACACACACACACACACGTACGCGAGGGAGATGTAAGAAATCTTGAGGAATTTTTGGAATCATCAACCAAACTAAAGAAGAAAATTTCCACAAAATTCTTTTATTCAATCTACGCAAAAGGAAGAGTTGTTGATTAAACTTTCTATTTCGATTTCTCATTGCCCCAATTTGCAAAGAATTCAAGTGGGTAACCCTAGATTATCCACCTTCGGTAAACAGCGACCATCTTTGCGGCGACAAGAGCTACCGGCGATAATCATTGCGGCGACAAAAGCAATCAGAGACGACCATTACGGTGGTAGGTATATATATAAAAAAAAAAAGGAACACCCATTTCCATGTCGGCAGAAGTTACCGGCGGCGACAGTAGCAGCAGGTTCAATCATAACAGGTTTGAGTTTTTTAAATGTTGGTTCAGTGTTGAGCAACAGGTTCAGTGATGTTTGGGTTGTTAAGGATTTTAATGTATAGCAAAAAATCACAAAATTGGGTCTTGGATTTTTGAATTTTACTCTTCCCCTTTTCATTGTTGATGTTTTTATTGTTGAAATGGTTAATGTGCAGGAAAATTATATATTAAATTCATGTTATTGAATTTCGCTATGGTTCCATCTCGTTGGTGATTTTTGGGTTATTAGGATTGTTAAAGTGTAGCAAAAATCATTGATTGAAGTCGTGTTCCTGTATTTTGCCCTTTCTTCCATCTTGTTGGTGATGTTTGGGTTGATACGATTTTTAATGTGTAGCAAAATTCACAAACTGGGTCTTGGATTTTATGAATTTCCCTCTCCCCTATTTTCATTGTTGATTATTTTTGTTGTTGAGATGGTTAATGTGCATTAGAAATTACACAATTGAAGTCATGTTTTTGGATTTGCTAAGATTGTTAATGTGTAGCAAAAATCATATATTGAAATCGTGTTCTTGTATTTTCTTTTGGTTCTATCCAATTGGTGATGTTTGGGTTGGTACGATTTTTAATGGGTAGCAAAAATCACAAATTGGGTCTTGGATTTTATGAATTTCCCTCTCCCATCTTTTCATTGTTGATGTTTTTGTTGTTGAGATGGTTAATGTGTTGTAAAAATTACACAATTGAAGTCATGTTTCTGAATGTCGATCTTGTTCATCGCGTTGGTGATTTTTGGTTTGCTAGGTTTGTCTATGTGTAGCAAAAATCATACATTGAAATCATGTTCTTGTATTTCCTTTCTGGTTCCATCTCGTTGGTGATGTTTTGGTTGGTACGATTTTTAATGTGTAGCAAAATTCATAAACTAGGTCATGGATTTTATGAATTTCCCCCTCTCCTCTTTTCATTGTTGATTATTTTGTTATTGAGATGGTATTTTGTTAAGGGCTCCAAATTTTGAGGCTCAATGTCGTCCAATTTAGTAAAATTCTGACTTTACTGTATGTTGAATCTAAGATTAAAATAGAAGGGGGATAAAACGCAATTAACCCTTATTATTATCATCATATGTAATTAGGAATGTTATTTAAAAAGGAAAATATTGAGGGTTAATTGCCTTTTATCCTCTTCTATTTTAATCTTATAAAGGAAAATATTGAGGGAGGGTACTGAAATTTAAGCTATAATATACACTGCATGAATAAACAGTCCAGTTTTCTTTAAAACGAGTGACAACTATCTGAAAGTTCTCTATAAAAGACCATGCAAGCACCAGCTCAATGTCTATCAAAAGAAGATAAAAATAAAACTGTTTCATATGTCCTTATGGTTCCATCACTTATGGATTTCGGCAGTTTGATCGAGTCAGAGTCGAACCCAATATGGATCGACTTAAAGTCACAACCCTTTGCCTTCTTGGATTTGAATATGTTCATGGTGATCGGCTGCGAACATAAACACAGGAGATAGTGCAATTAATGATGAATATTACAACACAATGATTTTTAATGCAACGAAATTATGCAATAATGCACCAACAATATCACTACACAAGTAACTATTATTGCACACACAACTATTGCTGCGTAGTAATCACGATTGATTGGAAGTGTGTTAACAAAGAATACACCGACACATGGGGGATTACTCATGAACCGCATCCATCATTAAATTACACACGTCAAATAAACTTAGAAATAAGTAAAGCATTAAATCAAAATAATATAACAAAGTTGGAACACCAATACCTTAGTAAAAATGCCACCACTAATCCAGGTAAAAGGTCAAAATAGAGGGTGGGGGGGGGGGGGGGGGGGGGATCAAAGTGCACCACTTACTACTACAGATGGCAGTGATGGTGGCGGTGAGCGGTGATGGCGAAGCAGTGAGGGTGGCGGCGAGGTTCTAGAGTTGCAACTTTTTTCTTCTTTTTTTTTTTTTTTTTCTTTTTTTCTTTTTTTAACGGAAGGTGAAAAAGGAAGGGGGGAAAATGGAAAATGAAATTATAAAAAAATTGGATGTCTGCTATTTGATATTTACTGTACATTTTATACAGTTACAATTTCTTTAATATGTAGTGTACAGTTTATAGAGTAACAAGACGTGACAATATTTAATGTACAATTATTTTTTCTTTAAAATTTACTATACAGTTATAAAGTAACAAGATGTTGCAATATGTGAATCTAAAACAAACGTGAATCGAAGAGAGATTTCAAACCGAAATGTAAATGAAAAGTAACAATCTATTTGCTACACAGTAAACTCTGTCAACCTATTGAAAATTAACTAAAGATTGATTTTTGCATCACCGTAACGATTTGATCATCAACCCCACATCAAATAATGGAAAGTAACGGCATGTTCATTTTTTTTACATCACGTGTGATTACAAGATGATTTTCAATTACGAAAAGTAATGAAAAGTAACAAAAAGTAACGATTATGGCTACACAATAAAATTCCAATACATCAAATATTAATTTTTACTACACATTAACTAAACATTATTTTTTGCATCACAATAACGATTTGATAAACAACCCCACATCAATAATGAAAAGCAACAACATGCTTGATTTTTCAACAAATAGCCCAAATTTTCTTTCGAGGATGGCAGACCCACATCATAAATTCATGTAGATGATGCTTTCATGCTTAATTGAAGTCAAATTAAAAAAAAATCTCCCCCCCCAAAAAAAAAGAAAGAAAAAAATCAGTTGAACAAACGCCCACTAATCATATAGTGAACACAGAAAACGTCCAAATTAACAGAACAAACCCACATCACCATAGAGTATTTAAACGCCCAAAACAATTTTGAAAATGAATAGATTCAACGATGATTGTTACAGCACATTGGTAGCGAAACCCCAATCCTTAAAATGGAGAATAGATTGTGTGCAATGAAACTTACCATATAAGAAGATCGACGGCTTGAAAGAAACAGCGACTGGGAATCAACGGCAATGGCGTCGGCGACGGTAACCGACCAATTTATAGCGACGACGTTCGAACCAACGCCTAACCATGACGGGGTTGCTTCTGGGTATGCGTGCGCCAGGATTGTTGCTGTGGAATGATTTATAGGGATCTTCGATTGGTAGTTTCCAAAATTCGACACAAGATTTCTCACGAATTTTTACCTTCCAAACACAGATCTCTTCGCACGCTCTCTCTCCAATAGTGACATTCACGGCTGCAAAATGGGATTTAGGGTAAATGAATAGTGTTATTTGGAGATATACAAGACAAGACACTAAACACGTCCTGATGACATGAAAACTGTGTTGAAGATTGAAAGACGATAAAATTATATTAGTGGAATATTTTACAAGTTTTGAATATTTTGTTAGGATAATTTATCAATTAAAAAAAAAAAAAAAGGAAAGTCATTAGAGCACAAATAAAATAGCAACAATTTTCTCCGATGAATAGAATTTGCAAATGAAACATATAATAGAACAATCTTCCGAATTAGAACTAAAATGATTAGTTGATAAAATTAAGTATTTTTTTTTTAATCCTTGCAGTCTAACATTGAACTATAACCATTTATATATTAATAATAAAAATATAATAAAGTTTACGAATTAAAAGACAACCAAACCGATCTTTAAAATGTATCACCCATATGGCTTAGTTTCGGACTCAAAATAAATTGACCAAGGTGAACAACTTAGGATATTTATTACTTACTTTCCCTATTGGTCTAAATTCATAATTTTTCTCTATCATTTATCAAATACCGCTCATATCTCCACATTATTTTTGGTCAAATACCATTTACTTCTCTAAAAGTTAAAAATTATTAATATTTTTTTTATTATAATGGCAATCTTATCCTCAATAACTTACAAATAATTAAAAATAAAATACATAAATGTTCCTTTAAATTTTTCTTGTTATATTTTTTTTCCGTTATCTTTTTACACTCACAAATCTATTTTAAAAATATATATTTTTCACCCTTTTCTTTTTTAACAAATTAAAAAAAAAATGGGGTTGTGGTGGTTGTGGGTTGGTTCGAGTGGGTTAGGGGTAAATATAATTAGGAGTCAATTTTTTTATTTTTATTTTTTCAAATAGGGGAATAGTGAATTTTTGAAAATTAAAAGAAAATATTTTTTTAAATAAGAAAAAGGTTTTTATTATTTTCAAAGAAAAAAAAATCAGTCAAAAAAGCGGACTACCATTTTTCAAATGATATGGAATATTTGTGGTTTTAGCTAGAAAGGATAATAATTTTTTTGACCCCTCATAAAGGGGTCGGTGTTCAATTGACCCCCACTATTTAGAGTTCGACATATTTTGTCCTTTACAATTGAATTTTATTTCAATTTAGCCCAATTAGAAACGGTGTTAGCGAATTTGGATGGAAATAAGTCAAGTGCTAAGCAAGTGACCTTAGAGCCAATATGCGTTATTTCAGCTAATGGCATTAAAAAAAAAAAGAAAGGAAAAAAAAAAGGAATGGATGAGATTTTAATATATTAAGTTTGAATATAATTGGTGAAAGTATTTTAGAAAATTCGATCGCAATTTTTCCTTAAAGTATGCAAGGAAAAAGAAGGCGGCATGAAATCTGAAAATTACTTTTTAATCCCTGAAAAATTACAGTTTAAATCCTTAATTTTTTGATCATGTATTATTTTATACTTTTTTGTCTTATATTAATTCTTAAAATTATTATTAAAGGGCAATATTTTTGTTAATATCAACAATATTTTTATTAAAGGGCATACATAGAGAAGAAGCTAAAATAAAATAAAATCTCTGACTTTAATGAAAACTGACAAATTACAAAAAAGCAATGAGATCAACTTTCTATTTATGGTAATAATATCATATATATTATCTACTTTTTCTAAATCTAGCTAGCTATGTATAAAATAATATATGATCAATTTTTTTTCAATAGGTGGTGTTTATTATGAAATTGACACATGAGAGGTTGTTTTGATGAAATATTATATTTTATAAAAAAAAAAATATAAGAGTTGATTTTAAACTCACGTAGCACCTTTTTTGCAACTATAAGATTGCGGTGGAATTTCAAAATTATGAATTTTAAAATCCCATGCATTATTTACAAATTCTTTCTTTGGATAACTTTTTTTAAATTAGGAATTTGATTTTGTAATTTCATAATTTATTTGTTTTGATAGATAAGTATTTAAAATCTATTAAATTTTAACAATAAAAATGTGAAATATAATTTTTATTTAATAATATAATTTTTAAAACTATTTTGCAAATATAATTTTAATAATACAATTTTAATTACACATAACTATTTTAATAATATGATTTTTAAATTACCCAACGTAATAGTTAAGTTAAACAAGAGTAAATTTGCTTTTTAACACGTAATTGTAAATATATAGACCAAAGCAGAACCCCAGAGGCCTCGAATTCAAACCATCATTTTCATTCCTTAAACTGCATGCATATATAAACCTAGGGTTAACTATATATATATTTTTTTATGCTGTTTTTAACCATGTAATTTTTAAGGTGAAGAAATACTAATATTATGCACTAACTGTCATTGAGATCCCAAAAAAAAAAAAAAAAAAAAAGCACATGGGGAAAGAAATAGGGATTTAATTAGTTTTTGTTTTTTTTGTTTTTTTAAATATTAGTATTTTTTTGTCATTAATTTTTTTTAAAGGAATTGGTATCATTTTTTTTTTCAAATAATACTTATTAACAATGTTTTATTTTGTTGGTTTTAACTGATGAAAAAAAAGGGTAAAATTATAATAATCGGTTTTAAATTCCAATAATACCTTTTGCCAATAATAGCTAAATTAAAAGAGGTTATAGGTAATATATCGATTAAAATTTGATCGAAAGGCCAAAACAAAATCTCATAGGCGTCAAAGTTCAAACCTATCAATTTCATTACTTAAAGTGCATGCATATATATCGACCTAGGTCAAGCTATATATGGGATTTGATGCATGACCTGAAACTACTTCCTTGCATTTACTCTATTGTTCATGACGTTTTTATTATGCACACTACTTCTCAATCCTCCCTCCTCCTTCATCTTATTATTCACTCATCCGTCTCTCTCTCGCTCTGAGATAGCAAAAGCATTTCTGGGTTTATCGTTCCAACAGGTGAGTCTCGCTCTCTCTCTCTCTCTCTCTCTCTCTCTCTCTATATATATATATATATCTGTATGTATGTATGTGTTTATTGTGATTATCATTATGTTTGTTGAATGTCATTGTTGAAATTCAAATTAAAATGTTTAAATAGAGCGTCTGAAGTTTGATTTCATGTTTACAAAAGTCTCAAAGAAATTAAGTATCTCTGTTTTGAAACCAGATTTTTTGGGTAGATCGCCGGGAAAAAAATTTCTTAGTCTCCACGCATTTATATCTTTAAAGTGGGGGGGATTTTTTTCTTCTTCACTGTAACATGAGAGTGGCGCCGTTGAGTGGTCAAGCGGCGGAGACGTCGAACCATAACCTGGCTGTGGTGCTTCTGTTGGAGACCGTGGTTCTCGACGTTACCAGCACCGGCAACGGAGAGGAGGCCGATCTCGACAGCGGCTCGTGAAGAAGAGTATTTGCTCTACTTATGTAACAGTAGAGAGAGAGAGAGAGACTTATGTTACGCCAGCGCCGGCGATGAACTTTAGTTCCATCACGCTCGACGTCTGTGGGCCGAAACGGAAGGCCTGTCCACCGACGCCGGCGTTAGACAGACTTCCGCCGACCAGCAAACCGGTCCACGACCGAGGCGCAAGGCCGTACCCCGAGACGCGGCGTTTCAGGACGTCTTCCCTCTGGCGACGTCCACGTATAGGGTGGCGCCGGAAAAGCCCACTTGCATGCGCCGTCAATGACGTATTGTACGGTGAGTTTCTGCGCTTGCGAGGAAACAAGTTCGAACTCCCCAGGCAGGAGGTGTTAAAAACAAAATTCAAGTACTTCAATTCGTTTAATGGTATAATATTGGTAGGTATGATACGACATGTAGTGACCGAGATAAAATCTGAGAATACGATCAAGACGGGCCTAATAGGAATTTTATAATTGACCGTGCCTAGGAGTTATAGTCTCTCATCTTCGTCGCCATAATAATTCGGTAGAGAAAATACTATTGGGCCTAAAACAAAGGTCAAGGCCCGAGAGAAATTACTAATTTTATTTTTCTTTTGAAAAAATTCAGAGAAATGGCAGACTTCAAATGTAACCTTTGCACACAAAGCTTTTCAAACATGAAGGGGTTGAACAACCACCAGAATGCTAGTCATTCGACGGTCAAGTTCATTTGTCCAAGTGGCAACTGCAAGATACGGTTCCAATCTCAGGCTGACCTCAACAAACACAAGGATGAAAAAAATCATTAGGTAACTATTTAATTAAAACTTGAACTATTAATATTTTTATTTTTAGATTAATTTATTTTTATTTTTTGATTTTAATTGCAGATCCTTAACCCAAATATGAAGAGAAGACAGAGAAAATATTTATATTATGCAGTTTTAAAAAAAAAAAACTATGTTAGGTGTTTTCGTATAAGTTTAGTTTTAAAAAAAATTTGTGAAGGTGCTTAGTTTTCTGTATTTCTCTTCATATTATTATTATTATTATTATTATTATTATTATTATTATTGCTTAGTTTTTTTATAATGCTAATCATGCTATACAATTGAGAGATTCCAGAGATAGTATGGAGTTGAAAAATTAATTTGAATGAATTATATGAGAATAAGAAATTATATTTAAGCACATCAATTCTGATTATTCATCTCAAGATCCCAAGAACAACCTATTACACAAGCGCAAGGACTATTACAAACCAAGCCAATAACTTTAAACTTAAGAAAAAATTACAATAGTGTATAAATTGAATGGACGAAAAATTCAATTTCATAGATTGAAAACCAAAATTTTATGTATTCCTTTGAAAGTAATTGTCTATTTTTTTTTAAAAGAATGTGGCATATTAATTGTAAGATTTTTTTAATTTATTATTTTTTTAAGAAATAACTCTATTCTCAACGACAACAAATTAATTAAATGTTATTCAATGTCAAATGTGACAATATGAGTAGAAATGTATCTAAATATAATAAATTTATCTAAATTTTATTTTTTTTAGTTATTAAAAATTGTGGTTATTAAATGCATCAAAAAATAAGTATCATCCCATGATCGCCCTTCTAGGGATTTTCGGTGCCTAACTATATCGAATTTATACTATAAACGTTGTAAATAATAACAATTATAAAAATTAAAGGGTAAAAAGTACAATTTAACTCAACCATTTAAAAAGTATTTTTCGCCACATCGTCCTTTTTTTTTTCTTTTTTTTCCGTTTTTGAGTTCAATGTATAATATATTTGGGTTTTTTGCCTTTATTTATTTTTCTTTATTATGATTCTTGTATTTTCATAATATGTTCACCATGCTCATTCTCACGTTATGTCGATATGGGCGATTCATTATAGGGGACAAAAACATGAATTTGAATTTGAATTATCAATCCAATTCATAATTAAAATAATTAAAAATGTTATATTTTTTAATTAAATTTAAAAATAATTATAGGAAGAGGAATATAACAAATTTATTGGAATTATTTTTTTAAAAATATTTTTATTTTTATTTTTTATTTTTGAAATTGAAATATTAAATTAACAAAAATTCTAACAGTTTTTTTTTTTAACATAATTTGGAATAATTATTTATTTACAATTTTTTTATACTTTCCAGAGACTTTATTGTTCGTTTTTATTTCTTTTTGTTATGAGAAAAATGCTTTATATTATCTGTTGAATATTATTATTATTCTTTTAAATTTCTTCCTAGAGTTAGAGTAAAGTTGTATCTGTTGAATGTTGATCGGATCAATCGTAAATTAATATTTTTCTTAAAATGTAAAAATTAAAAGAACAAAATTTTTTTATTTTTTATTTTTTGGAAAAAAAAATACTGTAAATAATGTTTTTACATTATAAAGGTTTTAGCATTTTTAAGGGAAAAAACAAAAACTACTTTTAAAATTTAGGATTAAAAATATAAATTTATCCTTATATCCGATCTGACCTTTTATATCCTTAATATGTCAATTAATATTAAATAATTTTTTATTTTGACCTTTTAAGATTTGACTGTTAACTTTAACGAAAAATATAACAGTTCGCAGAGTGTGAACCACCGAGGTAAGTGTTTATGATATAAAATGTAATTAGTTCAAATCATAAGTAACAAAGTGTCATTGACCCAGAAATTTATTACTTTCAAACTTAAAAAAATAATAAAATAAAACTAAAAATGAACTCTACAGAAAATTACCAAACATTCCTTAATTTCTTCACTGATTATGGTGTGTAGGAGCATTGAAATCCCAATGGTTCTAAGGGCCTGTTTGGGTTGAATTTATTATTTTTCTTTCACTAATTGAAAAATTATTAAATCAGATAATGAAATATTTTCGGATCCAAGATTTTATGAAATTGCCTCTTTTTTTTTTTAACCCTTATTTTTTATATTATTTTATGGTATCATGAAAAGCAATTTAAATTTACAGTGAAATTTTTATTGAATATATTCTTCTTCATTTTTTTTTTAATAGATACAAAAATGAAAGTTGTTTCGAAGCAATTGGAGCTAGATTGAGCATGACTTCCGAAAAATCTCTTTGCCTCGATTCTTGATCATCTCACACAATTTTTTGACTACGGCCATGAGCAAAAAATTTTCTCACTTTGTAAAAATTGGCATTTGATTGTCCTCGAAGAGAACCGCCACATGTATCTACAAATATAGAGACAATGTCTTTTCACATTATTTCAAAATCAACTACCATTACTCATGATTCCAGCTACAGATGACGACAAAGGAAAAAAAAAAATTTTACAGTGTCAAAGCAAGAGCAACTGTTGACATCCGATGGACCTTGTCATACGATGGACGATGTTTTGGCACTTCTACAAGTGGTTTTGACAATAGACAAAAATATGGTCGGAACATTACTAAATCCATTTATTGATTACATCAATCGTCTCCCACAATTTAATAATCCAACAAATGAATACTAGCACTGGGTCAACAACAATTATTATGACAGTTTCATACTTAAAGATAAATTATCATCTTATTCTAATTTAAATCTGTAGAGCTATGTAGTAATTGTCGTTTACGGATGGATGAGACACTTGGCACTTTACGAAATCGGAGGTAAAGCATAGATATTTTTAGATATTTCTTACAGTGGCTTCCAGGATATTCAATGTTATGAAGGACAAATTTTTGCTATAAACAATTGGGGCCAAGTTGCATATGTTGATGTGGTCAGTGGTATAAAATTTATTACAAGGCAGAAAAAGGAGTTACTTAATAAATATTTTTTTAAAAAAATAATTGAAAAAGGGGTGTTTTCAACTTTTTTACACAACCCAGAGTACCCGTGGTTGGTAGAGGTGGTCATGGGTCAGGACGGGCTTAGATTAGGGTATTACAAAAAAAATGCTAGACCCGAGCCCAACCTGGCCCAGCCCTATGGTCGGGCTTTAATTCCATGCCTAAGCCCGACCCTATAAAAAAAACCTAAGGCCAAAGCCCGACCCTAGGGCCCCCTGTCCTAAAAAAAACCTAGGGCCCCCGGCCTGGCCCTAGCCCTATAATTTTTTTTTTTTAACTTAAAAAATAAATTTGAAAATTATAATTTTAGTCACTGGTTTTGAACCTCATCACTATCCAAATTGATTGGAGAAGCACTAGCAATTTTCAAAGCGAACACAAACAATAATATGGTAAACAAAACACAAAACACTTAGAACACAAAAGAAACTGAGAACATAATAAAAAACAAAGAGAGAACCAAACACAAAATGAATAGAGAACAACACAACAAATCGGCAGCAAGTTACCTGAAATCTGTAGCGGCGATGGCAACGTTCAACGACGACGTCAACGAGAGAGAGGTCTGCATGCAAAGACCAACGAACGAAATTAGCAAACGAACAAGATTTTTTATGGGACTTGGATCAATCCAAACCCACGACCCAAAACCTAAACCAAGTCCGCAATTCAAAATAGATTATAAAAGTGGTTTAAGTATTTTTCATTAACCAATATGGAATTACTCATTTTACATACTTTAATTAATTTTATGGAACTACTTTGAAAACAATTTGTCATTCACATCTTAATAATTTTTGACAAATCAATATTTCACGTTAATTTTTCACTAAGAATAACGTATTGATGTATGAAAATATATCAACCAATAAATAAATCACATAAAAATAATTAGATTTAAAATAGTCTAAAATCATTTTTTTCTAACATTTTGAAATTGAAATTTTGACAATGGTTTGTTTTTTGAATTGGAATAATTATATTTAAGGGGTCAAATTGAACAAATTGAAACATAATGGATCAAATTGATGAAATTGTATAGTTGAAACTGATGAGAAAAATGTAAATTCAAATTGAACACAATCCTTGTAAGCATTTGTCCTCCTTGCGTTAAACTCGTAAAGAAACACATTTTATATATTTTTTATTGTGATGAAATTCACATTAATAATTTTTTGCTTTTTACCCCTTTTTATTTTGACTTTATATCATTTGGTCCTTTTTACTTTAAAAATCGACACTTTATTCCATTTTGTTTATGATAAATTAGATTTTTTTTTTATTTAACAAAATATGTGAAAATTTTGATAAAATCAATTTTTTTTAATTTAAAATTTAGATGGAATGGACAAAACAACCCTTTATTATAATTTTATTTTATTTCGTATTCAATAAAAAAAGAAAAAAAAAAAAAGAGAACTAGACAAAAAAATGTTGGTTGTTAAACAATATAATTAAAGGAATTCGTAACTTTTCATTTATAATCATCTTGACCCCTAAAAATAAGAAATTAAAATTTAATTGTTAAAATTATCATTAGGGATGTAATCGGGACAACTTATTTATAGGCCTAAAAAGCAATAAAAAATATATTTTCTTTTATATTTTTTCAAATTTTTTAGAAGTAATTTTTTTTATAAGAAATATTAATAAAAACTAATATAATTTTTATGATTATGAGACGAAAATAATTTCATATTCTAGTTATTTTTTCTAGGGTTTATTTGATGACACAATTCATCTCTTAAAATTGAATTTGTTAAGTATTTATTAATTTAATATATTTAGAAAAAGTAAAAAAATAAAATTATACAATTTTTATAATACAAATATCATCAAATTATGACCATTACATTTTTTTTAAAAAAAATATATAAAATAAAATTCTAGAAAGAGAAAGTAATACAGAAATTAAACAGTAAGATTTTAAAAAAAATGTATGAATACAAATTTATTCAAATCAAAAATATGTTTTTCAAAATATTTAATTATCATATAAAATTAATATTTTTTTTATCTTATTTATGTTTTTAGTTTTTTACTTTTTTCTATAAATATCATTTATAAAAAATAAAAATAAAATAAAAAATAAAAAACCATAGAAGAAGAAAAAGGGAGTAAAAAAGGAAAAACAAAAATAAAAGTTAGAGAATAAAAAATTAAGAAATATATATGTTATAAGAATATTTTTATCAACAAATGTAATAGGTGGCATCTAAGACATTATAAAAACGAAAAGTGAACTTAGTATTAGTCGAAATGATGATTTCAGGTACAAACTCTACAAAAATAAAATATCGATTATTTGATTGTCTCAGTTTTTTATTTATCAGGTCAAATAAGTACATCAACAATCAACACTCATTGTAATCAATTAGAGAAAGAAAAAAACGTACATCAATTACTAAAACAAGACACAATCTAGCAAAAAGTTTCAGTAGTCTCAATGGGCTTTTCTTTGAAATTCGGCACAATCCATATGAGCGGCAATAAATGCGAAAGATCTGATATGTAATGCGAATCAAAACTTCCATCTTCAAGGTTAAAAATACCTGTATCATCGTCAATGCCACGAGAAATATAATGGTGACATGAGAATTCATGATCAACGTAATATATGCAATTTGACTTGCACATAGGGTAGTTTATAGTTGCAAGTAATGAATGATTGTCTCCCAAAAATAAAACTTGATTTCCGATACTCTCAACTTGAACCCACGTCTCTGGTTTTGCCTTACTCAATTTATAAATCTTGAATGTGAAAGTTTTCATATGAATTTCTTCCTCATCAGCTAAGTATGTAAATCTTCGGACTAATAGTAGATCTCCCTTCCCGTCTTTCGAACTTACAAGATAAGATAAATCAGTATAGATTCCACATGGTTTAACAATCACCTCAAATTTGTTGTCTGCAACATCAACACGCATAAGTCCACCCCTAAAACCAACACCGTACAATTGTCCATCGTGATAGACAATCTCATTAAATTGATAATGTTCATATAAGTTCAAGAATGTCCAAGCCTCGTCACCTGATTTATAAATAGCCAATTTACCATTACCCCTGTAAATGACAGCAACTTCATAATTGTTTGGAGATAGAGAAGGATCAGCGGACAATATACCTTTATTCACAAAATACTCTGCGCGGTCATCAATAACCAAATATTCATAACCTATTGAAGGTTCTTTAAACTCTGGGAGATAAATTGCCTGATTAGTAAAAGGGTTTAAAAGAGTTACTGCCATATGTCTATGGTGAACAACCATCCATATGCATAGCCAAAACAACGTTTACCGTAAGGCACAGGCAAAGGAAAATCATAGATTATTCCATCTGTGACGTTATAAAATGATCTTTTCTCTTTATTGTTATCCATTGTTGGAGCCATAAGCATGGGTAGTTGATTTCGACAGGTTTTGAGAATA
The DNA here is from genome assembly GCA_016647705.1 of Eucommia ulmoides. NCBI lineage: Eukaryota > Viridiplantae > Streptophyta > Magnoliopsida > Garryales > Eucommiaceae > Eucommia > Eucommia ulmoides. The sequence goes on from CM028331.1 coordinate 44,007,314, forward strand.
TGCAATTTTTGGAGATGGTTATGTTGATCACTTTCACATCCAAATAGTCGCCATCGTTGACAAACAGAGCAAAATCGAATGAAATCACAAAATTTGGGGAGTCGTTCTAAGACGGAGGCAAGAAGACCTTCTGGAAGCCATTCCCAATCTCGCTCTAATCCATGCAAATCCATTTCTAAACAAAACCAAAATCTATATATAAAAAATTAAAATTAATAATAAGAACTGAGCTCTTTACATGCTAAATGCCAACCAAGATTGCAACGTAATATATATGTTCAGAACAGCAAGATTGCAATGTAAGATATACTGGAAAACAAATTAAAAAAAAATTAAAAAAAAAAAAAAAAAGAGTCAGAAAATCAGAATCGGACGAACCTTCGCGCGAATCGGAAAATCAGGAACTTGGAATTTGACGGCGGCTCTCTTCGCTTTCGAAATTCTTCGTTCCCGGCGGCTCTCTTCGATGATGCTTCGGAATTCTTCGTTCCCGGCGGCTCTCTTATATAGATGAATGTATGGAAATTTGGGAATATAGCAACAGTGCATTATTCCTCCTCTTCCAACACCGACATGGATTAGAAAAATTACATATCTCACCCTATATGTTTTGGAGTTGTTCTATGTGATCCTAAAACGTTTTTAATTAGAATAGTGCATTATCTTCGCTCATGGTCAAGTATAGTTATATGTTAATGTCTAACTAAATCTTGGAATATTTAATATTCCTATTAATGCGTTATCTATTATTTATTATTTAGATTGTATTTCTTGATCAATTTGGTAATTTTTATTTATTATTTAGATTGTATTTCTTAATCAATTTGGTAATTTTTATTTATTTTTTATTGTCCCATTTATTAGGACGATATTTTTCTTAATTTAGTCTATCCCTAAAACCATATAATAAGAAATGTAGAATTTTATTGCATAGAATTATTATATACTAATAAAATAAAATAAATCTTCATCTTCAAAATTATTTTTTATATTGTAAAAGAAGAAAATTAATGGGAGGCGCCGGGAGGAGGAAAACCCTAGCTCCTATGCCTCACCATCTTCTAGCCAGTAGCCACAGTCTTTCCACGGCACCAAATCAATTTATGGCCACCGTCATTGCTGCCTCTCTAAAAAACCTTAAGACACTCTATTTTCAAATTAAAAATATCTAATTTAATCTCACATTTTTTAATTTAGTCCATGAAAAATTAGAATTTCAATAGAATAATGAAATTAGCGGAAAATGAATTCAACATTTGATTCGTTTGACCATTTTGTTGGGAAAATAATCTAACATTTTACATTTCTTTTATTATATTAAATATAAAGTATATTATTTTTATTTATAATGATTATATATTTATCCTATTATACGTTTGTTAACCATTAACTTATTAAAATAACTTTATAAATTCCATTATACATATATATATATATATATATATATATATTATGATAATTATGTGTATAATTAGTTATTTTGTTAACTATAAAATTATAATTAGTTAATATTACACTAAAAGTTACATAACACATGAACTACATATAGTGTATGAGGATGAAATAGAGATAGAGAGAAAGGTAGAGAAAAAAAATAAAGAAAAAAGTATGACAATAAATTGATACATATAAAATAGTGATTGTGATTCTGTGGAGAAATATAAATAGAGAGAAGTGACATTTATATTTCACGTATATTATTTACTTGATTTATGATTAATATGGTTCGCGATCGGTTCAATGTTGGGATATATGTTGTTCGCACCTTGACTCCTTAGATCGTTGTATCTTGAAAATGGCTCATCATTCAACCATGTGCATAGAAATGACTTATATCTTATTAGTACAATGTTAACACGTTTCGATCAACCAAATATGCACGTATTTTCTCTCTTGAAAAATACATATCGCACATTCACTCCTTAGATCATTGTATCTTGAAATAACTCATCATTCAACAATGTATATACAACTGACTTAAATGTTATTAGTACAATGTTAACACGTTTCAATAAATCAAATATGTATTTTCTCTCTATTTTATGTTTTAATTTAGGGTTAATTACATTTTCCCCCTTATAGTTTGGCCCATTTTTACTTTATCCCCTTGTAGTTTAAACGTTGCCACTTACTCCCCCTGTGGTCTTGGACTTAAATGTCACGGTTACATTTTCCGTTAACTCTAACGGTCAATGGACGGAAGTCAACGGAAATCTGTTAAATAGTATGAAATGACATTTATACCCTTAAGAAATTGGGTAAGGACTATTTTAATACTATTTGAAAACTTAAAGGGCCATAAGTGTATTTTTTTCAATATCATCACGTCTTCTTCGTCTGCTCTCCCTCATCGGCGCCGTCTTTGCCATCCTCTCCATTTTGAAATCGATTTCGAAATGGAAATCGAAATTGAAACCCTCACGTTCGTCTTTGCCGTCGTCTTCGTCTTCTTCTCCGTCTTTGCCATCACGTTCGATTTTGAAATCGAAATCGATTTCGAAACCCTCAAAACCCTCACGTCTTTGTCGTCTTCTCCGTTTCGATTTCGATTTCGCAATCGATTTCGAAATCGAAATCGAAACCCTAGTTCGTATATGTATGTATGTATGTATATGTATGTGTATGTATATGTATATGCGTGATGTTTGGAGTGGCCGGTGTGAATGGTTGGGTTGGGGGTGGCCGGCGCGGTGGGTGGTGGCCGGTATGGGGGTGGTTGGTACCCAAAAGAGAGAGAGAGAAGACGTCGGAAGCTTCGCCGCCGCCGCCACCGTCGTCGGGAGGAGAGAGAGCAGATGAATTTGGAGAAAAAAAAAAATACATTTTGACCCTTTTAGTTTTTAAAAATTTTGCAAATAGATCACTTGAATTAATTAGAACAACATGACAAAATTACCCTTAATTTCAAAGTAAACAGACAAAATTACCCTTAATTTTAACCTTGACATTTAAGTCCAAAACCACAGGAGGGGTAAGTGGCGACGTTTAAATTATAAGGGGGTAAAGTGCAAATAGACCAAATTACAAGGGATAAAGTGTAATTAACTCTTTAATTTATTTATTTAATTGTTGGTAGTTTAAGAGATTAACATAACCTGTATATTTATTTATTATCTAATTTTTATTTATATAATTATGTGAAAATTTCTCAACAATGTAAGAAGATAAAATTTTTTTGGGTGAAAGTTTGATTTTATTTGAATGTATTTTTAATAGAATTTCAAGTGTATTGGATGACCAATATATATTAATATATATTTGTTTTAAATTTATGAAGTACCCAGAGAAATTAAATTTGTGCTTTTGTTGTGTTTAATATTTTATCTTAAATTTAATTTAATTTTATTTATCTTATTGAAATAATTTTAGTAAAAATATTTTTGTAAAATTATTTGTTATATGAATTGATCTATATTTGATTGTTATATTTTATATGCAAATTTATTTTAATGATTGACATTCTAATGGTATTTGTTGTTAGTGACATCAATATTATTCTTTGTTTCTCTTGAAATTGTGATATTTTGAAAATGTGGGATTATATATGTACACATATTTAAAAGAAATAAATGAAATAAGAGAAAAAGAGAACAAAGTCTTGAAAAAGAATTCAAGGGATAATTGGTGAGTAGCCTTGAATAGGGTTTGTAATTTGTTATTAGTTCCATTTAAAATATAGGTTTTGATTTAATCTCTTAAATTAATTTTTTACTTGCGTATTAGTCCATCATCTCCTCACGCCTATGATATATTAGTTACATAAATTAATTTTTTACTTGCATATTAGTCCATCATCTTCTCATGCTTGTGATATATTAGTTACATGTACCTGTATAATATTATTTATAGGTTATAAATGAAATGCATACAGAGATGGGCTCATTTCAAGCCTTTAGTTAAACACATGCACGTTTTTATTTTGGATGTGTCATAGTAGCTATTAAATGATCATACATATTTTTGATGTTTGTTTTGCCCCATATATTGTCAAAGCCAATGTTAGCCCTCACAATAGCAATGGTTTTCTCCGATGAATTAGAATTTGCAAATGAAACATGTAACAGATATGATCATTCTAACATATATGTAGAACCATCTTCCGAATTGGTTTGTCTTTGACCCATGTGAGGATACAAATCGCATGACTTTCTCTAGGCGATCAAACGGTGATCTAAGTGGATCAGACCAAAATATTGGGTTGGTCTATCTTGGACTTGGGCTTATTAGTTGAACTTTTGAAAACCAAATCCTAAATTTTTAGGGCCTATATGTCTAAATTGTTCTACTTCTTAAATTTTCTTATGAATTATCTATATATTAACATATAACCCGTGCCTGAAAGTACGAACTAAAAAAAGACAATTGAATTTGAAATGAACACATTATTATCAAATAACCAACATATTAGTTATAAAAACTTACAAAGATGACTGGAAAACAAATATAATGATATTCATTTTTAGCATAAAATGAGGAGCAAAGATAATGAAACAATATCAATTATTCAGTTCTTGCGTAATATTATCCTCATCAGTGTTGAACTTTTTCACCCAATCACAACAACTAATGAAGATAATCAAATAGTAATAATAATTTTTTTTTATAATCAAACTACAAAAAAAAAAATTACTAATTGAATTACTGTACTATAATTCAGTTGAGATATTAACAGCAAAAGTTTTGGGTAAATACTCAAGGGGTGTTTGAATTAAATGAGAATAGCAAAAGTAAAACTACAAAATAAGTTGAAATTATGGAACAAAAATTAAACAATAGTGCTCAGAAAGATTAGTACTACTCCACCTTCGCTTAGAATGTTCCCCAATAGTCTTAATATGGAATTGTAATATACCGATGATATGCTTGAGCTAATTATATTAGAACTTCTAGATAAACAATATTTGTTTCGGATTGAACCCATCTTTAGGTAGAAGTACGCTTAATCAGTTGAAAGATGTACATCTAGATAAGACTACATAAAGTTGTCTGTGACTAAAAACTGGTGTAGTCAAACTATCCTAACAAATTTCACTGATTGACCTTATGATTTGTTTATTGTCATTGCATAAGTCAAACGAACAGAAAACTGTCGTCTTGTCATTTGAACAGGAAAATCCGTAGACGAAGAAGTTAAAGATATTCTCGGAATAAATACTAAATTTCTAGATTTATCCTCCATTAAAATCCTAGCCTCAATTATTCGGTAAGCACATTTAACAACCATCAATTGAGTCCCATTACATAGTCCATCGTTAGGTGCAATATTTTGCAGTAACATTATCGGACAACTTATTTTCAAATTTAATTTGAATGGGGGAAGTCCTGGAGGATCTAACGAATTTAGATATTCATTGGGATAACAATTAGTGATTCGATGATCAACCTCATCATCTTCTGATATTTGATCTGCAGCCAAGTATGTGATCATTTCTCTAGGAAAACTAACCAATGCTTTTGAATTAATCGCATTAACATCGTCATTTCGGGCCGAAAGTATAGATCGCTCAATCAGATATGTCGGGATAACAGTTCCAACAACATTTAATTGTGGGTAAACTATTGAGATGAGTTCAGACAGTGTTTGGCACTTGTCGATGTTTGATAAGAATTCCGACAATATTGTTATCCATTGTCGGAACCATAAGCATGGGGAGTTGATTTCGGCAGGTTTTGAGAATGTGTAATTTCTGGAGATGGTTATGTTGATCACCTTCCGATCCAAATAGTCACCATCGTTGACAAACAGAGCGAAATTGAATGAAATCATAAAATTTGGAGAGTCGTCCTAAGATGGAGGCCACAAGATCTTCCGGAAGCCATACCCAATCTCGCTCTAATCCATGTAAATCCATTTCTAAACAAAACCAAACCTAATTTGAAGACATTTAGGGCTAGGATTACAAAATATGGTGTAAAATGGTAATCACACAACAAACAAATTAAATCAATCTCAATCCTTAAGAAAGAATTGCAATGCAAGATCAACAATGCATTATTCCTCCTCTTCCAAGACAGACATGGAATTGGGAAAATTACATTTCTCACCCTATATGTTTTGGAGTTGTTCTATGTGATCCTAAAACTTTTTTAATTAGAATACTTATTAAATAATTGATACCCAATGAAAATGTCAAAGAGAAGTTTGTGGTCCCAGAAAAAAAATATATGTTTCTCTTCCCAGAGAAGGAACAAAAATATGAGAACAGTTTTTTTGTTCCGTGAAAAAAATTTGTTTTAAATAAAAAATATGCGTTTTTGTTCCCCTAATAGAAAGCAAAATGTAAAGATAAAAAATTATTTTTGTTCCCGATAGCAATTTTTTAGAAGGAAAAAAATAACTTTCTACTTTTAAAACAAAAATAGAAATATGAGAACAAAAAATATGTTTGTATTCTCGAAGCTAAAATATTTTTTTTGTTCTCAAAAACTGAATCTGTTCTTAGAACAAAACTATTTTTTTCTTCTCAAATTTTTGTTTTTCCCCAAGCAACATGCGAAAAGAAATATTTTCGCTCCTGAAAATGGTTTTTCAGTTTCTGTACCAAGAACAAAAATCAAAATCTGAGAACAAAATAAATCCTACCCATTTTTAAACCATTAGTAAATAATATGATTGATATACATGCATTGCACCCATATTCATTTTTAGCCATATTCGCATTTGGTAACCAATAGTTATATGTTAATGTCTAACTAAATCTTAAAATATTTAATATTTCTATTATTTATTATTTAAATGGTATTTGTTATTTAGATAATATTGACCAACTTAGTAATTTTTGGTTATTTTTTATTGCCCTATTTATTTATGCGATATTCTTCCTAATTTAGCATATCGCTAAGACTATATAATAGCATATAATGGAAGGCGCGGGGAGGAGGAAAACCCTAGTCCCTACACCTCACCAACTTCTAGTCGCCGTCTTTTCGCAGTACCAAATCATCTTCTGACCATTGTCGTTTCTGCCCCTCTTAAAACCTTTAAGACACCCTATTTTTAAATTAAAAATGTCCAATTTAATCTCACATTTTTTAATTTAGTCCATGAGAAATTAGAATTTCAATAGAATAATGAAATTAACAGAAAATGAATGCAACTGAAGCATCCAACATTTGATTAGATGAAAATGAAGCATGAATTGTTTGGCCATTTTATTTGGAAAATAATTTAAAATTATGTATTTTATTTAGGGTTAATTACACTTTATCCCCTGTGATTTGGCTCATTTACACTTTATCTCCCTGTGATTCAAACGTCGCCACTTACCCCCCTGTGGTCTTGGGCCTAAGTGCAAAACTAACGGTTTCTGTCAACTTTGACAGAATTGAACCTCACGCGCCTGCATTGAGAATGTACTTGTTTTTTATGTTTTTTCCCTCCAAAATGTATTACCCTTGTTCCCATTTTACCCCCATATGTCTCTATAATAATAATACAATTTCTTGTTCCCATTTCCTTCCAAAATTCCTTTTTCTTGTTCCCATTATATCAAATTTTTTATTTAAAATTAATCTTATTAATTTCATTTGATTATTCAAATATCACACTTTTTTATTCAAGTATTTATTGATTTTCATGCCTTTTAATTAATATAACTTATTTATTAAAATTTTATTTTTAGTACTGAATGCATTCGTAAATAAAGTCAATGGTCAATTTATTGAATCTGAATACAAGGATAATTAAATAAAAATTCTAGTGATTAATTCAAAATTAAAACATAAATTGAGAGGTGATAATGTAATTTATTTCTATACCCAGAACACTTAATTTGGAATTACAGTTCATCTTCAATATCTTGAGGGGTTATTGTATATTTTGTTTCTTCTTCCTTGAAATATTTTTAAATGAAATTGAATTTAATTTCAATTGAAAATATTTTTACTTGAATTCAATTGAATTGAAGTCAATTGAAAATATTTTTACTTGAATTTAATTGGAAATATTTTTTAATTTTAATTTTTTTTTAAAAAAATCAATTGAATTTAATTTCAATTGAATTCACGTAAAACTATTTTCAATTGAATTGAAATTAAATTCAATTTTATTTAAAAATATTTCATTTAAATTCAATTTCATATATAAAACAACGAAATAAAAAAAAAGAGTAAGACAAAAAAAAAAAAATTGTCTATTAATTTAATGGGACCTATTTGAATATTTTGTTAAACTTAAGGGGTAAAAATGTTTGTTTCCTTTAATTTGTTTTTCATATCGTCTGCTCTCCCTTCTCGGTCTTCTTTACCGTCACCGGCGCTGGCTTCGCCGTCATCTTCGTCTTCTTCTCCAGTTTGATTTCGATTTCGAAAGTGAGTTTCGATTTCGATTTCGATTTCGAAATCAAAATCGAAACCCTTGTTCGTTCATGTTCGTCTTCTTCTCTATTTCGATTCCGATTTTGAAATGTTCTTCGCCTCTGGGTTTTGATTTCGATTTTGAAATCGGGTTTAGATTTCGAAATCGTTCGATTTGGGGTTTTCGATTTGGGTAGGCGACGGCGGCGGAGGTTCTCCATTTCGATTCCGATTTCGAAGTGTTCTTCGCCTCTGGGTTTTGATTTCGATTTCGAAATTGAAATCGAAACCCTGTTTCGATTTCGGTTTCAAAATCGCTCGATTTGGGGCTTTCGATTTGGGTAGGCAGTGGCCGTGGCGGCGACGGCGAAGGTTCTCCATTTGGATACCTGTAAATGTGGCGGTGGTTGGAAGGGGAAAATGAGGGAGGAGGAGGGGAAGGGGAAAGAATCCACGGCAAAAAGAGAGATCTCCAGTAGTGAAATCTCTGGCGGCGAAAAGAGATGTTCGGCGGCGGCGGAGTTTTTTAGAGAGAGAGCTAACAGAATTTTGGGTTAATTACACTTTCTACCCTAATAATTGTGAATAATTATATAAGGGTAAAATCGACATTCCACGCTTTCCGTTAACAGAGTGAGGGTTGCACTTAGGTCCACAAACTACAAGAGAGGTAAGTGTCGACGTTTGAACCACAGGAGAGTAAAGTGAAAATGGACCAAACCACAGGAGAGTAAATATAATTAACCCTTATATTTATTATATTAAATATAAAGTATATTATTTTTTTAATATATTTATAATGATTATATTTATGTATTAACCATTATTATTGTAATTAAGTTATAAAACTTATTAAAATGACTTTATAAATTATATATATATATACATATAAATATTATAATAATCACGTTATATATATATATATATATATAACGTGATTATTATAATATTTATATGTATAATTGGTGATTTCATTAATTATAAAATTATAATTACCTAATATTATACTTAAAAGTTACATAAGACATGCACTATATGTAGGTGTATGAGGATGAAATAGAGATAGAGAGAAAGGTAGAGAAAATAAAAACAATGTAAGAAAAGAGTATGATAATATGTTGATACATATAAAATAGAGAATTTGATTCTATTGATATATATATAAATAGAGAGAAGTGATATTTATATTTTCCGTATATTATTTACTTGATGATTTACAAGCAATAGGATTTGTGATTAATATTCTAATGGTATTTGTTGTCAGTGACATTAATATTATTCTTTGTTTCTCTTGAAATTGTGATATTTTGAAAATGTGGGATTATATATGTATACAAGTTTAAAGGAAAAAATGAAATAAGCCAAAAAGAGAACGAAGTCTTGAATAAATAATTGATGATTACTAGTCTCATTTAAAATATATATTTTGATTTAATCTCTTAAATTAATTTGAAAAATTTGGTGAAACATCTCATTCTTTAAAATCATCACTCTGAGGGGTCCTATAACAATGATTTTTTAATACATGGTATGAGACTTAGAAAGTGATTTTTGAAAACTTGAGACCTCTCAACAAGATTCCCAATTAATTTTTGCTTGCGTATTAGTCACGCATGTGCTTATGCCTGCATAATATTAATTACATGTTACAAATTACATAAAACTGTGTTACATATATTTGTATAATATTTGTTACATCTAACAAATATTTTATACACAAGTTAGATGCATATAACTACGACGCTCATATTGAACCTTTTGTTTTTTAACGCCCGGGGATTAAAATACAAATTAAAAAATAAGGGACTTGTCACATCCCTATCCCTAAAATGATGAAGAAAGATTTTTTTATTTTAGATTTTATTTATAGATTATGTTTAAGATAATGGGTAATACCATATACATCCCCTATATTTTTTTAATATTCTAAATAAATCTCGCTAAGTTTTCATTTTTTTTAATAATTTTTTTTTCCCCTCATCTTCCGATTTTTTTTTTTTTTTGGCTCATCTTCATCTCCTCTTCTTCATCTTCCACCCCACAACCGAAGCACACCGCAACGCCATAGACGATAATTGAAGCACACCGCAGCACTCAAAAACTCAGACCAAATCAGAGAAAATAATCTTTCATCTGCAATGCCGAAACGAAAGCTGTAGACGATAATCGACGGCGAACAGCGCACGAAGACGGAGGAGCCAAACCGTGGAAATCGTTGTCGATCCCGATTTCTTCAGAAGCAGATCTAGATGATGGAGACTGTTGAGGACGGTGAAGCTTAGATCAACGTTAACGCTCAGCTCCCCGACAAGCCGCAATCCCCTAATCACTGTAAATTTGCAACCGAGTCCCAACAATGGAGCTCTCGGCGTCACGACAAAAAACCTGAACCGTTGTTGCTCAATCTCCATGCCTTCCGAAGAAGATGATTGCTGCTTGGAGAATCCGAGCTCAAAACACCACGGCAATGAGGATGAGCCGGCAGCGGTGGCAACCCTAACATCCGAATCCCTTATCTGTCTCTCAGTGTATTACTTAATTTTGATTCCGAGTTGATGTGATTCACTCTCACCAATACTCAATCCCCTTCTTCCGAGCACGAAGAGACTCCAGTTTGATTTCGATTTCGATTCGGTATGTTTTTTCCTCCCATTTTTTCCTCAGCACCCGTCGACAATTCGGTATTTTTTGCGCAATGGTTAGTGATTAGGGTTTCGTCTGAGTTTGATTTCGATTTTTGCCCGTTTGATTTTGATTTCGATTTTTGAGACGCCATTGATGTAAGGATTAGCTTTTCGACGGATTGACGATCGGCGGAGGAGAAGGTGGTGCACAGCGGGAGGAGGAAAATATAGAAGAAAAAAAAAGCAAAGAAATTGGACCAAAAAAACAATGGTAAAAAAAGGGGGAAATAGAATGGAAAAAAAAAAAAAAACAGAGAAAAGAATGTGGTGGTGGTGGTGCTGGTGCTGGTGCTGGTGCTGGTGGGCAGATGTGGTGGTGGTGTTAATCGTCGATGTGGCGGCAGTTGGTAGGAGGATGTGGTGGTGGTGGTGGTGGTGGAGGTGGATTTGGGGCTAGAAGGGGAAACATTGATGAAGACCAAAAGAGCAACTCTCTAATTACAATATATTCCCTTAAAAAGTTTATATGTAAGTTTTATTTTGAATGATCACATTTAATACAAAAGTAATTTAATCTTTAGATAAAAAAAATAAGAGTTGACTTTTTAAAGGGTAATATTGACAATTAAATTTTTATTTTTTGTTAAAGGGGTGTTTATATATTTGAACATAATATTAGAGGCGGTATCTTAAGAATTTTTAATACTATGAGGAATTCTCGTAGTTCTAGTGAAAATTTGAGGGATGTAAAAATGATATTAATTCTTTAAGATATTCAATTAGTAAGTTCTAATTCAAATCTCAAGGAAAATAGGATGAGAATGCTCGGGCTCTCTATCTCGGACCTTTGATCTTCATGGTTTGCTTGACACCCCTAGCCCGGTTCGGACGAGAGGTCTTTATATTTTGCTTATCCGAGTTGAGAGTGTCCGGACTCGCCAGCTCGGTCTTTCACTCTTCTTTTACTTGGTACCTCCAGTTTAGATCGGACAGAGAGCTCTATATTTTTTACTATCCGAGTTAAGAGTGTTCGGACACCGGAGCTCAGACATGCACCCTTGTTATTTTTTTTTGAAACCTTCAGCTCGGGTCAGACATGGAGGCTCCATATTTTTACTATCCGAGCTGAGAGTGCTCGGACACAGAGCTTGATCCTTTATTTTCCGGCTGAGGCCTCCAACTTGGTTCGGTCAGGGAGGCTCCATATTTTTACTATCCGAGCTGAGAGTGTTTGGACACCGGAGCTCGGACATACACCCTTATTATTTTTGAGGCCTTCGGCTCAGATCAGATATAGAGGCTCCATAATTTTACTATCTGAGCTGAAAGTGCTCGAACACCGGAGCTCAGTCCTCTATTTGCTGGCTGAGACGTCCAACTTGGTTCGGTCAGGGAGGCTCCATATTCTTGACACTGCAACCTGAGAGTGATTGGACATCAGAGCTCGATCCTCTATTTGCTGGCTGAGGCCTCCAGTTTGATTTGGTCAGGGATCCTCCATATTTTTGACACTCCGAGCTGAGAGTGTTCAAACACCGGAGCTCGGACATGCACCCTTATTATTTTTTAGGCCTTCAGCTCGGGTCGGACATGGAGGCTCCATAATTTTACTATCCAAGCTGAGAGTACTCAGACACCGAAGCTCGATCCTCTATTTGCTTGCTGAGGCCTCCAGCTCGGTTCGATCAGGGAGGTTGCATATTTTTGACAGTCCGAGATGAAAGTGCTTGGATGTTGAAGCTTGGCACTTTCTTCACACTTGAACCCTGGGTGAAAGGCGTGGTTTGAGGTTTTTCCATTTAGGCATTATCCCAGCTGGGGATGTTCGGACACTGGAGCTTGGACAATTTCCCCAACCTGGACACATGATTGAGTTCCCAACATAAATGGTCGCGACCGAGGTGGTGAGAGGTGTGAGGCCGTGTTGATGGTGTCTTGGGGGTGGGAGTGGCCTCCAATCCCCGGGCAATGGGCCTAATCTCCCATCAGCTTGTAGCCTTTTGGATCCCTGAGTCCGATTCGGACTTTTCTCCGCCTTGTTTTTTTTTTTTTCTTTCGCCCTCCCTCACGATATTTCTTAGGCGTTTTTCTCAGGCCAGAGTTGTGGAACCGCGTTCGCCTGTCGAGCGCGGCGTCGAGGTTCAGCACGGGGTTGGAACAGAGGTCATAAGATAGTCTCTAGTGCCTGAGGTCAGCAATGAAAACATTCATCGCGACGACATCGTAAACTTCGTCGCAACTAACAACTTCCTTGTTGAATCGTTCCACATAATCTCCCAACGACTCGTCGGGTAGCTGCTAGATGGCGAGGATGTTCGCCATGGTTTTTGGCCGGCGTCATGATCGTCCGAATCAAGAGAGAAAATGTTGTTCCAACTCCCAAAAACTGGAGATGGACGCGGGGGTGAAACCATGCCCTCCCAACTCCCGTTAAGGTAAGAGGAAAGACTTTGCACCTCATAGCTACCGAGGCGGCATGTAGATCCCTGTAGGACGTGAAGATGGATAGATGGTCTACCGGATTGGTGGTTCTGTCATAAGGGATCATTTGAGGTTGAGTAAAACATGCAGGCAAAGGCTCTTCCAAAATCTCGTCATTGAACGGCAATCTTACCTCGGAGGGTAGCCCAGTTGGGCCCCTTGTTCCTTGAATTTGATACAAGGTGGCCTTCATGTCGGCGAGGCACCTTTCTACCAGCACTTCACCCCTCGGAAGTGCTCTGACCTGGCTAATAGCAGCACGTGGAGCTCGCGGCCTGAGGGGTAGTGAATGCGAATCCATTTCACGAACATGCCATGACCTATGCTCTAATCGGGCGACATAACTTTGGGCTCGACTTGGTGGGGATTTCATTCGGTTGTCTCTCCTTCTCCTCGGCGGAGGTGGAGACGGGGATTCGGATGCTTCGGGAGATGTCAGGTCAACACCCTTTGTCCGTTGTTGCGTGGCAGGGGATGGGCCCTTGGAGCATGTCCGTTGGAGTAGACCACGCGATCCTGAGGCTCAAGTGCTTGTTTCTCCCCTTGCAGATTGGAGAGTCGGTACTCCTTCAGGTGGGGTCAGAGCCAGGCGGGCAAGAAAGAGCTAAAAAAAGTCTGGAATCAACTCAGTTGGCGTCCAAGTAGTCGATGCAAGAGGCTTCGGGTGCCCCTGAGGTCTGTCCAACAAATTGTTTAGAGGGCAAGGCTGACAGTCCTATCTGGCTAATAGGTTGGATTGTTGGTATGGTGGGCTGCCTCGCTGGCCCAATGGGCAGCAAATGATGATTTTCAATAGCTGAAACTCGAGAGTTCGGCCTGGGAGCCTTTAACATAGCGTTGGAGGGCTGGACTGTCGAATTACTGTTCACGACAGGAGTATGATATTCTTCTCCGATGACCTGACTTGACGTTGTGATCATCAAGTCTTAGCGATTTCAGGAGATGACAATCAGGGAAAGCTTTTTGTGTTTTCCCATAGACGGCGCCAAATTGTTGATGTCGAAAAATGGCGAGCACCCATAGTGTGGTCCGGAGAGGCACGACACGAGTGATGTAAGTGGAGAACTGGAGAATCTGAAATTTTGTACGCCTTGGAGGTAGTCGCAATCCGATCCGAGCTCCTTGCTTGCCTCCGAGATTCTATTCAGACTTCAAGTTGAATTCTACTATAGACTCTATTCTGATCTCCGAGCTGAGCTCCAATCCACACTCTAAATACCTACACAAAGGCCACAAGGGTTGTGCCCGGTGAGACCCCTCCAGTATGAGAATAAGTATCCGGGGAGAGAGGCTAACAATGCTCTATAGTGAATTAAAAACATGTACCTTTATGGTAATGGATGTCATGGAGTATTTATAGGGTACTGGGCTCAATTAGCAGCGCAAAATTAGGGAGCCGAGCTAGGTTAATTAACTTAATTCGTCTAACAGCCAATGAGGTAGCAGATTAAGGGCTTAATCACCTGGATTGGGCTTTTAGGCCCATTTTGTAGAAGTCCATGGGCCGGCCTACTTGGAATGGAGAGTAACGACTCATTTTTAGACCCTCTAAACGATCAAGAGGTGGAGAGGGAGTCAAAACGGCTTCGGGAGATTCAAAACGGCCTTTAGAGACCCCAAATTTGTAGAATTCGAGCTGAGAGTGCTCAGGCTCTCCATCTCGGTGCAACGATCTTCATCTTGGACCTTTGATCTTCATAGTTTGCTTGACGCCTCCAACTCGGTTCGGACAAGGGGTCTTCATATTTTGCTTATCTGAGTTGAGACTGTCTGGACTCGCCAGCGCGGTCTTTCACACTTCTTTCACTTGATACCTCTAGCTCAGATCGGACAGAGAAGTCTATATTTTTACTATCCGATCTGAGAGTGCTCGGACACCGGAGCTCGATCCTCTATTTGCCGACTGAGGCCTCCAGCTTGGTTTGATCAGGAAGGCTCCATATTTTTACTATCCGAGCTGAGAGTGTTTGGACACCGGAGCTTGGACATGCACCCTTATTATTTTTTAGGCCTTCAGCTCAGATCGGACATGGAGGCTCCATAATTTTACTATCTGAGCTGAAAGTGCTCGAACACAGGAGCTCGGTACTCTATTTGCTGGCTGAGACCTCCAACTCGGTTCGGTCAGGAAGGCTCCATATTCTTGACACTCCGACCTAAGAGTGCTCGAACACCCAAGCTCAGTCATCTATTTGTTTACTGAGGCCTCCAGCTCGATTCGGTCAGGGATCCTCTATATTTTTTACACTCCGGGCTGAGAATGTTCAAACACCGGAGCTTAGACATGCACCCTTATTATTTTTTAGGCCTTCAGCTCAGGTCGGACATGAAGGCTCCATAATTTTACTATCTGAGCTGAGAGTGCTTAGACACCGAAGCTCGGTTCTTTATTTGTTAGCTGAGGCCTCCAGCTCGGTTCGATTAGGGAGGCTGCATATTTTTGGCACTCCGAGCTGAGAGTACTCGGACGCTAGAGCTCGACACTTTCTTCACACTTGAACCCTGGGTAAAAGGCGTGGTTTGAGTTTTTCCCATTTGGCCATATCCGAACTGGGGGTGTTCAGACACTGGAGCTCGGACAATATCCCCAACCTGGACACATGGATGAGTTCCCGACACGTGTAACCTCCGCAACCGAATTTACCTCCATCAGAATCAATTTAAAAAAAATATATCTAGAAAGAATTCTTTGTACTTAGATCAACCCAAACCCACGACCCAAAACCCGACCCAAGTCTTCAACCCAAAATAGATTATAAAAATGGTTTAAGTGTTTTTCATCAACTAATGTGGAATTACTCATTTTACATACTTTAATTAACTTCATAGGACTACTTTAAAATGCAATTTGTTATTCACATCTAAATGATTTTTGACAAATCAATATTTCACATTAGTTTTTTCACTAAAAATAACGTATTGATATATGAAAATATATCAACCAATAAATAAATCATATAAAAATAATTAGACTTAAAATAGTCTAAAATCATTTTTGTCTAACATTTTGAAATTGAAATTTTGGCAATGGTTTTTTTTTTTGAATTGAAATAATTAAATTTAAGGGGTCAAATTGAACAATTTGAAACATAATGGATCAAAATGATGAAATTGTATAGTTGAAACTGATGAGGAAAATGTAAATTCAAATCGAACACAATCCTTTTAAGCATTTGTCCTCCTTGCATTAAACTTGTAAAAAAACTTATTTTTATATTTTTTTATTTCGATGAAATTCACATTAATAATTTTTAGCTTTTTACCCCTTTTTATTTTGACTTTATATTCATTTGGTCCTTTTTACTTTAAAAATCAACACTTTATTCCATTTTATTTATAATAAATAAGATTTTTTATTTTTATTTATTTTATTTAACAGAATATGTGAAAATTTTGATAAAATTAAAATTTTTATCTAAAATTTACATGTAATGGACAAAACAAGTCTTTATTATAATTTTATTTTATTTTGTCTTCAATAAAAAAAGGGGGGGAAAAAAAAAAAGAAGAGAAAAGATAACTAGTCAGAAAAATGTTGGTTATCGAACAATCTCTAATTTTTCGGTGATTAAAGGATTCCGTAACTTTTCATTTACAGTCATCTGGACCCCTAAAACTAAAAAATTAAAATTTAATTGTTAAAATTATCACTAGGGATGTAATCGGGTTAACTTATTAATAGGGTTAAAAAAACAATAAAAAATATTTATTTTCTAAATTCTAATTTCTAATTTTGTTATAAAAAAATTCGAAAGGGAATTTTTTTTTATATTTTTCCGAATTTTTTAGAAGTAAATTTTTTAAAAGAAATATTAAAGACTAATATAATTTTTATGATTATGAGACGAAATAAATTTTATATTCTCGTTATTTTTTTTAGGGTTCGTTTGATAACACAATTCGGCTCTTAAAATTGAATTTGTTAAGTATTTATTAATTTTATATATTTTTAAAAAAGAATAAAAAATAAGTAAAAAAATAAAATGACGAGTAGATGACTTCTCACTTATCATTCAAAATTATATAGTTTTTATAATACAAATATCATCAAATTATAACCATTAAAAAATTTAAAAATATAAATAAAATTCTAGAGAGAGAAAGTAACGCATAGATGAAATGGTAAGATTTTAAAAAAAAATGTATGAATACAAATTTATGCAAATAAAAAAAAAATTTAAATAATTAATTATTATATAAAATTAATATTTTTCTTTTTTGTCTTATTTATGTTTTTAGTTTTTTTGGTTTTTTACTTTTTTTTTTTTTCTATAAATATCATACATAAACAATAAAAAATAGAATACCATAGAAGAAGAAAAGGGAGTCAAAAATGATAAACAAAAATAAAAGTTAGAGAATAAAAGATTAAGAAAAATATATATTATAAGAATATTTTTATCAACAAATGTAATAGGTGGTGCCTAAGATATTATAAAGATGAAAGAGTGAGCTTAGTATTAGTGATAATTTCATATACAAACTCTATAAAAATATATATTATTTGATTGTCTTAGTTTTTTATTTAATAGGTCAAATAAGTACATCAACAATCAACACTCATAGTAATCAATTCAAAATGATAAACAATGAAAGAGAAAAATTAAGTTTAGGGAAAGAAAAAAAAAGGTACATCAATTACTAAAACAAAACACAATCTAGCAAAATGTTTAAGTAGTCTCAATGGGTTTCTCTTTGAAATTCGGCACAACCCATATGGGCGGCGATAAATGTGAAAGATCGGATATATAATGCGAATCAAAACTTCCATCTTCAAGGTTAAAAATTCATGTATCATCATCAATGCCACGAGAAGTATAACGGTGACATCCGAAATCATGATCAACGTAATATATGCAATTTGACTTGCACATAGGGTAGTCTGTAGTTGCAAGAGCCAATGAATGATTGTCTCCCAAAAATAAAAGTTGACTTCCAATACTCTCAATTTGAATCCACGTCTCTGGTTTTGCCTTACTCAATTTATAAATCTTGAATGTGGAAGTTTTCATATGATCTACTTCGTCAAACAAGTAGGTAAATCTTCGGACTAATAGTAGATTCCCGTCTATTGAATTTACAAGATAAGATAAATGAGTATAGATTCCACATGGTTTAACAATCACCTCAACTTTGTTGTCTGCAACATCAACACGCACAAGTCCACCCCTATGACCAACACCGTACAATTGTCTATCATGATAGATAATCTCGATAAAGTGATAATGTTCATATAAGTTCAAGAATGTCCAAGTCTCGTCACCTGATTTATAAATAGCCAATTTACCATTACCGTTATAAATGGCAGCAACTTCATAATTGTTCGGAGTTAGAGAAGGATCAGCGGACAATATACCTTTACTCACAAAATACTCTGTGCAGTCATCAATAACCCAATATTCATAACCTATTGAAGGTTCTTTAAAATCCGGAAGATAAATTGTCTGATTAATAAAAGGGTTTAAAAGAGTTACGGCCATATACCTGTCTATGGTGAACAACCATCCATATGAAGAGCCAAAACAACGTTTACCGTAAGGCATAGGCAAAGGAAAATCATATTTTACTTCATCTGTGACGCTATAAAATGATCTTTTCTCTTTATTGTTATCCATTGTTGGAACCATAAGCATGGGGAGTCGATTTCGGCAGGATTTGAGAATTTGCAATTTCTGGAGGTGGTTATGTTGATCACTTTCCGATCCAAATAGTCGCCATCATTGACAAACAGAGCGAAATCGAATGAAATCACAAAATTTGGGGAGTCGTTCTAAGACGGAGGCAAGAAGACCTTCCGGAAGCCATACCCAATCTCGCTCTAATCCATGTAAATCCATTTCTAAACAAAACCAAACCTAATTTGAAGACATTTAGGGCTAGGATTACAAAATATGGTGTAAAATGGTGACAACAAACAAATTAAATCAATCTCAATCCTTAAGAAAGAGATTGCAATGGGAAAAAAAAAATCAGAAAATCAGAAATGGACGAACCTTTGCGCGAAATGGAATCAGAAAATCAGGAACTTTTCGTTGCGGGCGGATCTATTCGGTGATGCTTCGGAATTCTTCGTTCCCGGCGGACCTCTTCGGTGATGCTATATTTATACTTACGGAAATTTGTGAATATAGCAACAATGCATTATTCCCCTCTTCCAAAACCGACATGGATTAGGAAAATTACATATCTCACCCTATATGTTTTGGAGTTGTTCTGTGTGATCCTAAAACTTTTTTAATTAGAATACTTACTAAATAATTGATACCCAATGAAAATATCAAAAAGAGAGCAAAAAAAAAAAAAGGTTTTTGTTCCCAGAAAAAAATATAAGTTTCTCTTCCCAGATTAGGAACAAAAATATGAGAATTTTTTTTTTTTTTTTTTTGGGTTCAGTGAAAAAGAACTGTTTTAAACAAAAATTATGTGTTTTT
Source organism: Eucommia ulmoides (assembly GCA_016647705.1). NCBI lineage: Eukaryota > Viridiplantae > Streptophyta > Magnoliopsida > Garryales > Eucommiaceae > Eucommia > Eucommia ulmoides. The sequence continues at coordinate 44,027,145 of CM028331.1, forward strand.
GTTCCCGTAATAGAAAGCAAAATCTAAGAATAAATAATTATTTTTGATATTTAATTATCAAGCAAAATCTAACTTAATCTTGGAATATTTAATATTTGATATTTCTATTAATGCATTATCTATTATTTATTATTGAGATTGTATTTCTTGACCAATTTGGTAATTAATATTTATTTTTTACTGTCTCATTTATTAGGACGATATTTTTCTTAATTTAACTTACCCCTAAAACTATATAATAGGAAATATTGAACTTTATTGTATAGAATTATTATATACTAATAAAATAAGATAAATTTTCATCTTCAAATTTATTTTTTATATTATAAAAAATAAAAAAAATAATGGGAGGTGCGGGGAGGAGGAAAACCCTAGCTTCTACGCCTCACCATCTTCTAGCCATTGTCTTTCAACAATTCATGAGAGACCAAGAGAGAGAAAATCCCAAATTGGGAATTATCTCTTTCAATTTTACTCCAGCACATTGCCAACAAAGAATAAGGGACATTGTAACTTTTTTTTTTTTTTTTATCATGATTTTCTCGACTGTTTTATCACTTCATTATAATTTTTATTGATTTTTTTTTAGAAAGAAATGAATTTAAAATCTCAATGAAATTTAACAAAAAATAAAGACTAATAGATCACCAACATTTGGACCAAAAAAAAATTTACGTTGATAATATACCTTGTTGGCGAAGATGCAACTCCTAATTCAAACTTGAAAACTTGCAAAAAATTCAATCCATCATCGTCAACTATAAAGTGAAACATTTTCAATAGAAAATTATGATAAAATAAATTATATATTTTACTGATAGAAGTTTTTAAAATTATGATGAAACAACATTCTAGAACAGAAAAAACTGGGAATGGGTAAGAAGTGGGAGAGAGAAAACTATAGCAAATGAAGGATAAATACATGAGTTTATAAAAAAAGCAATCACATCGTTCAAGCAAATTTCAGCAACCACCTTAACTTAATGAGTAACATTGTGAATAAATCTTACTTCATCTCAACAACTTCGAGTTATCTTCATCACAATACCTAGATTTATGGAAAATAAACAGAAAAACTCAAAGCTAGTGGATTTATTTCGCAAACAAAAATGAATGAAATCAGAAATGAAAAAAGCCAAGTCAGACTCAACCAAGTTGAAGGAAACTAAACTAGCAAAAATAAACCGCAATTCATAAATCAAAACTTATTTTGGTTATCACAGACTGCATTCCCGACCTCACATTTAATCCACTATTGCTGGTGGTCTTACCAGAGTGTCAAAGATCGTAGAACCAGATGCGAGATTCATCTGAAGAAATCAAACAGGAGAAGGCCTGCTTCGCTAGATCTGAACAATTCTCTAACTAATGTCATGAACTCTTCCCTTGGGTTTGGATCCATGAAGAAAAACACTGGTGCAACTCGCCAGAGTGGTACATAAGTATATTTCGCAGCCTAGGGACTCCAAATTATCAGCATACTGGTGTTGGATATGAGGGAGATTGGTTTCAAAATAGAAATTGATGATAGGTTTCAATTTTAAGGATTTTGAAATAGAAAAACGAAGACAATCAAACCCAAAATCGAAAGAGAGAGGGGGGAGGAAAAACATACCTGGAGATAGAGAGGGTGATGGAGGGAGTGATCGATATGTTCGGAAAGAGGGAAGTAGATTGGTGGTGGCTGTGGCAGCCTTCGGGAGAAAGGGAAGTTGAGATAGAGATAGGGGAAGAGAGAAGCTCAGGGAGAGAGAGAGAGAGAGAGAAAGAGAGAGAGAATGCGAGTCGACAACGTCGGTGGTGGCGAAGCGACGCAGTGGTGGTTAAGGGATGGCAATGGCTAGGAAAGAGATCGAGCGCAAGAATGGCGAGGCAACGACGTCGGCGATGGCATCGCGACGTGGTGGAGCAAAGGTGGTTGTGGCAAGGGGATGACGAATGAGCGAGGAAGATGGGTCTTCAGCTTGAAAGGAAAATGAAACTGAATGAGGGTGAGCGTCTTAGGGCGGTGAAGTTAGGAGTGTATTAGGCGGTTGCTAACCCTAATTGTTGAATTATTTTTTATCTAACCGTCTGAAAATGTGTAGAAATTTGTCTTTCATCCGACGACCGTGAATATACTCGTCTTGATTTATTATATAGATATATATATTTTGTTTTACACCCGTGCTTTTAGGCATAGGTTACACACTAGTTATACTAAAAGTTACATAATACATGTACTATATATAGGTATATAAGGATGAAACAGAGATAGAGAGAAAGGTAGAGAAAACAAAAACCATGTAAGAAAAGAGTATGATAATATGTTGATACATATAAAATAGAGAATTTGATTCTATTGAAATATAAAAATGGAGAGAAGTGATATTTATATTTTCCGTATATTGTTTACTTGATGATTTACAAGCAATAGGGTTCGTGACCGATTTAATGTCGGGATATGTTATTTGTACCTTGATTCCCTAACGCTGCTTTTGGTACGTTGGAATGGAATGAAAAGGAATGGAATAATAATATGATTAGAATTAGTATGGTAATGGAATGGAATGGTCATTATCATTCTTATATTTAGTGACAAAAGAGATTACATATGGTATTGAAATGATATCAAAAGATAAAATAATAATTTTATTGAATTTTCAAATAGTATAATAGTTAATTTAATTAAATTCCATTTGAATTTAAATATTTATTTAGTATTTGGTCTCGTTTTTGGGCCAATTATTGATTTAAACTTAATCCTATATAATTGGGATTAACCAATACCAAGTTTATCTTAGTATTGGTTAATCCCATGCTTTATGGGATTAGAGATTCCTTAGTAATGAGAATGTGATTAAATTCTATGTATCAAACATAGGAATGAAATTCCCATCTTAAATCCCACGTACTAAACGCCGCCTAAATAAATCGTTGTATCTTGAAAATGGCTCATCATTTAACCACGTGAATAGAAGATGCATATCTCTTATTAGTACAACTAGCGTATAACCCGTGCCTGAAGGCACGAGTGTTAACAAAATGAACATTAAATTGTGTAACTTTTTTCACTACTGTTTATTCCAATGAATCACAATTAGACACAAATTAATAATACATACACAAATTAAAAAAAATAAAATTATAGAACAATCGATACATCATTTTCAATATCTCACTTCTGTTTTCAAATGAATAGAATAATACATAACACAACCAATAGCAATCAACAAAATTTAATTAACAATTAAAAAAAATGAGAAAACACAATTTATTTCTCAAGTTCTCAACTTCCATTTTATTCCATTTTCAAATAAACAATCATAACCCAAAAAAAAATAGCATAATTTACTTTGTTCATACAACACTCCCATTTTCAATCATGGATTTTCAAACCAACACAACAATAACCAAGAATACAAAGTTAATTTTTTTTCTTTGACAAAATGAGATAATCAAATTTGATTATACAATAATTCCCCTAACATTTCAATAATTGAACGTTTATTACAAACAAACAGGCCTAGAAAAAAAAATTAAACTCAACACAATATATATAGTAAAAACTAATTATATGGTGCACGATATATCGCAAAAATGCAGAAGCAGGATCAGAAACAAAAAATAGAGAACAAAAACAGAAGCAGGATTAGAAACAAAAACAGAAACAGAAACAGGGAGTAGGAACAGAAACAGAAACATGGAACAGAAACAGGAATGGAAACAGAGACGGAAACAGAAATAGGGAACAAGAACAAAAATAGGAATAGGGAACAGAACAGAAACAGATGCAAATTTAACCTGATTCGAGAGCTGAGATTTAACCTGATTCTATAGTCGCTTCCTTTCCTCCTCGCTATCTTGTCTCTCTTTCCTTTGATTCCACAATCGAACAAAACAAATGCAAATTAAAAGAGTAGAAATATGACAACAGAATAGAAACAATTAGCCAAATAAAATAAGATTGTATATCGAATTCTAATGGGGACCATATCAATCTTTTTCCCGCTATATTATTTCTAAATTCAATGTTAGTCTTCAACAAAAATCAGTAGCAAAACAAAACAACAGCATAAAAAAAAAAAAAAAAAAAAAAAAAAAGGTTAATATTAGACACTCTATTTGAATATATAATATTCATATGAGATTAAACAGAAATCTGGAAACAACACTATTCTTTTTGCTCGAAATTTGTTCTAAAAATCTGGTTGCGTAACAGAAATATTTGTTTCTGTTTCCATTTCTGAAAACAGTAAACGATTTGGGCCTTAAATTCTTTAGCAAATTCCAATATGTAAATATTGTCAATTGTTAATTTTGTACGGTTGGAGATGCTCAGGTAGCATTTGTAATATCTTTCTATTAAGTTTTAAACTTAATATTAAAATCATATAGAAATTTTAAGAGCGCTTACAATAAAAATTGAAACATTTAGGAGCAATATGAAATTTTTTAAAATTAGGTAGCAAAGTAAAAACAGAACAACAAACTATATATAAGATTTTTTACTTGCATGGGTATAAATATATATACTATATGATTGTCGAAATGAATGGTATAAGAACTAAACTAACTTACAGATGCCATAGTTGACATTTTCTGTGCCTTTGTCACCGGAAAGAATCTTCTAGATGTTGATCCCAAAATGTCTGTCTAGTTTCACAATAACCAGACTTAATTACCAACAACACTGCAAAATTTTAAACTACAAAAAGAAAAATAATATTATGATCAAAACAGTTAATCCCATAGATTTTGATTTTTATAAATTAAAAGAAGAAGAATGAAAGTAAATTCCAAACTGCGAATGAAAATTCTGCTAGCAAGTAAAGCAAACAGAATTTAATAGTCCAAAATAATTAATGTTGTAGCATTAGTGAAGATATATCACTACATTACTTAATCATTTGATTAGGTATAACGAATTGGGTAAAAATGGGCCTAAATCCAAAAAACAGGAACAAAAGTGGAACAAAATAGGAAAAAAAAGAACAAAACAGGAACAAAACTGTAAATCTGAGAAAAAATAATGGACGGAACAATATTTTTAGAACAAAATGAAAAAACACAGCAGAATTGCTCAAATTTATATTTTTATTCCTGATTTGTCATGGCAGACTAGAGCTCAAATTTCTGTCTTTGTTCCTGATTTGTCATGGCAGACTTGAGCTCAAATCAAAAGGCATTAAAGGATGACAATTTAGTTCTGATAATAAACATGATAAAATTTTGGGTTCTTAGTGAGTTTTATTGTCAATTGTCAAGATCCAGATATTAAATAAATGAGTTTTATTATGTTAATTATATTGTATTAAACTGAGTTGTCCTAATACAATTGTTGTATTATATCCAATAGTGGCACCCCAAATACCTCAAAGTGAAAAAATACAATTACATAGTTCAGTCCAACCAAAAATTATATTTTTGAAAGCACTCTTGCTCGATGCAACCAAAAATCATGTTTCTGTTCTGATCTTAACATTTCATAACAAATGGGAACAGAAACACAGAACAAACGGGAACAGAAACGCAAAACAAATGCCACTATTGGAACAAATAAAAACAAAAACACAAAATGAATGCGCCACTGATATTTTCATTGAAAGCACTTTTGCTCAATGCAACAGAAAATCATGTTTCTGTTCTGGTCTTAACATTTCAAAACAAACGGGAACAGAAACACAAAACAAATGCCACTATTGGAACAAATGGAAACAAAAACACAAAATGATCCAACCAAAAATTATATTTTTGAAAGCACTATTGCTCAATGCAACAGAAAATCATGTTTCTGTTCTGGTCTTAACATTTCGGAACAAACGGGAACAGAAACACAGAACAAACGGGAACAGAAACACAGAACAAATGTCACTATTGGAACAAATGGAAATAAAAACAAAAAATGAATGCGCCACTGGTATTTTCATTGAAAGCAATCTTGCTCAATGCAATAGAAAATCATGTTTCTGTTCCGGTCTTAACATTTCAGAACAAACAGGAACAGAAACACAGAACAAACGGGAATCGAAACACAAAACAAATGCCACCGTTCTTCAGTCAAAGAAAGAGATTGAGTGAATACCGTCATCGCTAGGGAGCTCTAAAAAAAATCAAATGAAAATACCTAAAACAAAGAAATCAAATAAAAATCCCTAAAAAGAATCAAATCAAGAATGAGCCAAATCCAAAAAGAATCTAGAATACAACACAAACATAATCTGTTGTTCCTGTAATTCAGTTTTTGTTTCCGAATGATGCCTAAGAAAAAAAGCATACTAATAGAAGTCTAAGTCCATGTAAAAACCACCTAAACCTCCCCTACTCTCTATGTTTGTATTGTTTCAACAAAAATGTAGCAAAATTCTTATTTAAACATCTCCATAAATAAGAGGAAGTTGTGTATCACATACTTGAACCTCGTTAGGCATTTTAAATTTTGAGATCCAAGGAAGAATTTTCTTGAACCCAATGCCATCACCTTCCCCTCTCGATTTAAACCTGAACAACAATTAAAAAGGCAAAATCAATTGATGAACAAATCAAATAGCATTTAATTGTACCAGTGAAACATCATCCCTCTTAAGCTATTCAAAGAATCAAATTATTAAGAACCAATTTCCTTCTTAAAAAGCTTAATATAAATATTGAAAGAGTGGACCAATGACTTAAAAGGAGCGTGAACGGATCCATTGAGAAAAATGAGGAGTTCATTTTTGTTCCCATATTTCAGTTCGAAAACACTGCTCCAACGCCACATTAGTGCTTCAAGCAGCACAATGAAACCATTCTTAACCACCAATTGATAACAATAATGAAAATCCCCCCAAAACCTCCTAAAAATATGAGGGAAAAGAAACCTAAACTCCAAAAATACCCAATGCAATTTCTTTGAATTTCACACAACCAAACAATAGATGAAAACCGAACAATAGATGAACAGAGAGGAATAGGATTTACCTCTTATTTCATCCAGAAAGAGGTAGATTCGCCGTAATACCAAAATTGTTGTGGCTCGGAGAGAGATGCTTTGCTAGGGTTTCATCCACATTCCACTCACCGACCTTCGCAATCTTTCTTGAGCATTGGCAATGGAGGTACCGCCGTCACGAGGAATGGAGAAATCGCCGTCATTGTTGCGAGGGATGGAGAAATCGTCGTCGTCGTCGTCGCGAGTGAGGAATAGCCGTCGTCGTCATCGCGACTTGCTGGAAGGCCGACGATGTTGCGTTGGCGAGACGATGGCGACGGCTAGACGGCGCGATGGTGATGGATGAAGGAGAGAAAGTGGGTTGGATCTGCGACAGAGCGATAGCCGCCATCGTCGGGAGGGAAAGAAGTCGTCGTTGTCGTCGCCATGGTGGTGGTTTCGTAGGGGCAGTGGCCATGGGGGTTAAAGAAAGAAGGAGAGACATGAAAGGAGGGGCTGAGGTTTCGGGTGAGCAGGGGAAGACCTTGCGGCTGAATGAATCTATGAAACCCTATTTCTTCTAAATATGTATTAATAAGATGATCCGACGGTCAGAAAATATCTAGAGGTTTATCTCCGATCCGACGGTCCTCCTTATCTCCGTCTTAATTTATTATATAGATGTTTACACACCTTGCTCAACTAAATATGTATTTTCGCTCAATTTTATATTTTATTTTATTTCTTTAATTGTTGATGGTCTTAGAGATTAAGAAAACATGTGATATTTATTTATTATTTAATTTTTATTTATATAATTATGTGAAATTTTTTTAATAATCTAAAAAAGATATATATATTTTTTAATCATTTTCAAAATAATTTTTTGATCATTTCGCATTTAAATCCAATTTCTACAATTCAATCTATACAGATTAATTACACTTTGTACCTTTTATTTTTAAAATTATATATTTTACCCTTATCTTTTTAAATAATTATATTTATCTTCCACCTTACCTCACCCTCTAACTGCCACCGCCCACCTCGGTAGCCGGAGAGAGAGTTTTTATCATTAATTTATATTGAATTTTTCTTGATTTTTCGGTCAAATTTTCTATATTCTTCGTGAATCAACGAGTTTTTTTTATCCGGATTCAATTTTCTAATCTTAGGGTTTTCGGGCCGCTACTGATCCGCCGAACCCTACCCGTCTGCTCCATCCACTAACCTTAGCCGCCCCCATCTCTCACCGCTTCCTCATTCAGAAAATCCACCGCATCTCCCCTGTCTCTCTCCATCTTGCGCTCATTGCCATGGCCACCACAACCAACACCGTTGTGGCCACCAACACTTCTTACTGATTCTACTACTCCCCAAATCATTTGCCTTCCTCCGAGCCATCGCCATAACCGTACCATCCTTCTCCATGCCGCTGCATACTCTCGATCTCACTAACCCTCCTACCCATCTGCCGATCAGAGCTCTCCACAGGCTTCACCCTCGCTCTGTTTCATGCGGCCTTAGAGAGATAGGATGGTTCGCCGGAGGGGGAGCAGAGGAAGAAGAAGTTGGCAAAGAAAGGATCATGCTGGATACTTCACATATGAGCCAAGGGATTGAGGGCTTTTTTCTTTTTTCTTTTTCTTTTTTTTTTGGGAATTCCCCAAGTTTTGAGAAGGCTACACTGTTGCTCCGGAATGGAAGATGTTTTTGCTCATGGTTGATAGCATAGGGCAAGTACTCGCTTAGCTGAGGTTGACTAGCTTTAGTGGAGTTACTGAAATAGATTTACTCTGAACTTATTTACCAAATTAGTGTTATCCGGAAATCTAATCCCCGGGTACTAGAACTCGGGATTCCGAACCCAAGGTTCAAAAAAATAATACGCCGTATACCCGGTATGATGACTGCACCAAAAATGAAATGGGTTTGTTTCCAGGTATTTTTAACACTTTATATCTCTAAAGTTTGACTATTATTTTATTTTAAATAATTTTTTTTTTTACTTTTTACTTTTTTTTTTAATTTCTTTTTTTTATAAAAAAAATAAATTGTTTGTTGATTTTAATTTTTTTAATTATTGTAATTTAAATTTAAATTTTAGGTTAAACGGTCAATCGAATAAGTCAAACGTTTAATTGATTAAAATAGTGAGATAAAAACTTCTGAAAACTAATTCAGTCGGTAGACCGACTTGACAAATCAGTCGATCGTTGAAAATAATGAGTTTAAATTGCATGTCTTGATCTAACTCGTCAACCAAATGGAGTATCCTGTCGACCAAATTGAATTTTTATTTGAATTCAATTGAAAATAATAAAATATTTTTATTTTATTAATAACAAAAAAATAATAAATAAATAAAAAAATCCATGATATAAAATAATAATTGAATTTCACTTGAAGTAAAAATATTTTGTAATTGAAGTAAAAATATTTTGGAATAGTTTTATTTTTTTATTACCTTCCATTTCAAAAAAAATATATTTCAAAATAAAAAATAAAAAAATGAATAATTACTTCAAAAATTAATTATTTTTGAAGTAATAAATTTTTTTTGAAGTAAAAGTATTTTGAAGTAATTACTTCTAAAATATTTTTACTTCTATTCTAAAATTTTACTTCTATTTTAAAATATTTTTATTTCAAAAATCAAGTGAGATTCAATTATTACTTTATATCTTGAATTTTTTTTTTCATTTTGTTATTTTTTTATTAATAAAATAAAAATATTTTATGATTTTCAATTGAATTCAAATAAAAATTCAATTTAGTCGACAAGATATCTTATTCGGTTGATAAGTTAGATCAAGACATGCAATTTAAACTCACTATTTTCAATGGTCAACTGATTTGTCAAGTTGCTCTACCGACTGAATTAATTTTCAGAATTTTTTATCTCATTACTTTAACCAATCAAACGTTTGACTTATTCGATCGACCGTTTGACCTTAATTTTAAATTTAAATTACAACAATTAAAGAAATTAAAATCAACAATCAATTTTTTTTTTAATAAAAAATGAAATTAAAAAAAAAAAAAAGGTAAAAAGTAAAAATAAAATAAAATAATGGTCAAACTTTAGAAGTTTAAAGTGTAAAAAATACTTGAAAACAAACCCATTTCATTTTTTTGGTGCGGCAATCCTCTGCTCTCTCTCTAGTCTCTCTCTGTTATTTGAAAAAGGGATTGACTTTTTTTATTTTTTATTTTATTTTTATCATATTGTATATCCGGGGATCACATCCCCAGGTATAAAGTTTTTTTTAAAAAAAATCTCATATACCCAGTGTTTGAAACACCGGATATATGACGTATTATTTTTTTGAATCCGAAATTCGGAATCCCAGGTTCCAGTACCCGGGGATCAAATCCTCCGGTGGCACTAGTTTGGTAAATGAGTTCAGAGCCAAGCTATTTCAGTAATTTTTTTTAAAAAAAATATAATAAAAGGGTAAAGAACTCAGCTTTAGAGGCCTTTCAACTATGAAGATTTCTGAGGGAGATTTCAGAACAAAAGTAAGGTGGAGTATGGTGGCATGAGGTATCGATGATCATATGGGAAAGGAGGTATGTGTAGCGGTGGTGGAGTGCATTGTCAGCTATGGTGGAGGAAGAAGATCATCAAATTAAAAAAATACAAGATGGCCCCCAAGTTTTCGAATAGAATAAAGTATATCCAATTAAAATGTTTGAGGGGGTTGGTGTAGGAAATTGGACCAACCAGCAGTATGGTCTGGACACCCTCGGATCGAGTAGGGTGAAGTTGATGTCAAGATGATCTGTCGACGAGGGCACTGTAGCACGATTGGACGGGCGTTGTCCGGCCTTCATCCCGGCCTGGGTCTCTCCTCCTAGCCGATCGCGCTCTGGTTCTTCACCTACACACATGACGGGCCGGGTTTTTCCCAGCGTGTCCCCTCCGGCGTGAGAGTTAGAGCTCGGGGGTAAGAATTCAGATCACAGAAATAAGGTTACCTCGACCTGTCTGAATGACTTCGTGAGGAGTTTCTCTCTCTAAAAAGTCTCTTTGAAAAGTGTTGGTAAACCTTCCTATTTATAGGCGCAGACGCGGTTAGCATCCGCAGGATTAGGGCCTCAAGTCCGGATTAGCGCTAAGCAGTCAGGCTCGTGCGCGACACGTCGGATTAGAGCCATGGGTCTGGGCCTTGGGCTTTCTACAGTAGACGGTGAAGGCCATGGTCCGACCTGACACGAGGTCGATCGGCCAGGGCGGCTGGGCACAGGTCGGTCTGGGACCGCCGACCTGTTCTTGGCGATGACGGCCCGAACGTTGAACTGATGATGTGGCAGATTTGTCTTAGCTGGCAAACACGTGGAGGGAGCTTGATTTTACCCACATCAGTTGCCCCCCAAGTCTTAGCGTGGAAATGGGTTATAAGACGCTGAGGGTTCGGTGATCGGGCTCATTGAAACCACTGGTCGGGCTTATAGAAAGCGGGGACATCTGGAACGGCATGACGTAGCCTGGGATATCAAGTTGGCTGGGAACAGTTGCGACCCTTGGCTTTCTCGGGAAATTTGATCGTCACCGCAATCGAATGTGCAATACGTGGCTGAAGGCGTGGGGATTGAAGCTCTTCGAACCGTCTAATTTGATATAACTATCCGGCTTCTTACTCCCCTATAAATACCCGCCTCATTTCTCGAATTTCTTCATCTGAGTAGTGCGAAAGCTCCTCCCGACCTCCGAGCACGGTACTATTTCTATTATTTTCTTTTGTCTTTTGTTAATGTCTTTTTCTTCTAAGTCCAGCTCGTCCCGGAGTAGCCCGTCCGAATCTGATGTGGTCGCGGCTGACTCCCCACCCGTCTATGCTGAGCTCAACTCTTCCGCAACTGAGTTCGACAAGGCCGCTATTTATCCAGTCACCGGGTCGATAGGCGAGCCGAAGGTCATCGTCTAGTGTATCTCTTCGTCCAAGAAGTCCCTTGGGAAGACTGAAGCGGGGGCACTCCCAGCGCTTGACACCTTTAGGGGGTCTGTGAAGGGAACGATGAGCGAAGAGGGCTCCACCGGGGGCAATGAGGCCACCCAACCTTCGATGTCCGACCACCCTCCCAGGGCGAGTTCAACTTCTCGTCGGCCAATCTGTGAGGTTCTATCGAATGCCTGGGTTTGGACGGTGGAGACCAAACTGTCGGAGCAGGATATTCACGAATTACGCTCCAGGTACGCCATCCCGGGCTCCGTGGTGACCCGCGTCCCTGGAGAGGACGACCGAGCTTGTAACCTGCTCGAGGGATTCATCATGGTATACGACCAACAGTTGTCGACTGGATTGTGATTTCCCGTGCATCCCTGGCTAAGGGAGGTCTGTTGGGACTTAGGTCTGTCTCCGACACAACTCTCTCTCAACAACATTCGTATTATTGTGTCTTTCCATGTTATATGCCTTGCCAAAGAGGTCAGTCCGTCCCTCGAGCTATTTCATTTCATGTTCTTAGCGAAGGCCATGCCCGGAGAAAAGGGCTAGTGCTACCTTTCAGCCCAGTAGAAATTCCTTAAGGGCTACTTGGAATCCATCAAGGACTGGAAGCCAGGGTTTCTCTTCCTGGGCGGCACCGGTTGGGAGGCTGAAGAAAGGGAACCTTGGGTAAGTTTTTCAGCTCACAGCTCGTCTTTTTCCACCTCCATCGTTTTTTCTGAGTTCGTTTATTTTGCGGTAACGAAGAAGTACAAGGCAAGCCCAGAGATCCTAGTTGAGAAGGAGGTGATACTCCGGAACTCTTTCACTCACGTCGGCTCGCTGCTTACGTCGTGCCTGTATGACCTTTATTTTTGGAGCAACCCATCCCTACTGGCACTGTAGACACGACATTTTTTACCGCCTCGCAAAAAATTATACTTTATTTTATAGTTACCTTTTTTTTTTTTTTTTTTTTAATTTTATTTTGATTGTACCGTATTTATGCGGTTTAATACTGCTAAATTAAGTTTTATTAATCTCTTAAGTAAATTAAATATTAGTAATTGATTTTTTTTTTTTGGTTTTGTAGATTTTTCGAAGTGGAATAAAAACGCGTTAATTCGGAACAAAATGGACCAAGAAACAGACGAGAACGAGAGAGGCCTGGACCGAACGCGGGGGAGGGGGCCTGCAAAATGGTCGCTGGTGCGACCATTTGTGCTGGCCGCACCAGCGACCAGCTTTAAAGCTGGCCACACATGCGGCCAGCAGGGGGGGTGTCCCCCTTGCTTTTGGGTGCACCGAATTCGGTGCACCCAAAAGCTGGTGGGTGCACCGAATTTCGGTGCACCCACCCCTTTTTTTATTATTTTGTCGGCAAAGTTCCACATTTTTTTCCTATAAATAGATGAAGGATGTTTTGGAGAGGGGGGAGGATTTTGAGGGGAAGAAATTTTTTGAGAGGAATTTTTGTAAGGGAGAAGGGAAATCTGGAGAAAAATTTTGAAGAAAATAATATTATTTTCATTTTATTGTAATTTTGAAGAAAAAAAAATCTCCAAGAAGGTAAATTTTCATCTGTTGTAAATCTTACTCTTATTTTTTTAAGTTGTTATTATACTAATTTTTTTTTTGTAAATTAGATTTTTTTTTTTCTTCCTTTATTATTTATTTATTTATTACTTTTTATTTTTATTTTTTTATTATTTTTTTCTTTTTGAGTAAATAATACGAGGTGGAAAATTCCCAACCTTCAATTTGAATGGCTAAAATTTAGAAGGGAATTACTCCCCTCGATGCGTGTGTGCGGGTGTTTTATTTAATTTGTATTAAATATAATGTGCTAACAATACGAGGTGAAAAATTCCCAACCTTCAATCAGAACGGTCTAGGTTTAGAAGGGAGATCACTTCCCTCAATGTGTGTGTATGTGTATATGTGTATATAAGGAGGATTTAAAAATAAAATAAAAATATTCGGATTTAAATTCTAATTGGACTTAATCGGATAAGGTACCGTCTTTGGATGGGCGTCTTGGGGTGCTTGACACCTTCCCCGAGCGTAACTGACCCCCGAACTCTTTAAACGAATCTCTAGTTAGACCATATTATTTTTGGAGTCAAATTTTACTTAAGCCATTTTTTTAAATTATTTTCAAAAAAGAAAAATATGGTGACCTAGCACATCATTTAAACCCAATGCTAGGTGGCGACTCCTTTTTCTAAAACAGGCTTAAGTATATTTTAATGAGAAAATCGACGTTTTTTAAAAACCCTTCTCGTTTTACCAGCGCCAAGCATATATAAACATATATCTATATATATATATATTTGTTTTTCGTTTTCTCTGGAAAATCGGGGCGCGTTCAGCTGGCGACTTCACTGGGGAACGGCTGAGGGTCGAGCCCAATATGTCTGAATAAGTCCAACTAATCTAAAGTCTGAATGTTAAATTTTATTTTATTTTTTCTCTCAATTCAGTAAATAAGTTGTGATTTTTTTATATCATTTATTTTTTATTTTATATATATATATATATATATATATATATATATATATTTTATTTTTTCTTATTTCCTCTCAGGCCCTTATATAGTTGTAAATCCTCTGACAAAAACAAAACTGTCTTGTATCCATATTATCCTCTCAGGATTCTATGATACAAGACGAGAAAGGATTTTTTTTTGTACTTGATGGATTTATGACATCTGGGGAAGTCCTAAAAAAAAAAAAAAAAAAAAAGCACACCAAACAAGTTCAAAGTTTTCAATATCGGTAGGGAACTACAAAAAAAAAAATAATAATAATATTTTTTTTTTTTAATTAGTCGTTATCGAAATTGAAATCTTCGAATTAGAAAGGGCTTTAAGGCCACCTAAGACCCACGTGAACTAAAAAAATGATTTTTTTTTTTTTTTTTTTTTTTTTAGGTGAAAAAGAAAAAGACAAGACAAAGAAAATTGGTCCCACAAAAGCAAATCCAGTTCCTCCCTTTCGAAGTTCGATCTTTACACGCAGTCGAGCACAGACTCATTCCAGGATGACATCAGAAAGCAATCCCGAATCTCCCCGAACGACCCAGATAGCTCAGATGCAGGAAACTATTGACAGGTTGATGGAAAGGATCAACGAACTTAGCCGACCTCAGGAGGTGCCTATTCCTCCGTCCAACGGGACTCCTGTGACTGAATCCCCAAATGGAAACCCTGCAAGTATCGGGATGGAGAACTCAGGGCCGAATCCGAACCACGTCGGCCCGAACTTTGCAGTACCGGTCTACTATGGACCTCAGATGGGCCCTCATCTTTTCGCCTATGGAGCTCCGACATATCCCATCCAGGGGCATGTCTATCAGGCCTCGCCAGAGGGCTCGGGCCCCGCCGCCCCGCAGATCCTCACTCACCCGAAGAGGGTCGTTGCTCCACCAAACAATTCAAATGATAGCCAACCGGCCCCGGCCATTGAAACTGAAAACAAAGAAGAGAATGGCCCTCCACCGGCTTGGCTTCTAAAAATGGAGAAATTGGAGAAAACTATGGAAGAATGGCAAAAGGAGAAGCCATCCAAGAAAGCGACGTACAAGGAGTTGTCAGCACCACCCGGGATTGTGTACTCGGAAAATTTCGTGGTTCCAGAATTCACAAAATATGATGGCACTGGCCCTCCAGAATGGCATGTCAGCATTTACAAAGAGGAGTTAGGAATTCATGCTTGGAACGAAGACCTTTGCCTAAAGATGTTTCGGAGATCGTTGAAAGGATTGGCTCTCAACTGGTACATGACCCTGGAGCTATCACAGATTAAAACATTTGAAGATCTGGTAGAAGCCTTCTGTGAGCAATATGTGTACAATAGGGATGCCGCGCCAGACCGCAATACCCTCTACCAGATACTGAAAAATAAAGACGAAAGTTTCCGGAGGTATACTGCTCGTTGGAGGGAAGAGGCTGCCAAAGTTGTCCCTAAGCTGAGCGAGGAGGCTCAGTTAGAAATATTCAAGTCAATTCAGTCACCGCCGTTCTATCGAGATCTCTCGAGCATAGCAGTGGTTTCTTTCGGCGATGCGATCAAACAGGCCGAGGTGACGGAAGAAGGAATAAGGAGCGGGAAAATTGAAGGAGCCCAATCCAATCTGACGAAAAGGTCAGCCCCGCCAAAGATGAAAGAAAATGAAGTAGCTGTTGTCGTTTCCCCTCGGCAAACCCATTACCAGAACTACCCCCAAACTTCTTGTCCCCAGAACTACCCGAACCAGAACAACCAATATCACAACTACCCTCCTCAAAATCGCCAAAACCAAAATTATCCTCAAAACCAACCCTATTCCCAAAGTCGCCCCCGCTATTACCAAAATGTACCTCCCCCTTATCAAAACCACATTCCCCAATATTACCCTCAAGCCTACCCAACACCCTCTTACCATACCTATCAACCACGCCCGAACACCCCACCTCAAATTCCTAACCGCACTCCAAGGTCAGGAACCCAATACCACCAAGACCTTCTACCTCATGCTACTGGGAGAAATTTCCAGAACGACAACAGAGAGCTACAAGACCTTCCGGTCTCGATCACCGAGTTGTACCGGAATTGTTTGAAGTAGGGGATGCTGACGCCCCTTCCATTCTACGAAGTTAAACCTGGGAGTAAAGCAGCTTCTTCAAATGCTTTCTGTGAATACCACTCGGGAACCAGAGGACATGCGACTGAACAATGCTTTCAGCTAAAAGACAAAATCTGGGAGTTTATACGGACCGGAGCCATCACGTTTCCTAAAAAACCTGAGGCCGGTACGCCAAATTGTCAGCAAAATCCGTTGCCTGAACACGCCTCCTCAGGAAGTGGCGTCAATCTAATTTTCACAGAGGAGGTCGAAGAAGAAGTTGATGTGATCGATATCGGTGGTGTTTATTTACACCCGGAGGTTCTCTACGGAGGGTTCGAATTACATCTAGAAAGGGTAGCCCAAAAACTGGAGAAATCTCTAGTTTTGTCTTTCCCAATCCAAAAGATGGTGGAAAATCTCAATAAGGTTCCGTGGAATTATGAGATCGTCGCTAAAACAGGAGAAGGAGAAGAATTGCCAATCTCCGTAGGAGAAACCGGTGGAATCACTCGGTCTGGAAGGGTGTATACGCCACAGGATTTGATCAGGATTCCTGTGAGAGAACCAAGAGGGGCCCTGAAAAAGCCAGTGTCAGAACCGGAGGCTCACGACTTTCTAAAGGCAATGAAGAATTCAGAATACAAGATAGTGGAGCAACTCAGCAAAGCACCGGCGCAAATCTCGATGCTCTTACTACTTCTATCCTCAGAAGTACATAGACAGGCACTACTGAAGGTCCTAAATGAAGCCCACTTGCCTAGCACAATCTCACCGGAGAAATTTGTCACTCTGGTCGAGCAGGTCCTAGGATCTAACACCATCACCTTCACAGATGACGAGATGGACGATGATGGAACAGGTCACAACAAGCCTTTGAATATCACGGTCGAAAGCCATGGAATGTTCATAGCTCGGGTGCTGATTGACAATGGATCGGCACTAAATATCTGTTCTTTGTCGACCCTGGAAGAAATGGGGATAGATCTATCACAGGTTCGATCGTCTAAGACGGTTATCCAAGCATTCGATGGGGCTAGGAGAGATAGCGGTGGAGAGATTGACCTGCCAATTGAAATTGGTCCAATACAGTTCAATGCGAAGTTCCAAGTACTCGACATACCTGCTTCGTACAACCTGTTGTTGGGGAGGCCATGGATCCATAACGCTGGGGCAGTGCCTTCATCTCTACATCAGAAGATCAAGTTTATCATTAATGACACACTGTACGTGATCAGGGCTGATTCAGATATCATACCTTTCCATCAAGCGATAAGTCGGCATGTCCCGTTAACAGATGACGGAAAGGAGAAGGAGAAGATTGAAGCCTCCTATCATGTGTTCGACGTTGCGAATGCTACCTTTGTGAAGGAAGGAGGGCACGAGATGACACCATCACTGTCTAACACTGTGGCCTTCGTTGCTAAAGAAATGAAGTCTCGGGATTGCATTCCCGGGAAAGGTTTGGGCAAGAATCTAGATGGAATTACAGAATCGATAGAAGTCAAGGAGAAGAAGGGGAGATTCGGATTGGGATACGAGCCGACAAAAGCAGACAGAGCGAAGTTCTTCCGGAAGAAGAGGGATGGATCCCCAGACAACCAGCCAATGAAAATTCCGCATATCCGGGTCACTTTCCCCTATCCAGCAGCAACCCTCAACAAAGGGAAGGAGACCGCAGGATTCAAGTTGCACCCTGAGAGAGTAATGATCAAGGAAGCTGTGAATGTAATCATGAGAGACGAGGCAGGGCCAAGTCATGGGTCTGGTATTCGAACCAAGGGAAAAGAAAAGCTGCAGAATTGGGATTCTTGTTCTCTCCCAATTCGCCAGGCGTTTCGGTAAACTTAGGGAGATTTTCTGTTGGTCATCCCTCCATCCACCTTGCCTTCTAGATGGAAAGGGATTTTGCTTTGTAATGGTTTTTTATATTTAATGAATGTAATTCTGTTTTATCCGACATATGGTTTAAATGTTTAAATTTTATGCCTTCAGGATGTCTAAAACACCAGTGTATGATGCATGCGATATAACTGAGCCAGAGTGCGATAAGTATGATTTCAATGCAGAACCAGACCATAACCCAATGGGAGTGGAAGCAGAAGATGACTCTTGCCAGCCAGACGATGGTGAGATCCGAAAAGCTTTCACAGAGTTCGAGAACAAGCCGATTCCCAGTAACGATGAGACCGAGTTGATAAACTTGGGGACCTCGGAAGAGTTGAAGGAAGTAAAGATTGGATCAGCCCTCATGACTCTGGAAAAAAAAGAGTTGACAACGCTCTTAATTTCCTACCAAGATATCTTTGTCTGGTCCTACGATGACATGGTAGGACTGGACAAGAGTATCGTGGCCTATAAGCTGCCGCTAAAGCCGGGGAGTGTACCAGTCAAACAAAAGTTGAGGAAACTGAGGCCCGCTGTCAGCCTCGAGGTCAAGGAGGAGATCATGAAGCAATTCAATGCCCGAATTATTGAAGTCTGTAACTACAGTGAATGGCTCTCAAATGTTGTTCCCGTGCCAAAGTCCTCAGGAAAAATCAGAGTCTGCGTGGACTATCGTGATCTCAACCGGGCGAGTCCAAAAGATGATTTTCCACTGCCAAACATTCACATCATCATCGACAATACTGCGGGGCGAAAGCTCTATTCTTTCGCCGATGGGTTCTCTGGCTATAATCAGATTCTGATGGATGAGAAAGATCGAGAAAAGACAGCCTTCACTACACCATGGGGAGTCTTTTGCTATAGGGCGATGCCTTTCGGTCTCAAAAACGCTGGGGCGACATACCAAAGAGCAATGACGACCTTCTTTCATGATATGATGCACAAGGAGATGGAGGTATATGTAGATGACATGATCGTTAAATCACAGGAGAATGAGGATCATCTCTGCCATTTGAAAAAGGTGTTCGACAGACTTCGAAAGTACCAGCTCAAGCTCAATCCAGCAAAATGCGCGTTTGGGGTGGCTTCCGTAAAACTTCTTGGTTTCATGGTAAATCGCCATGGAATCGAGATTGATCCTGCAAAGACGAAGGCCATTCGTGAGATGCCGCCACCGAGAAATGAGAAAGAAATCCGAGGTTTTCTGGGGCGATTAAATTTCATAGCCCGATTCATCTTCCAACTCACTGCCACTTGTGAGCCAATCTTCAAGCTACTTCGAAAAGAAAGTGACGGGCGATGGAATGCAGATTACCAGAATGCCTTGGAGAAAATTAAAGTCTATCTAACGAACCCTCCCGTTCTAGTGCCGCCTCGGGAGAAGGTTCCGTTATTACTATATTTGTCGGTTCTCGACTCCTCCATGGGAGCTATTCTTGGGAAACTCGATAAATCTGGAAAGAAGGAGCAAGCCATCTACTACCTCAGCAAGCGCTTCACGAAGTATGAGAAAAATTATACCTTGCTGGAGAGGACCTGTTGATCGCACCTCATTTTGTGCGATCTAATACCACTAAATTAAGTTTTGTTAATCTTTTAAATAAATTAAAATATTATAAATTAAGTTGTTTTATTTGTTTTTGTAGGATTTTGGAAATGGTACAAAACCATGTTAATTTGGAGCAAAATTCAGAGAAAATTATCAAACGGATAAAAGTCGCGATTTTCGGTACTAGAATCAAGACCACTGTCCATTGTTTTGGACATAACTAATTATACAGTTGGCATTCTGAGATGAAAAAAGTTGCATATGAAAGTAGACTCTTTAAGCTTTCCAACGACTGGTTATAGAGCCAAATCGGAGTTCGTATGAAAAAGATACAACCGTTTGAAGATGGTCCTTCTGTGCAGCCACATAGTGCTGCGGGTCAAACCATTTTGACCCGAACCCGGCCCGACCCGCGCCCACTCCGGTGGACAAATTCCACAACAACCCCATTGGCCTCCATATTTGATTTTTTGCACCCCTAGCCTCCTCTTTTGACTCAAATTCACCCCAAAACTCACATTTTTGATTCTATAAATAGAAGGGAGGTTTGAGAGCAAAAAGAATCCATATTCCTACTTCATTCTTAGAATAGTTGTAGTATTTTCTTATTTGTTTTTCTTTTATTTCATTTTTATTTTTGGAAGGGAGAATAGTTTGGGGTACAAAGTGTAAATGGTGTTTGTGAGGATATTATCCGAGAAAATACCACTCAATGCAACAATGAAAAGCTAACTTCCTTCAACCAGGTTAGGATTGTGGTATTGTACTTTTGAATTTATGTAATATTGTATTTTTCTTATTTAAATTTGGATTTCGTATAAACAATTGTGTGGAAGGAATTCCGTTCGTAAAAATGAATTTAATTATAATTGAATTTATTGTCAAAATGTTCTTGTAGAGATTTTGATTTGAATTCAATTATTGCTAGAACATTAAATCTTGCACCTGTGGTCTTGATTTAATGGCCACACAATCGTATTCTTGGGGATTGATTATTGGTCTGGATGGTTTATGCCTAGATTTTAATTCACCTTAGATTAGTTTAATGTAGGAATTAAATACCGAAGATAGATCATGCCG
Source organism: Eucommia ulmoides (assembly GCA_016647705.1). Taxonomy (NCBI): domain Eukaryota; kingdom Viridiplantae; phylum Streptophyta; class Magnoliopsida; order Garryales; family Eucommiaceae; genus Eucommia; species Eucommia ulmoides. Next base: position 44,048,086 of record CM028331.1, read on the forward strand.
GAGAATAACAATCCATATATTTCTGAGTAGTTCCGGCTTGTAGTTAGGAACACTCGTTTATACAAATCCGATTTAAATAGAAAATACGAGAAAAACATAATTCTCAAAATACTAACCCCACAATTCCTATCCTGGTTCTTTATTTTATTTTTATTTTAGATTTAATATTTTCTTTTCTTATTTTAAAAAAATCAAAATTGTTTTCACTAAAGAAAGAAAAGTAATTAGAAATTGATAATTACAAGACCAATCCCTGTGGTTCGACACCTTACTTGAACACCGTACTACATCAGTATCGCGGTACCGATTTAAGGGTATTATTTTTGAGCGATCAAATTTTGGCGCCGTTGCCGGGGATTGGCATCGCTAATTATTAATTTTTGTTATTTTTTTTTCTCCATCTGTATAAATTCATCGATTTTTTTTTCTTGGGTTTTATTTTTTGCAGGTTAATCGAAATCCAATGTTTCATTTCAGATCTTCAAGCAAGGATTCAGTTTAATCTGTTTAATTTTTCTTTAAAAAAAAAAATAACAACAAAAAAAATTAAAAAAAAAAAATCAAAAATTCAAAAAATTATTATTAGAAAAATTAGTTTATTAAATTGTTGACAGGTAGGCTGGGCCTCCGTCATTCATCTTTATTCTGTTATCTGGTAGGCTGAGCCTCTTGTTCGCATTTATTTATTTTAATTTTTTTTTTCTTAACTGGTAGGCTGAGCCTCCAGATCGCTTGTTGATATAATTGTTTTAATTTGTTAAAAAAATATAAAATATAAAAAAAAAAAAATTGGATTTGGGTAAATGGAAAATTACTTTGAGAGATTTGCCATTTCGTTTGCAGATTCTCAACAATATTTTCTCTCAGGACCCCAACCTGACCTTTACTCATGTACCGCAGACCAAAATCCACACCATCTCACCAATCAATTTACGTACAATTACCAAAATCCCACAGACCTCTATAATAATGTTTATCTCGATCCATATTATTCGCCGCCTGAGTCTAATCAATACTCGAATAATTATGGATGGGATCAACAATATTATAGTGAGCTTTCAGGGTCGTATTGTTACGATCAATCATTTTACCAACCTCAATATCAATTATCGTTTTCCCAAGAAGCTAGGAATTCTGAACCCACTATAATGCAACAAATGCTAACAATCTTGGAAGAGCAAAACCAATCCCTAGTAGAGACTAACCAAGCCTTAGCAGAGGAACGCCAAACCTTAACGGAAAACCACCAATCCTTAGTAGAGCAAGGCCAAATCTCAGAAAGGCAAAACCAAATCTTGGAAAGGCGAGCTCAATCCTTAAAAAAACAATTTGAAGAGATAGATTGGAAAGAAACCCTAGTTAGGCGAATCATTGAATTAGTAAAAGAGGAAATTGCAAAAAATGGTCTAGAGACAGACATTCAGGTAGGTGATGAGAAAAGTGGGCTAGAGCACGAAAGTGAATTTAGAAAGTCGTCAAAAGGACCACAGCTGAGCAAAATTGGTGAGGAACCCAAACGATATGATCACGATAGCAAAATTGGTGAGGAACCCAAAATCAAAATTGTTTTCACTAAAGAAAGAAAAGTAATCAGAAATTGATAATTACAAGACCGATCCCTGTGGTTCGACACCCTACTTGAACACCGTACTACATCAGTATCGCGGTACCAATTTAAGGGTATTATTTTTGAGCGATCACAAAATGAGGTGCGATCACCTGTTGTGCATTGGCTTGGTCCGCTCAAAGACTGCACCATTATATGCTCCCACTGACTACCTACTTGATAGCCAGGATGGATCCCTTAAAATACATCTTCGAGAAGCCGATTCTGTCAGGAAAAGTTGCAAAATGGCAGATGCTGCTGACAGAGTTCGATATCATCTACAAGACCCAAAAGTCAGTGAAGGGTCAGGCGATAGCAGATCAGTTGGCTAGTTGTCCAACTCAAACGGATAACCAGCCTCTTGAGACGCTATTCCCTGACGAGTCGATTCATGCGGTGGATGAAGAAAATGAGGAAACAGTCTGGAAAATGTATTTTGATGGAGCAGTGAACTCTCGAGGGGCTGGAATCGGAGCCGTTCTGGTTTCTCCGGGCAAACAACATTATCCAGTGGCTTCCAAGTTGAAGTTCCAGAGCACAAATAATCGAGCTGAGTACGAAGCCTGTATTCTGGGACTCCAGCTGGCTGTCGATATGAAAATCAAAGAATTGCTAGTGTTCGGAGATTCTGAGCTGATAATCAATCAGGTGACGGATAAATATGCCACGAGAGATCCGACCTTGATAGCCTATAACAATCACCTCCTGGAGTTGTGCGAGCAATTTACAATAATAGAATTTGAAAGCATACCGAGGCTAAAAAATGACTTCGCCGATGCCTTAGCTACCTTGGCATCTATGATATCTATCACTCGAGAGGATGATGATATCATTCCGGTGGTGATCCGAGTTCAACGACGACCGGCCCACTGCTTCCAGCTTGAATCTGAGCCAGCCAAAGACCCGTGGTACCATGACATAAATAACTTTCTGAAAAATCAGGAGTATCCGGAAGGGGCATCAAGTGTTGATCGGAAAACTCTCCGGAGGTTAGCAGGCCAATTCTTCCTAAGCGGGGAGACACTGTACAAACGCTCCCCTGACATGGGCCTGTTGAGATGTGTTGGAGTCGAAGAGGCCATCCAGTTGATGAAAGAGGTCCATGATGGCATATGTGGACCTCACATGAGCGGCTTCATGCTTGCCAAGAAGATCCTGAGGACCGGTCATTTTTGGCTAACGATGGAAAGCGACTGCGTGCAGTTTGTTCGAAGATGCCATAAGTGTCAGATTCATGGTGATCAAATCCATGTCCCACCTTCGCACTTTCATTGCTTGGCGGCCCCATGGCCCTTCTCAATGTGGGGTATGGACGTTATTGGGGAAGTTACCCCTAAGGCGCCGAGTGGTCATCGCTTTATCCTGGTGGCGATTGATTATTTTTCCAAGTGGGTAGAAGCCGTTTCCTTAACCCGAGTGACTCAAAAGATAGTAGCTCGATTCATCAAAGAAAATATTGTGTTAAGATACGGTTTGCCGCAAACATTGATAACCGACAATGCTAAAAACCTGAAGGGTTCAGAAATACAGAAAATATGTCAGCAGTTCAAGATCGAGCACAAAAACTCAGCGCCTTACCGTCCAAAAATGAATGGAGCAGTGGAAGCTGCCAACAAAAATATAAAGAAAATTCTCCGGAAGATGATTGACAATTATAAAAAGTGGGATGATATGCTGCCATATGCTTTGATGGCTTACCGAACCTCGGTTCGGACCTCGACAGGGGCAACCCCCTATTCTCTGGTTTATGGCACAGAAGCGGTGATACCAGCCGAGGTGGAAATTCCATCTCTACGAGTGCTCATAGAGGCCGAGCTTGATGAAACTGAATGGGTACAACAACGGTTGGACCAACTTTGTTTAATCGATGAAAAGCGGCTGACAGCGATATACCACGGACAGTGTTACAGACAGAGGATTACTAGAGCTCATGATAAACGGGTATACCCTAGAGTCTTCAAGGTCGGTGAGTTAGTATTGAAGAAAATCTTTCATTTCCAAGATGAAGCTAAGGGTAAGTTCGCGCCAAATTGGGAAGGTCCTTTTGTTGTTCATAAGGCTTTGAGCGGTGGAGCGTTGATTCTCCAGGAAATGGATGGTGATGTATTTCCCGAGCCCCTAAACTCGGATTTTGTAAAGAAATACTTTGCCTAATAAATGTCCTTATTTTCTAAGTAAGTTTATTTCAATTTGTGATTATCTGTTGCTTCCAAAAAAAAATAAAAAAAATAGGCTCGAACATGGTGAAAACTCGAAAGGGCGCTATGAGAAAAATGTAGAGACCGTGTTGTAAAAAAAAAAGAAAAAAAAGAAGAAGAACAGTTAGATCACTCCTAGGGGCATTTTTGGAATTCCCACTACGGTTGACTTCCATTGACCGTAAGACTTTTCTGTGTTTGGAACTTGATGGATTTGAGCAAGAGTTGGAATCTGTGAAAAGGAATATCGAATATGGCTCAAATTTGCATTGAAATCATACTTGTCAGACAATCCGGCTTGAAATCTCGCAGTCAACATATCTGGTGATAAAGATACCTGTTTGGGGTAAGGTTTTACACGTTTTTCCCATATTTGGTTAAATCAGTTTTGCAGGATTTGAAAAATACAAAGCAAGCAGGAGTATGTGATTCTCCTAAGCACTGAGGATGCCTAGTAGAAAAGAGAAAGTAAGAATCGGCTGGTGCAGAGAAATAAAGGTTGATAGGGATGTTGTCCAAAAAAAAAAAAAACCAGACCCTGCCAACAACCCGGAGAAAACCTCCAGAAAGTACATCTCTAAGATTGACGGAAGGACGAGACGGAAAAATCTCCCGATACTGTCCCGTGACCCGAGAAAGTCAAGCGCCATCAAATGAGGGATTGCGACGGAAAAGGGGGGACGGAATTGCGAGTCGTAAAGAGTGACAAGTTTTTCAAACTAAATTTTCGTGTTACATGTGTTTTTTGTTCAATTACAGGGTTTTCAAAGGACATGGAAGCATGGATTTCTCTCTCACAAAGACTTCTTACCTTCCGGTTCAAATTAGAAACTTTTTATTGCTGAAAGTTCCAAAGCTCTAAATGAGTGTCCAGGTATGCGTTTTGCCCTAAAAAGGGCGAAAAGTGAACTACGCCAAACTTGATCCTCGGCATAATACTAAGGTACGCAGGCAATCTATAAATGTTCGGTCATCTGAGAGTTCGGCTGGGGCACATTTATATCTTTGCTCTCTCATTCTGGCTCAGTCACAAGTTGGGGCATATTTTATACTCTTGAAGTTTCTTTAAGCCCCTGGCCAAGAGGGCTGGGGCATGAATAATTTTTATTACTCTAAGCGATCCTCTAAACGGACACGTGTTCGTCATGAGTATCGTCATGAGTCATTTTTTTATTACTCTAAACAATTCTCTAAATGGACACATGTTCGTCATGAGTACCATCGTGAATCATTTTATTACTCTAAACGATCCTCTAAACAGACACGCGTTTGTCATGAGTATCGTCATGAGTCATTTTTTATTATTCTAAACGATCCTCTAAACGGACACGTGTTCGTCGTGAGTATCGTCAGGAGTCATTTTTTTTTTACTCTAAACAATCCTCTAAACAGACACGTGTTCGTCATGAGTATTGATAGGAGTCATTTTTTTTTACTCTAAACAATCCTCTAAACGGACACGTGTTCGTCATGAGTATTGACAGGAGTCATTTTTTTTTTACTCTAAACAATCCTCTAAACAGACACGTGTTCGTCATGAGTATTGACATGAGTCATTTTTTTTATTACTCTAAACAATCCTCTAAACGGACATTTGTTTATCATGAACATCGTCATGAGTCATTCTCTTATTTTTCTAAATGGACACTTGTTCGTCATGAGTCTTCTTTTATTACTCTAAACGTACGCTTGTTCGTCATGAGTCATTTTATTTTATTTGTTCTATTATTAGAAAATAAACTAAAAAATAAATAAAATAAAAATGGGACGATCAAAATGACGTGGTCTTTTATCTTTTTCAAGCAAGTGAACTTGCATGACAAAGAGGGGCAGCTGTAGACACGGCATTTTTGACCGCCTCGCAAAAAATTATACTTTATTTTATAGTTACCTTTTTTTTTTATTTTTTTTATTTTGTTTTGATTGTACCGTATTTAGGCGGTTTAATACTGCTAAATTAAGTTTTATTAATCTCTTAAGTAAATTAAATATTAGTAATTGATTTTTTTTTTTTTTGGTTTTGTAGATTTTTCGAAGTGGAATAAAAACGCGTTAATTCGGAACAAAATGGACCAAGAAACAGACGAGAACGAGAGAGGCCTGGACCGAACGCGCGGGGGGGGGGGGGGCTGCAAAATGGTCACTGGTGCGACCAGTGGCCTGGCCGCATGTGCGGCCAGCTTTAAAGCTGTCCCCCTGCTTTTGGGTGCACCGAATTCGGTGCGCCCAAGCTGGTGGGTGCACCGAATTTCGGTGCACCCACCCATTTTTTTATTATTTTTTCTACTTTTTGTGTTTTTTTTTTTGTCGGCAAAGTTTCACATTTTTTTCCTATAAATAGATGAAGGATGTTTTGGAGGGGGGGAGGATTTTGAGGGGAAGAAATTTTTTGAGAGGAATTTTTGTAAGGGAGAGGGGAAATCTGGAGAAAATTTTTGAAGAAAATAATATTATTTTCATTTTATTGTAATTTTGAAGAAGAAAAATCTCCAAGAAGGTGGTAAATTTTCATCTGTTGTAAATCTTACTCTTATTTTTTTAAGTTGTTATTATACTAATTTTTTTTTTATAATTTTTTTTTTTCTTCTTCCTTTATTATTTATTTATTTATTACTTTTTATTTTTTATTTTTTTTCATTTTTTTTTGAGTAAATAATACGAGGTGGAAAATTCTCAACCTTCAATTTGAATGACTAAAATTTAGAAGGGAATTACTCCCCTCGATGCGTGTGTGCGGGTGTTTTATTTAATTTGTATTAAATATAATGTGCTAACAATACGAGGTGGAAAATTTCCAACCTTCAATCACAACGGTCTAGGTTTAGAAGGGAGATCACTTCCCTCAATGTGTGTGTATGTGTATATGTGTATATAAGGAGGATTTAAAAATAAAATAGAAACATTCGGATTTAAATTCTAATTGGACTTAATCGGATAAGGTACCGTCTTTGGACGGGCGTCTTGGGGTGCTTGACACCTTCCCCGAGCGTAACTGACCCCCGAACTCTTTAAACGAATCTCTAGTTAGACCATATTATTTTTGGAGTCAAATTTTACTTAAGCCATTTTTTTAAATTATTTTCAAAAAAGAAAAATATGGTGACCTAGCACTTCATTTAAACCCAATGCTAGGTGGCGACTCCTTTTTCTAAAACAGGCTTAAGTATATTTTAATGAGAAAATCGACGTTTTTTAAAAACCCTTCTCGTTTTACCAGCGCCAAGCATATATAAACATATATCTATATATATATTTGTTTTTGGTTTTCTCTGGAAAATCGGAGCGCGTTCAGGCACTGACCTTAAAACCAAAATCCCGAAACGGTGAGCAATTTGGTGCCATGCCCGTCTATTCAATTTCACTTAACACTTTCTTAGGTGACTGATATTTTTATTTTTATTTTTATTTTTTTTTTATTTTTTTTATTTTTTTTTGTGCATCTATGGATCTTGCCGCGATAGCACGGTTGGCAAAGCAATGGGTAAAGAAGGAAAGCGGGACGTGCTAGCCAGCTACGGAGGCACAGGTCAATCAGACGATCGAGGAGGTCGGCGTACCCCAGACCAGCTAGTCAAGGGTTGCCCCAGCCCCGAGAAGGCCAAGAACCCCAGCCACGGCCCAAACGGAGACCGTTATGGAGGATTCCGCTTCTTCTACTAGGAAGGACAAGGGCAAAAAGAAGGTCAGGACGTTTGGTACGCTGACTGGGCACCATAAGATGAGTCGAGTTGAAACCTCAATCGGGTAGAGAGAAGTTCAGAAAGAGGAAGAGAAGGTAGTGGAGTTCGTTGCCCAGACCGGGATCCCGACCACCCTGGCCGTTACTCAGAGCTTGCCCCACTTTGCAGATTTCATCCAGCAGATCACGCCACCGACGGACAGGGCCAAATTTACCAGTAAGTCCAATAGTTGGCTCTGCTCCAACTTGAATTAGCACCTGCTGTCGGTAAGTAATTTATCTCGGTCAAATGTTCATTTCAAGCTTTTTTCTTTGACTTGGGCAATCCTTCTATTGTTTGGTTGCCAACCTTGCAGGGCCTATTTTTTTTGTGGGAAGTGGGGCTCCGGTTGAACCAAGCCAATCAGGCGCTCGAAGAGATGACGAAGACGAGAGAGGAGGACATCAACCTCCTGGCTCAATATAACAGGGAGTTGGATCGGATCCGGGCTGAAAATGAGGCGGTGGCCTAGAGGGCCGAAGCGTTCAGGCTATCCGAGAACCTTGCCATGGCCAAGCTTAAGGAGATCGAACGAGACCATGAGGCCGAGCTGGAGAGTGCCCGAACTGAACCCGTCGAGGAATACAAGAAGAGTTCACAATTCATTAGGCTGCGGGACCGAATTGCCGTAAGCGTGATCCAACTCGGCTACAAGGGAACGGTCAACTCTGTCTGACGCCTCTTTCCTCATGTTGATCATACCCAGATAGAGCTCAATATTTCTGATGAAGATCAAGCAGAGGCTCAGGGCAAACAGGACGCAGGCCAGGAAGGGTCGGGCACTGAGCCAGCCACCCTAGAAGTGGGGCCCAGCAGGAGGTCAAGGAGCCGCGACCAGGCCGATGAAGCGCTGGCCAGGGACAAGCCGATTGGTCCAAATCCCTTCCAGTAATAGCGCCCAACCTTTAGCCCAGCCAGCGGCGAGCACTTGTTTCTTTTTGCTTTTTTTTTTTTTCTTTTTGTTCCACCTGATGAATAGTGGGCTTGTACTTCGCGGGCAGAAGTCCCGGTTTATATATATTGCTTTTTGTAATAAACTCTTTTGATTAATAAATAGAACTCCCGTTTTGCCAATTGCATGTTTTCTGTCTTATTTTCTTGTTTTCGTTTCGTCGACCTCGTGAGCCCAGTTCTAGAGTCGCCGCTCATATGACCGAAACTCAGTAGGTTGTTTCATCAGTCCAGCCAGCGATGAAAACTTGAATTTATTTTCAAGGTATGCCCGCCCTGCCCCCCAAGCGACTGGAAGAGCTAGTTATGATGAGATGTTGCGGCCGTCTTATGGGGCCCGGCGGGTTATCACTACTTGGCATCTTATTATAACCCAAGTTAACTAACGCGTCTGGTCAACGTTTTACCCTCCAGACGATCTGGTGAGCTCGATCTTTCTGAGCTTGCCGATCTTCTTTTTGTGTTTGACATGATTTGATTTTGTCTCAGGTTTTTCCCCCAGACGATCTGGAGAGCTCGATTTTTTCGATCTTGCCAATCTTCTTTTTGGGTTTGACCTGATTTGATTTTGTCTTAGGTTTTTCCCCCAGACGATCTGGTGAGCTCGATTTTTCTGAGCTTCCTGATCTTCCTTTTGGGCTTGACCTGATTTGATTTTCTCAAGTTTTGCCCCTTAGACGATTTGATGAGCTCGATTTTTTCAAGCTTGTCGATCTTCTTTTTGGGTACCACCTGCAATTGTTCTGCTCAATCCCCGGGTCATCTCCGCGACGAGGTTTTACCTCAGCCCAGAGGGATAGCTAAAGTATGGCTTGCCCTGGCCTCTGGCACTACGGGCTGCTTACATCCGCCTTAGTAGGGAGAGTGGTTTGAGGACAGCTCATCTCAGTCTTTTAGCACGACGGGCTACTCGTCCCCGCCTTTATACTTGCACAGTTTTGGGTTGGATCGTTTTGCCCTCCAGACGATCTGGTGAGCTCGATTTTTTCGAGCTTGCTGATCTTCTTTTAGGGTCTAATCCTCCCATATATAGCCTGGTTGACTTTTTAAAGCGTGAAAATGCATTACACCGGAAACTCCACTTTTCATTGACTTAAATCCTTTTATTGCAACTGTCTGAGATCAAAATAAAAAATAAAAATCTTTGGTAGGATTAAGGATTCGGCTCTTATCTCGGATAGTAGCGCTTAGGGTGTCTGAGAGGTATACCCTCCTTGGTTTCCAAGTTGTAGGTTCCGGGCCTAGCTATACGAGTTACACGATAAGGGCCTTCCCAGCCCGGTGCCAACTTTCCAACGTTTAGCTCTTTCGTGTCGAGGGTCACCTTTTGTAGGACGAGATCGCCTACGTCGAAAGACCGAGGGTGAACTCAACGATTATAATATCGAGCCGCCCTCTGTTGGTAGGTTACCTGATGGATCCGAGCGTTCTCCCTCCTCTCCTCAAGCAGGTCGAGGTTTAAAGCCAGGACGACCTCATAAGTGGTTGGGTCGAACGATCGGGCCGTGTAGGGGAATGGTTTGCCTATCTCCACCAGAATGACTGCTTCAGAACCGAACATCATTGCGAACGGTGTCTCACCCATCGGAGTTCGGGCTATTATGTGATAAGCCCAAAGCACGGGGTATAGGTCTTCCACCTACAACTCCTTTAATTTATCCAACCTCGCCTTCAAGTTTTGCAGGATAGTCCGGTTGGTCCGTTGGCCTGAGGGTGATCGGGGAAGGAGAAGTGCATCCTTATCCCCAGCCTAGCATAGTGCTCAGCAAACAGGTCATTTTCGAATTGCTTTCCATTGTCGGAGACGATAGCTCTCGGAATACCAAATCGACAAATCATGTGCTTCTACATGAAGTCTCAAATCCGCTGCTTTGTGATTTTAGCGAGTGGCTCGGCTTCAACCCATTTAGTGAAGTAGTCGATGGCGACGACTAGGAACTTTATCTGGCCGGTCCCTTGAGGGAATGGGCCAAGGAGATCGATTCTCCATTAGGCGAATGGCCACAGGCTGGACATTGGGACCAACTCGGTTGGTGGGGCGTGAGGGTAAGTGGCAAATCCCTGGCACTTGTCACATTTTTTAATGAATTCCACTGTGTCCTCGAGCATCTTAGGCCAGTAATAGTAGTGGAGGAGCAGCTTTCGGGCTAGGGACCTGCCCCTCGAGTGATTTCCGCAAATTCCCTCGTAGACCTCTCTCATCACGTAGTTGGCCTCTTCAGGCCAGAGGCAACGGGAGTATAGGTCGGAGAAGGATTTTTGATAAAGAATGCCATTAATGAGGACGAACCGTGTAGCTTGGTACCGTTTTCTTCGGGAGTAAGCTCGGTCGCCCGGAAGTGTCCTATCAATGAGGTAACTCACTATTGGATCTATCCAGGTCGGCTCAGTATCCAAACCGCATACCACAGCGGGCCCGACCAAGGAGGATATGCTCGGCTAGGAGAGGTATTCTACAGGGACCGTTCTCTTCAGGGTGTATTCTACTGCCGAGGCCAGGTTAGCTAACACATTAGCATGTCTGTTCTCTTCCCAAGGTATCTGCGTGACTTGTACCTTCTTGAAGAGTTTGGTTAGATTTTTCACCCTATCCAGGTAGGCCACCATGTTGGGGTCCTTGGCCAAGTACTCACCGTTAACCTAGTTAACCGCGCGTTGAGAATCGCACATCACCTGGAGGGTCTTTACATTGAAGTCCTGGGCAACCGCAACCTGACCAACAAGGCTTCGTACTCGGCCTCGTTATTTGTGGCTTGAAACCTGAGCCTAAGGGCGTACTCAATTTCTTATTTATCTGGAGAAACAAGGACCATCTTGGTCCCCGCACCCTTTAGATTAGAAGATCCCTCAGTAAAGAGTTGCCACGAGCCCGGGCCCAGGTCGTTCGGTGACGTAACTGAGCCCCCAGCCTGTTTGGTTTCTTGGGAGACCAGCCCAGTTTCACCTTGGTCGGAGACGGTCTCCTCTTCTTGAAAGGTCAGCTCGGCTATAAAATTAGCAAGGACATGTACCTTTATCGCCGTCCTCGAGAAATATTCTATATGAAATTGACCCAATTCTAGGCTATACTTCATTAATCTTTCAGAGATATCGGGGGAGTGGAGAATCTGCCTCAGTGGCTGGTCGGTCAACACTACTATTGTATGGGCCTAGAAGTATTGTCTGAGCTTCCTCAAGGCGATCAACAGGGCGTAAGCTAGCTTTTCGAACTTCGTATACCTTGTCTCAACATCGGTTAGGATACGGCTAGCATAGTAGACTGGACTCTGCACGTCGGCGTCTTCCCTAACCAGGGAAGCACTCACGACCGTGGCGGAGACTGCGATGTACAGGAACAGGTTTTCTCCCTTTTGCGGCGTGGTAAGAAGAAGAGCCGACAAGAGATATTTCTTCAGATCTTCAAAGGCGCGGTCACACTCGTTGGTCCACTTAAATGCCTTATTCCCTCACAGGATCTTGAAAAAGATAAGACATTTTTCAGACGACCTGAAGATGAACCGGTTCAGGGCGACGAGCCGACCCGTAAGCATTTGGACCTCTTTCTTGTTCTATAAGGAAGCCATTCCAAGCATCGTGCTGATCTGGTTGGGATTGGCGTCAATACCGCACTGGGGGACCATGAAGCCCAGGAATTTGCCAGCGGTTGTGCTGAATATTCATTTGTTTGGATTCAGCTTCATGCGATGTGCTTGGAGTTTATCAAAGCAGGCTTGGAGGTGACAGAGGTGGTCTTTAGCTCGGCCACTCTTCACAAGCATATCGTCAATGTAAACCTCCATTGTATTCCCGATTTCTTCTTTGAACATTTTTTTTTACAAGCCTCTGGTAGGTTGCCCCTACATTACGGAGCCCAAAGGGCATGACCTTGTAGCAGTAGGTACCCCTGTCGGTGATGAACGAGGTTTTGCTCTTATCCGGAGGGTACATGGGGAACTAGTTGTATCCGGCGTAGGCATCAAGAAAGCTGAGCCTCTCGTGCCCCGTTGTGGCATTGATCACGATGTCAATCCTCGGGAGGGGAAAAAAGTCCTTTGGGCAAGCTTTATTCAAGTCTTTGAAATCCACGCAAAATTATCATTTGTTGCCGGCCTTCAGGGCCAGCACGACATTGGCAAGCCAGTCTGGAAACTTAACCTTCTCCACGACGTCCGACCTAACGAGTTTATCCATCTCTTCCTCGATTATTTTCTGCCAATCAGGGTAGAACTTTCTTTTCTTTTGGCGAACTGGTAGATGGTGCACGTCGGCGTGCAGCCGGTGCATAGCTATACTGGGATCAATCCTTGGAAGCTTATCGTAGGACCATGCGAAACATCGTAGTTTCTTCTCAAAAGCTCGGCGAGGTCTGACCGTTCTTACAAGCCGAGCTGAGCCCCATCTTCACCATCCTCTCGGCTATGGTAGGGTGAATAGGCACATCAATTAGATCTTCATGAGGTCGGGGACGGGGCTCTTCGTCTCTGGGATCATCGATCAGGACGGGCTCACAGTCCCTAGCCAGGGCCACGAGCTCTTCAGGAGCACAATAGGCGACACTAAGCTCGGGCCCCAATTATAATTGTTATTTTCTTTCCAAGGCCCTTCTCGTGCAAGCCCGGGCCGATTCCTGGTCTCCCAGGACCTCTCTAACCCCGGAACCTATTGAGAACTTCATCTTTTGGTGATACGGCGAACATATAGCTTTTAGGGCAGCAATGGTGGGCTAGCCCATTAACGCGTTGTACGGTAATAACTTGTCTACAATTTAGAATTTGGACCAGATAGTGGCGATTTTGGGTCTGGATCCGACGATGACGGACAGAGAAACCCAACCGACCGAGCTTACCACGTCTCTGCCAAAATCGACCAAGGGAGATCTGACTGGTTGCACGGTGCCGGAGTCCATGCCCAATCTATCGAAGACAGCTTTAAAGATGATGTCTGTCGAGCTACCTCCGTCGATGAGTATTCTCGCCATCTTGAAATGGTTGACTAGGGCCAAGACGACAAGCGCGTCGTCATGCGGAACATGCATGCCTTTCAAGTCAGCTTCGCTGAAGGAGATGACATTATGCGAGGCAGCACCAATCGTACTGACCTCATAAATACCTTGTTCAACCTTCCTCTTGCCCTTGCAATCGTATCTCTTCCGGGAGGAGGATGTCTCACCACCGAGGCCAAAGCCCCTGTGTCTAACGTTGATTTCACCATCGACCCTCAGGTATGTGTCGCTGTCTGAATGCTCAACACGACGATAAGCCTGATTATCATTCCTCCTCCTGCGCTGCCCGCGGTGTTCATGTCATCGGTCATTCCCATTGGATCGATCTTCTTCGTCACTGCGGACGTAACTACCGAGGTATCTTCATCGAATAAAAGCTTCTATTTCTTCCTTTAGCTGGAAACAGTCGTATGTAGCATGGCCTTAGCTCCTATGGAAGTCACAGTACTTGTCGGCCGACCTACCTAAAGATTTCTCCCTCAAGGGAGGTACTTGGGGGAAGATACATTTCCTGGCGTTCTCAGTGAAGATTGTGGTGATGGAAGTGGTCAGGGGCGTGAAGTCGAGCTGGCGAAAACCAGGTGGCGGCCTTCTATCACCGGGCAAAGGTCTCAATTGACCCTCCGCTTGGAGTCTTCTAGAGGCCTGAGAGCAGCTCGTGCCTTCGTCGAAACGAGACTTCTTCAAGAGGAGGTCTTTCTTCTCCTTGATCTTATCGACAAGGTCGACCTTGTGGTAACACGCATTGAGGTCAAGGGCTTCACGCTGGCTAGCCGGCAGCCTAGAATTCAGGTTGTAGATTAGCCTTCGGTGGCTTAGACCACCGATGAAGGTGTTGAGAACCACATCATCGGACACCCCTTTACAGGCGAGGGATTCCATCCAAAACTTGTTCACGTAATCACCTAAATCCTTGTTCTCCTCCTGCCGGATGACGAGTAGATGAGTTACAGTCTTTAGCCTTCGTCACGATAAGTGGAACCTCTCCAAGAACTGTTGCTCGAGCTAGAGAAAGGTAGAGATCGATGCCGAAGGAAGGTCATTGAACCACGTCCTAACTAGACCGATCAGACTAAAGGAGAAAAACTTACACATTATGGCGTTTGTAGCGACATGCACATCCATATAGGAGACATAGATCGAGAGGTGATCAAGGGGATCAGTCGTCCCATCATACTGAGTTACTGGCGAATTTGGAAATCGATATGAAACTTGCTCCTCCACAATCTCCGTAATAAAATAGGACCTCACCCCAGCATACGGCCCGATGGTTCCCCAGGAGTTGCGCATTTGACTGAAGACGGCCTCCATCTCGGCCATAAGTCGCTCCATGGCTATTGTCAGCCTGGGTGACGCGACGGCCTGACTGGTAACTGGCCTGGTTTCTCTCTCCCGAGCTAGGAGAGGGGAGTGGGAGTCTACCTCCCAAATTTAACGAGATCAGGGCTTAGAACGGTCTAGACGGCTATACACCCCTACCGGCGGTGAACCACGCCGACCCTTGGAACATCGCCCGTGAGCTGATCTTGTAGACACCGAGGCAACAGGAAAACCCAAGTCCCTATTGCTCTGTGCCTGGTTAGCGACCTGAGGCCGAACCTGGGCCAAATATCCGTGAGAGGCATACACTCGATCAAAGGATTCCTATAGATGGGTTCTCTTCTCTGCAACATGGAGGTCTAAACCCCTTTCGGCTGGGATCGACTATAGATGGGAGAGGAGAATGTTGAAGTATTCTTGGAACTTCCCAAGCTGGCGTTCCACGTCGTCGAGCTAGGCCGCATTACTCGCGCCAGGCTGTCTATTCACCGGGTAAGTTGCTGGAACCGGGACTGGGGGACGAGATTGTCCCTCAAAATTGATATTTCAACCGAAGTTTTCTGTATCTCTTTCGTTGGCCGTTCTACGGGTTGTTGCCCTAGTTTCGGGTCTTGGTGCTGGTCACATTTCTTCCCCAGGCGTCTGCGCCTATAAATAGAAAGTTTCACCAATACTTTTCAGAGAGGCTTTTTAGATAGAGAAACTCCTCACGAGGTCATTCAGATAGGTTGAGGTAACATTATTGCTTTGATCTGAATTCTTACCCCCGAGCTCTTACTCTCACGCCGGAAGGGACACGCCAGGAAAAACCTAGCCCGTCTTGTGTGCAGGTGAAGAACAAGAGCGCGACCTGGACATCGGCCAGGAGCAGAGACCCCGGCTGGGACGAAGGCCAGACAACGCTCGTCCAGCCGAGCTGCAGTGCCCTAACCGACAGATCATCCCGACATCAACTTCACCCTACCCGATCCGAGGGTGTCCAGACCATACTGCTAGTTGGTTCAATTTTTTACACCAATAGTCTGACATCGTCTGTGGGAAATGCTACTAAAAGCCTTCTCCCAATTATCAGCTACCTGTTCTGCTAAGGTTTGATGATCACAAGGTCTGGTCTGGGACTGCCGACCTATTCTTGGCAATGACGGCCCGAACATTGAACTAATGATGTGGCAGATTTGTCTTAGCTGACAGACACGTGGAGAGAGCACGATTTTACCCACATCAGAGGGTATAAATATAATTTAATATTATTTAACATATGTTCTTTGATTTTCACTATTTGACTATTAATGTTAATGAAAAATTTAATAGTGGTATTTAAATTTTAAGCATAAGGGGTGCAAGTGGTGACAAAAATATTTAGGAATACAAAGTGCAATTTGGTATAATCAGAGAGTGCAAAATAAAATTATCCCCTTAAGCTATTGTTTACTTCTTTCACATAATTATTAATTTTTTTGCTTGCGATGTGTTCCATGTTGTAATATCTCAAAAATTTGTATTTTTGAAAATATTATTTTATATAAATTTAATATTTTTGAGTTGTTTGTATAAATAATATTTGATAATTTTTGGGTATTAAATGTTAATTTTAAATATATTTGTAAGAGTTTTGGGATATAATTAATATTTTTTATTTTATTTTAAGAGAGATTTAAATATAAATAAATAAAAATTATATATATAAGTGAGATGTGTTGTCTTCATATTATGAAGATAGCACAAATCACTAATATGCATGTGTATATATATATATATATGTTAAGCAAATTGATCAGGAAATATATATATTAAGTATATATATCAGCATAATGATAAGTTACGAGATTTTATATATATTTTGAATGTTTTTTAGCATTTCGCTTTGGATTTTGGCTAGGATTTCAGGTAGAATTTCTAAATATATTAATATTTGTATTTAATCTCTCTCTTTTGACTATGTGATTTATGCTGAAATTATTGTAAAATCTTAATTGTTAGTTTTCATGAAATATTTAGGGATATTATGTGAAAATTATGCGAGATACAAGTTTATGTGTTTATTTGGGGTTTGATTGGATACACTTATTAGAGAGTTGAAATTCTACTGAGAGTCAGCTCACAATCCCACAGTTTTTATTGTAGGGCCGGTGAGAGCGAAATATCGCCAAGAATTTTATTCGAACGTCTATTTAATTTGTAATAATTACAATTATATTATATACATATATGTTATGGATTTAGAATCAAGTCTATTTATTTGAGAGGGTCCACATTGGTAGATGGTGATGGGACCCATAAAATTGGAATTTGACTTGAAAATGTTTCCTAGATTAATTTAGGGACAAATATTTTGAAAATATATATATTGGAAATTTTTAGAATTTTATTACTATTTGAATTTCTATTTGTAATAATTATATTTATTATTTATAGTTGTAAAATCGATTGGATAATTCGATAATTATAGTTATCGCTGTCAGTATAATATTTATCAGATTTTTATGTGATAAAATATTAGTCGTTCGGTTTTAGCGTTAATTCTCCTATGGGAGAAACCATATGGAGACCCTGGGAAATCGGATTTTTTTAAATTTGAAGTGATTACAAAATAACTATTGAAAATGATAATTTTTTTTATTTTTTTATTTTTTATTTTCCATTATTGCAGAAATTTGAACTTGAATATACATCTCCTCCCAAAGAAACCCAGTCGGTTGATACAATAGTGATAACCATAAGGTTAGTATCATCATTATCAATATATTTATGTAAGGTTGTACTCATCTTGAAGCTATTAGCTATACAAGATAAGATGTGAAAAGTAGGATCACATGAGATTTATTAAAGTTTTATTTCCGTTTGAAAAATCACTTACAAAGGGTCTATGTCAGGTTTATTTTGTAAGCTCTGCAGATTTATGTGAAAACCTGAATTTTGGGTGTGTTAAAAATTTACAGCACATAATTTATTTTTATTTGATTTTTGTCATAATAGAGGTCAATCTTTCGTGACTTATTTTCCTTCTCGCGAACCACAGGAGAGTCTGGCACCTCAATGGACAATATCATTGTTTTGATTACAAGTGATTATCCAAAACTTTCTTATCTTGAAGTTTTGCGGAAAACAATATTGAGGTTTCTATTAAGTTCCGATGTATCATTTTATTCTTATATATACGAAGAAAAAAAAAATGTTCATCTGTGGCATTTCTTTATCTTTATTGATGTGTGTTTGGATTTGTTTTTATAACTCTTACTTCTTAAGTTACTTCTTTAGTTGAGATTTTTTTAACTTCGATATAAGATTCATTTATAATTTGTAATAATGTTAATGCATATTTCTAAATGAATTATAGATTTTTACACCCGTGCCTTCGGGCACGGGTTATACGCTAGTATATATAATATTTATTTTTGGATGGGGAATAGGGATGGGGGTGGGGGGCTGGGTCGGGGTGGGGGGTAGCCCGCAAATTGTAAAAAATATTTAAAAGAAAAAAATAAATTAAGAGAAAAAGAGAACAAAGTCTTGAAAAAAAATCAAGGGATAGTTGGTGATTAGTCTTGAATAACGTTTGTAATATGTTATTAGTTCCATTTAAAATATAAGTTTTAATTTAATCTCTTAAATTAATTTTTGCTTTCGTATTAGTCCTACATCTCCTCACGGCTGTGATATATTAGTTACATATACCTGTTTAATATTAGTTACAGGTTACAAATGAAATGCAACTATGTTACATATACTTGTGTTATATTTGTTACATCTAACAAATATTTTACACACAAGTACGAGAGTGCAACGTGCGCATGTATTGGGTCTTCTACCTCTTTTTAATGCGCAAGACTAAAATACAAGTTACAATTATGTATGAGATTTTTTTAAAATTAAGGGTAAAATAAATAACTTGTCACATAAACACCCTAAAATGATGAGCGAAGATTTTTTATTTTAGAATTGATAAATTATGTTTAAAATATTCAATTAGTAAGTTCAAATTCAAATCTCAAGGGAAAATAGGATCTATCAATCATGCCTTTGAAAGTTTTAGTGTAATTAAAAGTTTAATGTTTTAATTACATGTCTTGGGAAAATGAAAAATAATCGTTCCCAAATGTGTTTTCATATCTGTAATACCCTAAAACGAAAACAAAATTCTCATCTAATAGTTCATTTGATATGTCATTCAATTGGATCCAGAGATGGGTTCCTTTCAAGCTTTTAGGTTGTGTTTG
The DNA here is from genome assembly GCA_016647705.1 of Eucommia ulmoides. Lineage (NCBI taxonomy): Eukaryota > Viridiplantae > Streptophyta > Magnoliopsida > Garryales > Eucommiaceae > Eucommia > Eucommia ulmoides. Next base: position 44,067,078 of record CM028331.1, read on the forward strand.
GGTAAGGAATTTGGGAGAGGGATTTTAATTGGATAAGGGATTTCAAAATTCTCTTTTGACAAATCACTTGTTTTGGTTGGTTTGGATTTTAGGAGGGAGAGATTTGTCAAATTCTTTTGGGGGTGAAATGAAGGAATTCGAAATTCTTTTGGGAAAGGTTGAATTTCCCAAATCCTTCGATCACTATCTTCTTCGTTCTTGTTCTTATGTTTCATTCTTGTTCTTCTGCTTCGTTCTTCTTCTTTTTCGTTGTCGTCATCTATCATCATCCGTCGTTTTCTTCTTCATCGGATTTGGTCGTCGATTTCGTCGTCATCGTCAACTTTTCAATCTTTGAGGGATTTCGATTTCGATTTTGTTTTTGAAATCGAAATCGAACAACACATTCGATTTCAAAAACGAAATCAATGTTGATTTCAAAATCAAAATCGAAATAGGGTCCGAAATCGATTTCGATTTTCGAACAATTTCGTCTTCTTCTTCGTCGTTCTTCGCCAATCTTCGAGTAATTTTGATTTCGATTTTGAAATCGAAATCGAACAACACGTTCAATTTGAGTTTCGATTTAGAATTTGTTCTTAAATTTGTTCGAATTTGTTCTTGGGTTTCTTCGAATATCGTTGTGTTTGGCGGTGGCAAGAATGCTCAGTCTTCTTCTTCCTTTTATTTTTTTAATGTTCTAGAAATTGGATCGGAAATAAAAAACAGATTTATGTTTTGTTCCCATAAATTTGTTGTTGAAATTTGGAATTGTAAATATTGTTTTGTTCCCATAAATTATGTTCCGTTCCCATAAATTTGTTGTTGAAATTACACGTTCAAATACTTCAACTCAAATAATTATTCAAATAAGAAATTTGCGAAATGAAAGAATTTCAAAATTTAAGATTTTGAAATTCCTTCATTTCGTAAATTTCTTAAATTTGTCAAATCCTTTACCTAAATGCAACCTTAGTTAAACACATGCAGATTTTTATTTTGGATGTGCCATAGTAACTATTAAATGATCATACATAGTTTTTATGTTTGTTTTGCGCCAGACATTGTCAAAGCCAATGTTAGCCTTTCAATAGCTAGCAATGGTTTTCTCCAATGAATTAGAATTTGCAAATGAAACATGTAACATATCTGAATGATTCTTACATATATGTAAAACCATCTTCCGAATTGGTTTGTCTTTGACCCACGTGAGGATACAGATCGTATGACTTTCTCTAGGCGGTCAAACGGTGATCTGAGTGGATCAAACCAAAATCTTTGATTGGTCCGTCTTTGACCTTGGAGTAGATTTTCTTTTCTTTTTTTTACCCCCACATCAAATAATAACGAATTATATGCCTTAAAACAAATTATGAAGATTGCATCATAAAAATATTTATTAAAAAAATTGAGACTTGCGAAAAATAAATAAATCAGAATTCAAATATTGGACTTGGGCTTATTAGTTGGACCTTTCGAAAACGAAATCCTAAATGTTTAGGGCCTATTTAGATGTCTAAATTGTTCTACTTCTTGAATTCTCTTATGAATTATTTTTATATTTAATTATCATTTAATTAAATAATTTAAATTGTAATAATTCTTACATAAGAATATTTTATTTTAATTAAATTTTTATATTATATTTTATTCTAATTATACAAGAAAATAAACACCTAAATTAGAACTAAAATAATTAGTTGATAAAATTAAGTGTTTTATAATCCTTCCAGTCCAGCATTAAACTATAACCATTTATATATTAATGATAAAAAAAAAAAATTTTACTAATTAAAAGACAACCAAATGATCTTTAAAATGTATCACCTATATGAGTTAGTTTTGGACTCAAAATAAATTGACCATAGGGTATTTATTACTTACTTTACCTATTGGTCTAAATTCATAAATTTTTTCATTAATTTATTAAATACCGGTCATATCTCCACATTATTTTTTATCAAATACCATTTACTTTTCTAAAGGTTAAAATTATTGATATTTTTTTTTTATTGTAATAACAATCTCATCCTCAATAACTTAAAAATAATTCAAATTAAAATACATAAATGTTCCTTTAAACTTTTCTTGTTATATTTTTCTCCATTATCTTTTTACACTCACGTTTCTATTTTAAAAATATATATTTTTCACTCTTTTCTTTTTTAACAAGTTACAAAAAAAAAAAAATGGGGTTGTGGTGGCTGTGGGTAGATGGGTGGGTTGGAGTGGGTTAGGGGTAAATATAATTAGGGGTCAAAAGTATTTCTTTTTAAATAAATGGTTGGTGAATTTTTTAAAATTAAAAGAATCAAAAAAAAGGTTAAAAAAGTGGACTAGTATTTTTCAAATGATATGGAATATTTGTGGTTTTAGCTAAAAGAGATAATGATTTTTTTTTACCCCTCATCAAGGGGTCGGTGTACAATTGATCCTCACTATTTAGAGTTCGACATATTTGGTCCCTTACAATTGAATTTTATTTTAATTTAGCCCAATTAAAAACGGTGTTAGCGAATTTGGACAGAACTAAGTCCAGTGCTAAGCAAGTGACCTTAATTAGAGCCAATGGTATGTGCTCTATTTCAGCTAATAGCATAAAATAAATAAATAAATAAATAAATAAATAAATAAAGGGCATGAAATCTAAAAATTACTTTTGGACCTGAAAAATTACAGTTTGAATCCTAAATTTTTGATCATATATTATTTTATACCTTTTTGTCTTAATTATCTTATATTAATTCTTAAAATTATTATTAAAGGGCAATATTTTTGTTAATATCAACAATATTCGTGAACGTGAAGCTAATTTATTCTCTCTCTATAATTTTTTCTCCCTATTTTTTTTTTTCAATTTAGTATTTTCTCTATCTAAAAATTTTATATATAATTTTTTTTTGTAAAATGTGTAAAATATCAGTTATAATAATTAGATATTTCATGATATTAAACGATAAGTTCTAAAAAATAAAGTGAATGACACGTCATTTAAAATTTTAAACAATTTTTAAGTGATATTTATATTTTAAGTGATTGTTTAATTTTGTTATCAAACAAAGCCTAAGTCTGTATATAGATTACTTGTTTAACCGATTCCTCATATCAACTATTTTAGGCGTCTCTTTCCTTTTTACTTTTTTTTTTTCCACATATATATCTCTTTAACTCATGCATCCACGTAAGTTTCATGCCTAAATGATAATGCAAATCTCTCTATTTATAGAGTAAACAAATGAGGTAACTTCAACAAACCAAAAGTGTTACTTTAAAGCTACTAACAACTCTTTAAAACCACTAAAAATTAAGCACATGTAACTCATAAAAAATGAGTTACAAATATTAAAAGACAAGTCTTGTTTGGTTAGAAAAATCATTAGAATCATTTAAAAAAAAAAATCTACAAAGAATTCTTTGTACTTTGATCAATCCAAACCCACGACCCAAAACCTGAACCAAGTCCGCAATCCAAAATGGATTATAAAAGTGGTTTAAGTGTTTTTCATCAACCACTGTGAAATTACTCATTTTATAACGTATTGATATATGAAAATATATCAACCAATAAATAAATCACATAAAAATAATTAGACTTAAAATAGTCTAAAATCATTTTTTCCTAACATTTTGAAATTGAAATTTTGACAATGGTTTGTTTTTTGAATTGGAACATAATGGATCAAATTGATGAAATTGTATAGTTGAAACTGATGACGAAAATGTAAATTCAAATTGAACACAATCCTTGTAAGCATTTGTCCTCCTTGCATTAAACTCGTTAAAAAACACATTTTTATATATTTTTTATTGTGATGAAATTTACATTAATAATTTTTTGCTTTTTACCCCTTTTTATTTTGACTTTATATCATTTGGTCCTTTTTACTTTAGAAATCGACACTTTATTCTATTTTGTTTATGATAAATTATATTTTTTTTTATTTAACAGAATATGTGAAAATTTTGATAAAATTAAAACTTTTATCTAAAATTTAGATGGAATGGACAAAACAACCCTTTATTATAATTTTATTTTATTTCGTCTTCAATAAAAAAAGAAAAAAAGAGAACTAGACAAAAAAATGTTGGTTGTCAGACAGTGTAATTAAAGGACTCCGTAACTTTTCATTTACAATCATCTTGACCCCTAAAAATAAGAAATTAAAATTTAATTGTTAAAATTATCATTAGGGATGTAATCGGGTAAACTTATTTATAGGCCTAAAGAGCAATAAAAAATATTTATTTTCTACTTTCTAATTTTGTTATAAAAAAATTCGAAAGGGAAAAAATATATTTTCTTTTATTTTTTTTCGAATTTTTTAGAAGTAAAATTTTTTATAAGAAATATTAATAAAAACTAATATAATTTTTATGATTATGGGACGAAAATAATTTCACATTCTAGTTATTTTTTCTAGGGTTTGTTTGATGGCACAATTCATCTCTTAAAATTGAATTTGTTAAGTATTTATTAATTTAATATATTTAAAAAAAAAATTAAAAATTAAAAATAAAATAAAATTACCTATACTTGACTTCTCACTTATCAGTCAAAATTATACAGTTTTTATAATACAAATATCATCCAATTATGACCATTAAATTTATTTATTTTTAAAAATATAAAATAAAATTCTAGAAAGAGAAAGTAATGCAGAAATTAAACAGTAAGATTTAAAAAAAAATGTATGAATACAAATTTATTCAAATCAAAAATATGTTTTTCAAAATAATTAATTATTATATAAAATTAATATTTTTTTGTCTTATTTATGTTTTTAGTTTTTTACTTTTTTCTATAAATATCATTTATAAAAAATAAAAAACCATAGAAGAAGAAAAGGGAGTAAAAAATGAAAAACAGAAATAAAAGTTAGAGAATAAAAAATTTAATAAAAATATATGTTATAAGAATATTTTTATCAACAAATGTAATAGGTGGTATCTAAGACATTATAAAAATGAAAAAGTGAACTTAGTATTAGTCGGAATGATGATTTCAGATACAAACTCTATAAAAATAAAATATCAATTATTTGATTGTCTCAGCTTTTTATTTATCAGGTCAAATAAAAACATCAACAATCAACACTCATTGTAATCAATTAGAGAAAGAAAAAAAGGTACATCAATTACTAAAACAAAACACAATCTAGCAAAAAGTTTCAGTAGTCTCAATGGGCTTCTCTTTGAAATTCGGCACAACCCATATGAGCGGCGATAAATGTGAAAGATCTGATATGTAATGCGAATCAAAACTTCCATCTTCAAGGTTAAAAATACCTGTATCATCGTCAATGCCACGAGAAGTATAACTGTGACATGAGAATTCATGATCAACGTAATATATGCAATTTGACTTGCACAAAGGGTAGTCTGTAGTTGCAAGTAATGAATTATTGTCTCCCAAAAATAAAACTTGATTTCCGATACTCTCAACTTGAACCCACGTCTCTGGTTTTACCTTATTCAATTTATAAATCTTGAATGCGGAAGTTTTCATATGATCTACTTCATCAAACAAGTACGTAAACCTTCGGACTAATAGTAGATCTCCTTTCCCGTCTTTCAAACTTACAAGATAAGATAAATCAGTATAGATTCCACATGGTTTAACAATCACCTCAACTTTGTTGTCTGCAACATCAACACGCACAAGTCCACCCCTAAAACCAACACCGTACAATTGTCTATCGTGATAGACAATCTCATTAAATTGATAATGTTCATATAAGTTCAAGAATGTCCAAGCCTCGTCACCTGATTTATAAATAGCCAATTTACCATTACCCCTGTAAATGACAGCAACTTCATAATTGTTTGGAGATAGAGAAGGATCAGCGGACAATATACCTTTACTCACAAAATACTCTGTGCGGTCATCAACAACCCAATATTCATAACCTGTTGAAGGTTCTTTAAACTCTGGGAGATAAATTGCCTGATTAGTAAAAGGGTTTAAAAGAGTTACTGCCATGCACCTGTCTATGGTGAACAACCATCCATATGCAGAGCCAAAACAACGTTTACCGTAAGGCACAGGCAAAGGAAAATCATAGATTATTCCATCTGTAACGTTATAAAATGATCTTTTCTCTTTATTGTTATCCATTGTTGGAGCCATAAGCATGGGGAGTTGATTTCGACATGTTTTGAGAATATGCAATTTTTGGAGATGGTTATGTTGATCATTTTCAAATCCAAATAGTCGCCATCGTTGACAAACAGAGCAAAATCGAATGAAATCACAAAATTTGGGGAGTCGTTCTAAGACGGAGGCAAGAAGACCTTCTGGAAGCCATTCCCAATCTCGCTCTAATCCATGCAAATCCATTTCTAAACAAAACCAAAATCTATATATAAAAAATTAAAATTAATAATAAGAACTGAGCTCTTTACATGCTAAATGCCAACCAAGATTGCAACGTAATATATATGTTCAGAACAGCAAGATTGCAATGTAAGATATACTGGAAAACAAATTAAAAAAAAAAAAAAAAAGTGTCAGAAAATCAGAATCGGACAAACCTTCGCGCGAATCGGAAAATCAGGAACTTGGAATTTGACGGCGGCTCTCTTCGCTGTTGCTTCGGAATTCTTCGTTCCCGGCGGCTCTCTTCGCTGTTGCTTCGGAATTCTTCGTTCCCGGCGGCTCTCTTCAATGATGCTTCGGAATTCTTCGTTCCCGGCGGCTCTCTGATATAGATGAATGTATGGAAATTTATGGAAATTTGGGAATATAGCAACAGTGCATTATTCCTCCTCTTCCAACACCGACATGGATTAGAAAAATTACATATCTCACCCTATATGTTTTGGAGTTGTTCTATGTGATCCTAAAACTTTTTTAATTAGAATGCTTATTAAATAATTGATACCCAATGAAAATATCAAAAAGAGAACAAAAAAAAAAAAACAAGTTTTTGGTCCCAGAAAAAAATATATGTTTCTCTTCCCAGATTAGGAACAAAAATATGAGAACTTTTTTTTTTGGGGGGGGTTTCAGTGAATAAGAACTGTTTTAAACAAAAACTATGTGTTTTTGTTCCCTTAATAGAAAGCAAAATCTGAGAATAAATAATTATTTTTTATATTTAATTATCAAGCAAAATCTAACTTAATCTTGGAATATTTAATATTTGATATTTCTATTAATCATTATCTATTATTTATTATTGAGATCGTGTTTCTTGACCAATTTGGTAATTTCTATTTATTTTTTAATGTCCCATTTATTAGGGCTACATTCTTTCTAATTTAATTCACCCCTAAAACTATATAATAGGAAATATAGAACTTTATTGTATAGAATTATTATATACTAATAAAATAAAATAAATTTTTATCCCATTTATTAATCAATTTCGCAATCGGTTCAATGTTGGAATATGTTGTTTGCATCTTAACTCCCTAGATCATTTTAATTTGTTATCGTTTTAGATCACAAATTCAATCATGTGCATAGAAATAGGTGATCTCTTATTAGTACAATGTTTACATGCCTCAATCAACCAAATATGTATTTTCTCTCTATTTTATATTTTATTTTAATTATTTAATTGTTGATGATCTTAGAGATTAACATAACATGTGATATTTATTTATCATCGAATTTTTATTTATAAAATTATGTGAAATTTTCTCAACAATCTAAGAAATTATATATTTTTATTTTGTGAAAGTTTGATTTTATTTGAATATATTTTTAATAGAATTTTAAGTGTGTTGGATGACCAATTGTTTTGAATTTAGAATTAAATTTGTGCTTTTGTTGTGGTTTTAATATGTTTTGGAGTTGTTCTATGTGATCCTAAAACGTTTTTAATTAGAATAGTGCATTATCTTCGCTCATGGTCACGTATAGTTATATGTTAACGTCTAACTAAATCTTGGAATATTTAATATTTCTATTAATGCGTTATCTATTATTTATTATTTAGATTGTATTTCTTGATCAATTTGGTAATTTTTATTTATTTTTTATTGTCCCATTTATTAGGACGATATTTTTCTTAATTTAGTCTATCCCTAAAACCATATAATAAGAAATGTAGAATTTTATTGTATAGAATTATTATATACTAATAAAATAAAATAAATCTTCATCTTCAAAATTATTTTTTATATTGTAAAAGAAGAAAATTAATGGGAGGCGCCAGGAGGAGGAAAACCTTAGCTCCTATGCCTCACCATCTTCTAGCCAGTAGCCACAGTCTTTCCACGGCACCAAATCAACTTCTGGCCACCGTCATTGCTGCCTCTCTAAAAAACCTTAAGACACTCTATTTTCAAATTAAAAATATCTAATTTAATCTCACATTTTTTTAATTTAGTCCATGAAAAATTAGAATTTCAATAGAATAATGAAATTAGCGGAAAATGAATTCAACGTTTGATTCGTTTGACCATTTTATTCGGAAAATAATCTAACATTTTACATTTCATTTATTATATTAAATATAAAGTATATTATTTTTATTTATAATGATTATATATTTATCCTATTATACGTTTGTTAACCATTAACTTATTAAAATAACTTTATAAATTCCATTATATATATATATATTATGATAATTATGTGTATAATTAGTTATTTTATTAACTATAAAATTATAATTAGTTAATATTACACTAAAAGTTACATAACACATGAACTACATATAGTGTATGAGGATGAATTAGAGATAGAGAGAAAGGTAGAGAAAAAAAATAAAGAAAAGAGTATGACAATAAATTGATACATATAAAATAGTGAGTGTGATTCTATTGAGAATTATAAATAGAGAGAAGTAACATTTATATTATTTACTTGATGATTTATGAGTAATAGTGTTAGCGATCGGTTCAATGTTGAGATATATGTTGTTCGCACCTTGACTCCTTAGATCGTTGTATCTTGGAAATGACTCATCATTCAACTATGTACATATAAATGACTTATATCTTATTAGTATAATGTTAACACGTTTCGATCAACCAGATATGTACGTATTTTCTCTCTTGGAAAGTACATATCACACCTACACTCCCCAGATCATTGTATCTTGAAATGACTCATCATTCAACCATGTGTATAGAACTGACTTAAATGTTATTAGTACAATGTTAACATGTTTCAATCAACCAAATATGTATTTTCTCTCTTTTTTATGTTTTAATTTATTTATTTAATTGTTGATAGTCTAAGAGATTAACATAACCTGTATATTTATTTATTATCTAATTTTTATTTATATAATTATGTGAAATTTTCTCAACAATCTAAGAAGAGATTTTTATTTTTATTTTGGGTGAAAGTTTGATTGTATTTGAATGTATTTTTTATAGAATTTTAAGTGTATTGGATGACCAATATATATTAATATATATTTGTTTTAAATTTATGAAGAACCCAGAGAAATTAAATTTGATTTCTATATGAATTAGGGTTTTGATTTCTACTTCGATTAGGGTTTTGATTTTTGTTTTGATTCGGGTTTTTGATTTCATTTTCGATTAGGGTTTTGATTTATGTGTTATTCCATCTCAACATACAAACCAACCGGACCCAACCGAATCCGCCCATAATCCGATAAACCCGCCCAACACTGGTTTCCAACAACTCTTCGGTCAAAATCGGGCCTGTAGTTTCTTTACCCGAACATGTTCGGGTCGGGTCTCCGATTTGTCCAAAAAAAAAACCACTCGACCCGTGCACACCCCTACTCAAGGATTGAAACATGGGCATTTTTATCCCAAACATAAGGGGTATTTTGGGTCAAATGTCTATAAAGCTTAAAAAATATAGTTTGTTTATGTGAAGCACAACTAAGAGAAGCAAGATACCACACACACACACACACACACACACACACACATATATATATGTATATCATGTTCACTTGGGCCAGTCTATGTGTTCCTTTTTGTGGGCCTAAATTCATGGGCCGGGTCGTGCCAAACTCTACCTAGAGTATTATAAATAAATTATTATCCTAAGTTCGGCCTTGACAGACGCTATGACCAAGTCTTACTATCATGCCCAAGCACAATGACCGGGCTCTATTTTTATTTTTATTTTAATAATTTAAAAAATTAATCACTAAAATAACAAATTAAAAATATAAAATACATTCAACATAATATTTAGTAATTATCAATATTAATTTTCATAAAATAAAATAAAATTAGTGGGCCTAGATTTTGAGACTCTAGCCTTAGTCATGAGCTCAAAAAAATAAGCCGAAACCCTTAAAAAAAGACAATGAACTGGGTGCGCCCCGGACACATACCCACCCCTAAGCTTATGGGAGTTAGCACTAATTAATCGCGCAATATATATATATACTCAAATTAAATTCTAAAAACTAAATTAAAAAATAGCGTCCCTAATGATTAGGTCAAAATCCAAGTCCATTTAGGAATTGGACTACAAAATCCCCTAAAAAGGGAGTGATATATATACACACATTTAAGGCTATTTCTCCATGTTCTTCAACCAAGGTTCGTTCATCGTCCTCTAACTTTATTTTTTTATTTTTTATTTTTTTTTGAGTTCAACGAATAATATATTTGTTTTTTGTTGCCTTTAATCTCTTATATTTTATTTTTATTTTAATTATGATTGTTGTATTTTCATAATTCTTCATCATGCTCATGTTATGTCGATCTGGGCGATTGATTACAGAAAAAAAAAAAAAAACATGAATTTGAATTTTAATTATCAATCCGATTTATGATTAAAATAATTAAAAATATTATATTTTTTTAATTGAATTTAAAAATAATTCTAGGAAGAGGAATTTTTTTTTTTTGGATATACCCACAAGTGTCTCTACACCCACATAGAGTGTAACACTAATCTTATTCAGGGTTCCGTGGCTATCCTTGTCAACTAGGGGTGGGCAGCAGACGGATTGGGGCAGGTTGGGCCAAAACCGCGAATTAAACCAATACTAGGCTGATTGAGTTAGTTTGAATTGTGGACCGCCCAATGATGTACGGATTGGGATAGTTGGATTATGCGGGTTGATTAGTTTAAACTGTGGGTTACCCAATAGTGTACGGGTTGAACCTATTTTTGGGTTGGATTAATTAGAACCGTGGATTGATCTTAAAATATAATAAATGTTGTTAAAAAGAAAAACCATTACATTTAAAATTTTTTGTAGAAAAATTGCAACAAAATTATAGTAACACAAAAATAAGAAACAAACTATAAAATTTGTAAACCATCACAAAAAATAGAAAAAAAATTACAAATGTAAGTGATAAAGTCTAAAACGGCGTCGTTTTGTGTCTACTCGGGCGGGCGGGTTGAACTCGTAAAAACATGAGTCAAACTGTAACCTGCCCATACATGTGCAGGTTTCAAGATTTAACACCCACACAATGCGTAGGTTAGTATTGGCCTTTTTTTTTTTTGCGTTGTGGGTTTGGGCGGGTTGGTGGATTGACCCGATCCGTTGCACACCCCTACTCCCAACAAGTGTTTTGTACATATTCGAACCTCTAATCTTATAGAGGTCCCTCAATTACTTTAACTCAAGTACGTCTTACCACTTGAACTACACCTTGTTGGAGAGTATAATTAATCTACTGGAAGTAATTTTATATATATATATATATATATATATATATATATATATTTATTTATTTATTTATTTTTCCTTTTGAAACTGAAATATTAAACTAACAAAATTTCTAACAGTTTTTTGAACTGAAGTTGGAATAATTATTTATTTACAAATTTTTTATATTTATTAGTTTTTCTAGAGACTTTATTGTTTTTTTTTTTATTATTTCATTTTGTTATGAGAAAAATATATAATATCATCCGTTGAATATATATATATATACATATATATATATATATATATTTTAAATTTCTTCTTAGAGTTGGAGTAACATATTATCTGTTGAAGGTTGATATGATCAATCATAGATTAATATTTTATTAAAATATAAAAATTAAGACAACAAAAATTAACTTTTTTTTTTTTTTTTGAAAAAAATACTTTAAATTATGTTTTTACTTTATAAATTTTTGAGCATTTTTAAGGGAAAAAAACAACTCCTTTTAAAATTTAGGGTTAAAAATGAATTTACCGACCCGAGGATATTACGAAGAGAGAAAAAATAAGGTCAATTGGATAATTTTTTGACCTCACCCAAGTTATAAATGTCAATTAATATTAAATAATTTTTTATTTTGAATTTTTGAGATTTGACCGTTAACTTTAGGTTGCGTTTGAGTAAGAGATTTGAGAAAGGAATTTAATTTGTTCAAAGAATTTCAAAATTCTTTTTTGACAAATCCCTTATTTGTGTATTTACTAGGAAGAATTTGTAAAATTTCTTGGATCTAAAAAATAGGATAAATGAAAGATTTCTAAATCTTTTTGTTTTAGGTGTCATTCACAAATTCATCCAATGAGAGATTTCAGATCCGACCACCGCCGCCTTCACCCGCCGACCGTCAACACAGACCACCATCGGCGTTGTCGACCCCCACGGTGATTATCCAAATAAGGAAATTATAAAATTAAACGATCAAGTTATTTGTCTAAAATAGTTATCCACACAAGAAATTTGTAAATGATAGGTTTTCAAAATCAATAATTTTGAAATCATATCATTTACTAATCCCTACCTAAAGACAACTTTAACGAAAAATGTAAATGTTGCAAAGTTTGAACTACATGGGTAAGTGTTTACAAAAGAATTGCAGTAGTATAAAGTGTAGTTTGGTCAAATCACAGGGGCCAAGGTGTCATTGACCAATAAATTTATTACTTTCATACTTTTAACTACAAAAAAAAAAACTCTAAAAGAAAATTACCAAACAGTCCTTAATTCCTAGGGATGGTCATGGGCTTGAAAGCCCGCCCGGGCCGCCAAGCCCGCCCACTATTTTTTAAGACTTGGGTATGTGTTTTGAGCCCGTGAGCCGGGCTTGGACTATAAAAGTTAGGCCCGAGTAAAATTAGGGCCGGGCTTGGGCAAAGCCAATATTTTATAGGGCCGGCCCGACCCGGCCCGAGGATTTAAATTAATATATATATATATATATATATATATATATATATATATATATATATATATATATATATATATATAAATGTGGCCTTTTTTGGTTGTAGAAATGCATGGTAATGAATATGTTTGTGTAGATGAATCTTGTAGCAATGTATCAATTGCAGTTTTTTTTATTTTTTATTTTATTTTGGGTTTGAATGTGATTGTGTTTGATTTGGTTTGAAAAAAAATAAAAAAATTATAGGGTCGGGCCGGCCCGAGGATTGGACTAGGGCCCTAATTATTTTGATAGGGCCGGGCTTGGGAATAAAAACAAGGCCCGAACTTAGGGCCGGGCCGGGCACTTTTTTGTAATATCCTACCTAAAGCCCGGCCCGAACCCGGCCCGGCCCGGCCCATGACCAACCCTATTAATTCCTTCACTGATTCTGGTGTGTGTGTGTGAGAGAGAGAGAAACATTGAATTCCCAATGGTTCTAAGGGCATGTTTGGGTAGAATTTATTATTATTTTTCACTGATTGAAAAATTATTAAATTTGATCATGAAATATATTTGAATCCAAGATTTTATGAAATTGCCGTTTTTTTTTCTTTTTTATATTATTTTATTATCATGAAATTTTCATTGAATATATTCTTCTTCATCATTTCATTTTTCTAATAGATACGAAAACAAGTTGTTTCGAAATAATTGGAGTCAGATTGCGCATGACTTCCAAAAAATCTCTTTGCCTTGATTCTTGATTGTCTCACACAATTTTCTGACTACGTCAATTTTTGCTCGGTTTGTAAAAATTGGCGTTTGATTATCCCAAGAAGAGAACCGTCACATGAATCTGCAAATACAGAGACAACGTCTTTTCGCATTATGTCAAAATCAACTACCATTACTCATGATTCCAGCAACAGACTGCGACAAAGAAAAAAAATAGTTTTTACAGTGTCAAAGCAGGAGCAATTGTTGACATTCGATGGCCCTTGTCTTACAATGGACGATGTTTTGACTCTTCATACGGGTGGTTGTTGACAGTAGACAAAAATATGATCGTGACATTACTAAATCCATTTATTGATGACATCATTCGTCTCCCGCAGTTCAATGATCCAACAAATGAATACCAACACTGGGTCGACAATAATTATTACGACGGTTTCATATGTAAAGGTACATAATTTAAATCCACAGAGCTTTGAAGTAATTGTCATTTACGGATGGATGAGACACTTGGCACTCTATAAAATCGAAAGTAAAGTTTGGATATTCTAGATATGTCTTATGGCAGCTTCCAGAATATTCAGTATTATAAAGGACATTTTTTAGCGATAAACAATTGGGGTCAAGTTGCATTTGTTGATTTGGTTCCATCCAATTGGTGATGTTTGGGTTGGTACGATTTTTAATGTGTAACAAAAATTACAAATTGGGTCTTGGATTTTATGAATTTTCCTCTCCCATTTTTTCATTGTTGATGTTTTTGTTGTTGAGATGGTTAATGTGTTGTAAAAATTACACAATTGAAGTCATGTTTCTGAATATCGATCTTGTTCATCGTGTTGGTGATTTTTGGTTTGCTAGGTTTGTCCATGTGTAGCAAAAATCATACATTGAAATCATGTTCTTGTATTTCCTTTTTGGTTCCATCTCGTTGGTGATATTTTGGTTGGTACGATTTTTAATGTGTAGCAAAATTCATAAACTAGGTCTTGGATTTTATGAATTTCCCCCTTTCCTCTTTTCATTGTTGATTATTTTGTTATTGAGATGCTATTTTGCTAAGGGCTCCAAATTTTGAGGCTCAATGTCGTCCAATTTAGTAAAATTCTGACATTGCTGTATGTTGAATCTAAGATTAAAATAGAAGGGCGATAAAAAGCAATTAACCCTTATTATTATCATATGTAATTAGGAATGTTATTTAAAAAGGAAAATATTGAGGGTTAATTGCCTTTTATCCTCTTCTAGTTTAATCTTATAAAGGAAAATATTGAGGGAGGGTAGTGAAATTTAAGCTATAATATACACTGCATGAATAAACAGTTTAGTTTTCTTTAAAACGAGTGACGACTATCTGAAAGTTTTCTATAAAAGACCATGCAAGCATCAACTCAATGTCTATTAAAAAAAGATGAAAATAAAATTGTTTCATATGTCCTTATGGTTCCATCACTTATGGATTTCGGCGGTTTGATCGAGTCAGAGTTGAACCCAACATGGATCGACTTAAAGTCACAACCCTTTGCCTTCTCAGATTTGAATATGTTCATGGTGATCGGCTGTGAACACAAACACAGGAGATAGTGCAATTAACGATGAATATTACAACACAATGATTTTTAATGCAACGAAATTATGCAATAATCCACCAAAAATATCACTACACAAGTAACTATTACTGCACACACAACTATTGCTGCGTAGTAATCACGACTGATTGGAAGTGTGTTAACAAAGACTATACCGACACATGGGGGATTACTCATGAACCGCATTCATCATTAAATTACACACGTCAAATAAACTTAGAAATAAGTAAAGCGTTAAATCAAAATAATATAACAAAGTTGGAACACCAATACCTTAGTAAAAATGCCACCACTAATCCATGTAAAAGGTCAAAATCGAGGGTCGGGGGGAGGGGGATCAAAGTGCACCACTTACTACTACAGATGGCAGTGATGGTGGTGGGTGAGCAGTGATGGTGGCGGCGAGGTTCTATAGTTGCAACTTTTTTCTTTTCTTTTTTTTTTCCCTTTCTTTTTTTTTTTTTCCCTTTTTTTAACGGAAGGTGAAAGAGGAAGGGGGGAAAATGGAAAATGAAATTATAAAAAAATTGGATGTCTGCTATTTGATATTTACTGTACATTTTATACGGTTACAATTTCTTTAATATGTAGTGTACAGTTTATAGAGTAACAAGACGTGACAATATTTAATGTACAGTTATTTTTTCTTTAAAATTTACTATACAGTTATAAAGTAACAAGATGTTGCAATATGTAAATCTAAAACAAACGTGAATCGAAAAGAGATTTCAAACCGAAATGTAAATGAAAAGTAACAATCTATTTGCTACACAGTGAAAATTTGTCAACCTATTGAAAATTAACTAAAGATTGATTTTTGCATCACCGTAACGATTTGATCATCAACCCCACATCAAATAATGGAAAGTAACGGCATGTTCATTTTTTTTACATCACGTATGATTACAAGATGATTTTCAATTACGAAAAGTAACGATTATGGCTACACAATAAAATCCCAATACATCAAACATAAATTTTTACTACACATTAACTAAACATTATTTTTTGCATCACAATAACGATTTGATAAACAACTCCACATCAATAACGAAAAGCAACAACATGCTCGATTTTTCAACAAATAGCCCAAATTTTCTTTCGAGGATGACAAACCCATAAATTCATGTAGATGATGCTTTCATGCTTAATTGAAGTCAAATTAAAAAAAAAAAATACCCGCCCCCCCCCCAAAAAAAAAGAAAAAGAAAAAAATTAGTTGAACAAACGCCCACTAATCATTTAGTGAACACAGAAAACGCCCAAATCAACAGAACAAACCCACATCACCATAGAGTATTTAAACGCCTAAAACAATTTTGAAAATGAATAGATTCAACGATGATTGTTACAGCACATTGGTAGCGAAACCCCAATCCTTAAAATGGAGAACATATTGTGTGAAATGAAACTTACCATATAAGAAGATCGATGGCTTGAAAGAAACGGCGACTGGGAATCAACGACAATGGTGCCGGTGACGGTAACCGACTGATTTACAACGACGGGGTTGCTTCTGAGTATGCGTGCGCTAGGGTTGTTGTTGTGGAATGGTTTATAGGGATCTTCGATTGGTAGTTTCCAAAATTCGACACAAGATTTCTCACAAATTTTTACCTTCCAAACACAGCTCTCTTCACACGCTCTCTCTCCAATAGTGACATTCACGGCTGCAAAATGAGATTTAGGGTAAATGTATAGTGTTATTTGGGGATATACAAGACAAGACACTAAACACGTCCTGATGACATGAAAACTGTGTTGAAGATTGAAAGACGATAAAATTATATTAGTGGAATATTTTACAAGTTTTGAATATTTTGTTAGGATAATTTATCAATTAAAAAAAAAAAAAAAAAAAGGAAAGTCATTAGAGCACAAATAAAATAGCAACAATTTTCTCCGATGAATAGAATTTGCAAATGAAACATATAATAGATCTGATGATTCTCACATATATGAAACCATCTTCCGAATTAGAACTAAAATGATTAGTTGATAAAATTAAGTATTTTTTTTTAATCCTTGCAGTCTAACATTAAACTATAACCATTTATATATTAATGATAAAAATATAATAAAGTTTACGAATTAAAAGACAACCAAACCGATCTTTAAAATGTATCACCCATATGGCTTAGTTTCGGACTCAAAATAAATTGACCAAGGTGAACAACTTAGGATATTTATTACTTACTTTCCCTATTGGTCTAAATTCATAATTTTTCTCTATCATTTATCAAATACCGGTCATATCCCCACATTATTTTTGGTCAAATACCATTTACTTCTCTAAAAGTTAAAAATTATTAATATTTTTTTTATTATAATGGCAATCTTATCCTCAATAACTTACAAATAATTAAAAATAAAATACATAAATGTTCTTTTAAATTTTTCTTGTTATATTTTTTTCCGTTATCTTTTTACACTCACAAATCTATTTTAAACATATACATTTTTCACCCTTTTGATTTTTAACAAATTAAAAAAAAATGGGGTTGTGGGGGTTGTGGGTGGGTTCGAGTGGGTTAGGGGTAAATATAATTAGGAGTCAATTTATTTTTATTTTATTTTTTTCAAATAGGGGAATAGTGAATTTTTGAAAATTAAAAGAAAATATTTTTTTAAATAAGAAAAAGGATTTTATTATTTTCAAAGAAAAAAAAAATCAGTCAAAAAAGCGGACTACCATTTTTCAAATGATATGGAATATTTGTGGTTTTAGCTAGAAAGGATAATGATTTTTTTGACCCCTCATAAAGGGGTCGGTGTTCAATTGACCCCCACTATTTAGAATTCGACATATTTTGTCCTTTACAATTGAATTTTATTTCAATTTAGCCCAATTAGAAACGGTGTTAGCGAATTTGGATGGAAATAAGTCAAGTGCTAAGCAAGTGACCTTAGAGCCAATATGCGTTATTTCAGCTAATGGCATTAAAAAAAAAAAAAAAGAGTGGATGAGATTTTAATATATTAAGTTTGAATATAATTGGTGAAAGTATTTACTTGTTAGAGAATTCGATCGCAATTTTTCCTTGAAGTATGCAAGGAAAAAGAAGGCGGCATGAAATCTGAAAATTACTTTTTAATCCCTGAAAAATTACAGTTTAAATCCTTAATTTTTTGATCATGTATTATTTTATACTTTTTTGTCTTAATTGTCTTATATTAATTCTTAAAATTATTATTAAAGGGCAATATTTTTGTTAATATCAACAATATTTTTATTAAAGGGCATACATAGAGAAGAAGCTAAAATAAAATAAAATCTCTGACTTTAATGAAAACTGACAAATTACAAAAAAGCAATGAGATCAACTTTCTATTTATGGTAATAATATCATATATATTATCTACTTTTTCTAAATCTAGCTAGCTATGTATAAAATAATATATGATCAATTTTTTTTCAATAGGTGGTGTTTATTATGAAATTGACACATGAGAGGTTGTTTTGATGAAATATTATATTTTATAAAAAAAAAAATATAAGAGTTGATTTTAAACTCACGTAGCACCTTTTTTGCAACTATAAGATTGCGGTGGAATTTCAAAATTATGAATTTTAAAATCCCATGCATTATTTACAAATTCTTTCTTTGGATAACTTTTTTTAAATTAGGAATTTGATTTTGTAATTTCATAATTTATTTGTTTTGATAGATAAGTATTTAAAATCTATTAAATTTTAACAATAAAAATGTGAAATATAATTTTTATTTAATAATATAATTTTTAAAACTATTTTGCAAATATAATTTTAATAATACAATTTTAATTACACATAACTATTTTAATAATATGATTTTTAAATTACCCAACGTAATAGTTAAGTTAAACAAGAGTAAATTTGCTTTTTAACACGTAATTGTAAATATATAGACCAAAGCAGAACCCCAGAGGCCTCGAATTCAAACCATCATTTTCATTCCTTAAACTGCATGCATATATAAACCTAGGGTTAACTATATATATATTTTTTTATGCTGTTTTTAACCATGTAATTTTTAAGGTGAAGAAATACTAATATTATGCACTAACTGTCATTGAGATCCCAAAAAAAAAAAAAAAAAAAAGCACATGGGGAAAGAAATAGGGATTTAATTAGTTTTTGTTTTTTTTGTTTTTTTTTTTTTTTTAAATATTAGTATTTTTTTGTCATTAATTTTTTTTAAAGGAATTGGTATCATTTTTTTTTTCAAATAATACTTATTAACAATGTTTTATTTTGTTGGTTTTAACTGATGAAAAAAAAGGGTAAAATTATAATAATCGGTTTTAAATTCCAATAATACCTTTTGCCAATAATAGCTAAATTAAAAGAGGTTATAGGTAATATATCGATTAAAATTTGATCGAAAGGCCAAAACAAAATCTCATAGGCGTCAAAGTTCAAACCTATCAATTTCATTACTTAAAGTGCATGCATATATATCGACCTAGGTCAAGCTATATATGGGATTTGATGCATGACCTGAAACTACTTCCTTGCATTTACTCTATTGTTCATGACGTTTTTATTATGCACACTACTTCTCAATCCTCCCTCCTCCTTCATCTTATTATTCACTCATCCGTCTCTCTCTCGCTCTGAGATAGCAAAAGCATTTCTGGGTTTATCGTTCCAACAGGTGAGTCTCGCTCTCTCTCTCTCTCTCTATATATATATATATCTGTATGTATGTATGTGTTTATTGTGATTATCATTGTGTTTGTTGAATGTCATTGTTGAAATTCAAATTAAAATGTTTAAATAGAGCGTCTAAAGTTTGATTTCATGTTTACAAAAGTCTCAAAGAAATTAAGTATCTCTGTTTTGAAACCAGATTTTTTGGGTAGATCGCCGGAAAAAATTTTTCTTAGTCTCCACGCATTTAGATCTTTAAAGTGGGGGGGATTTTTTTCTTCTTCACTGTAACATGAGAGTGACGCTGTTGATTGGTCAAGCGGCGGAGACGTCGAACCATAACCTGGCTGTGGTGCTTCTGTTGGAGACCGTGGTTCTCGACGTTGCCAGCACCGGCAACGGAGAGGAGGCCGATCTCGACAGCGGCTCGTGAAGAAGAGTATTTGCTCTACTTATGTAACAGTAGAGAGAGAGAAAGAGAGACTTATGTTACGCCAGCGCCTGTGATGAACTTTAGTTCCATCACGCTCGACTTCTGTGGGCCGAAACGGAAGACCTGTCCGCCGACGCCGGCGTTAGACAGACTTCCGCCGACCAGCAAACCGGTCCACGACCGAGGCGCAAGGCCGTACCTCGAGACGCGGCGTTTCAGGACGTCTTCCCTCTGGCGACGTCCACGTATAGGGTGGCGCCGGAAAAGCCCACTTGCATGCGTCGTCGATGACGTATTGTACGGTGAGTTTCTGCGCTTGCGAGGAAACAAGTTCGGACTCCCCAGGCAGGAGGTGACGGGATCGAATTCACAGGCTGTGTTAAAAACAAAATTCAAGTACTTCAATTCATTTAATGGTATAATATTGGTAGGTATGATACCACATGTAGTGACGGGCATAATAGGAATTTTATAATTGACCGTGCCTAGAAGTTATAGTCTCTCATCTCCGTCGCCATAATAATTTAGTAGAGAAAATACTATTGGACCTAAAACAAGGGTCAAGACCCGAGAGAAATTACTAATTTTATTTTTCTTTTGAAAAAATTCAGAGAAATGGGAGACATCAAATGTAACCTTTGCACACAAAGCTTTTCAAACATGAAGGCGTTGAACATCCACCAGAATGCTATTCATTCTACGGTCAAGTTCATTTGTCCAAGTGGCAACTGCAAGATACGGTTCCAATCTCAGGCTGACCTCAACAAACACAAGGATGAAAAAAATCATTAGGTAACTATTTAATTAAAACTTGAACTATTAATATTTTTATTTTTAGATTAATTTATTTTTAGTTTTTTATTTTAATTGCAGATCCTTAACCCAAATATGAAGAGAAGACAGAGAAAATATTTATATTATACAGTATAAAAAAAAAACTATGTTAGTGTTTTCGTATAAGTTTAGTTTAAAAAAAAAAATTGTGAAGGTGCTTAGTTTTCTGTATTTCTCTTCATAATAATATTATTATTATTATTATTATTATTATTATTATTATTATTATTGCTTAATTTTTTTATAATACTAATCATGCTATACAATTGAGAGATTCCAGAGATAGTATGGAGTTGAAATAATTTGAATGAATTATATGAGAATAAGAAATTATATATAAGCACATCAATTCTGATTATTCATCTCAAGATCCCAAGAACAACTTATTACACAAGCGCAAGGCCTATTACAAACACATAAAAAACCAAGCCAATAACTTTAAACTTAAGAAAAAATTACACTAGTGTATAAATTGAATGGACGAAAAATTTAATTTCATAGATTGAAAACCAAAATTTTATGTATTCCTTTGAAAGTAATTGTCTAATTTTTTTTTTAAAAGAATGTGGCATATTAATTGTAAGATTTTTTTAATTTATTATTTTTTTAAGAAATAACTCTATTCTCAACGACAACAAATTAATTAAATGTTATTCAATGTCAAATGTGACAATATGAGTAGAAATGTATCTAAATATAATAAATTTATCTAAATTTTATTTTTTTTAGTTATTAAAAATTGTAGTTATTAAATGCATCAAAAAATAAGTATCATCCATGATCGCCCTTCTAGGGATTTTCGGTGCCTAACTATATCGAATTTATACTATAAACGTTGTAAATAATAACAATTATAAAAATTAAAGGGTAAAAAGTACAATTTAACTCAACCATTTAAAAAGTATTTTTCGCCTCATCGTCTTTTTTATTTATTTATTTATTTATTTTTTTTTTTTTTGAGTTCAATGTATAATATATTTGGGTTTTTTTGCCTTTATTTATTTTTCTTTATTATGATTCTTGTATTTTCATAATATGTTCACCATGCTCATTCTCACGTTATGTCGATATGGGCGATTCATTATAGGGGAAAAAAACATGAATTTGAATTTTAATTATCAATCCAATTCATAATTAAAATAATTAAAAATGTTATATTTTTTAATTAAATTTAAAAATAATTATAGGAAGAGGAATATAACAAATTTATTGGAATAAGTTTTTTAAAATATTTTTATTTTTATTTTTTATTTTTGAAATTGAAATATTAAATTAACAAAAATTCTAACGGTTTTTTTTTTTTTTTTTTTTTTTTTTAACATAATTTGGAACAATTATTTATTTACAATTTTTTTATACTTTCCAGAGACTTTATTGTTCGTTTTTATTTCTTTTTGTTATGAGAAAAATGCATTATATTATCTGTTGAATATTATTATTATTCTTTTAAATTTCTTCCTAGAGTTAGAGTAAAGTTATATCTATTGAATGTTGATCGGATCAATCGTAGATTAATATTTTTATTAAAATATAAAAATTAAAAGAACAAAAAATTAAATTTTTCTTTTTTGGAAAAAAAAATACTTTAAATAATGTTTTTACATTATAAAGTTTTTAGCATTTTTAAGGGAAAAAAGGAAAACTACTTTTAAAATTTAGGGTTAAAAATATAAATTTATCCTTATATCCGATCTAACCCGAGAATATAAAATAGGAAAAAAATAAATAAAAATCAAACAGATAATTATCTGACCTAACCGAAGGTATAAATGTTAATTAATATTAAATAATTTTTTATTTTGACCTTTTAAGATTTGACTGTTAATTTTAACGAAAAATATAACAGTTCGCAAAGTGTGAACCACCGAGAGATAAGTGTTTATGATATGAAGTGTAATTAGGTCAAATCATAAGTAACAAAGTGTCATTGACCCAGAAATTTATTACTTTCAAACTTAAAAAAATAATAAAATAAAACTAAAAATGAACTCTACAGAAAATTACCAAACATTCCTTAATTTCTTCACTGATTATGGTGTGTAGGAGCATTGAAATCCCAATGGTTCTAAGGGCGTGTTTGGGTTGAATTTATTATTTTTCTTTCACTAATTGAAAAATTATTAAATCAGATAATGAAATATTTTCGGATCCAAGATTTAATGAAATTGCCTCTTTTTTTTTTTTTTTTTTTTATTCCCCTTATTTTTTATATTATTTTATGGTATCATGAAAAGCAATTTAAATTTACAGTTAATTTTTTATTGAATATATTCTTCTTCATTTTTTTTTAATAGATACAAAAATGAAAGTTGTTTCGAAGCAATTGGAGCCAGATTGAGCATGGCTTCCGAAAAATCTCTTTGCCTCGATTCTTTATCGTCTCACACAATTTTTTGACTACGTCCATGAGCAAAAAAAATTCTCACTTTGTAAAAATTGGCATTTGATTGTCCTAGAAGAGAACCGCCACATGTATCTACAAATATAGAGACAATGTCTTTTCACATTATGTCAAAATCAACTACCATTACTTATGATTCCAGCTACAGATGACGACAAAGGAAAAAAAAGTTTTTACAGTGTCAAAGCAAGAGCAACTGTTGACATCCGATGGACCATGTCATACAATGGACGATGTTTTGGCACTTCTACAAGTGGTTTTGACAATAGACAAAAATATGGTCAGAACATTACTAAATCCATTTACTGATTACATCAATCGTCTCCCACAATTTAATAATCCAACAAATGAATACCAGCACTGGGTCAACAACAATTATTATGACAGTTTCATACGTAAAGATAAATTATCATCCTATCCTAATTTAAATCTGTAGAGCTATGTAGTAATTGTCGTTTACGGATGGATGAGACATTTGGCACTTTACGAAATCGGAGGTAAAGCATAGATATTTTTAGATATTTCTTACAGTGGCTTCCAGGATATTCAATGTTATGAGGGACAAATTTTTGCTATAAACAATGGGGGCCAAGTCGCATATGTTGATGTGGCCAATGGTATAAAATTTATTACAAGGCAGAAAAAGGAGTTATTTATGTAATAAATATTTTTTTTAAAAAATAATTGAAAAAAGGGTGTTTTCAACTTTTTTACACAACCCAGAGTACCCGTGGTTGGTAGAGGTGATCATGGGCCAGGATGGGCTTAAACTAGGGTATTACAAAAAAAATGCTAGGCCCGAGCCCAGCCCTATGATCAGGCTTTAATTCCATGCCCAAGCCTGACCCTATAAAAAAAACCTAAGGCCAAAGCCCGACCCTAGGGCCCCCGGTCCCACCCTAGCCTTATAATTTTTTTTTTTTAACTTAAAAAATAAATTTGAAAATTATAATTTTAGTCACTGGTTTTGAACCTCATCACTATCCGAATTGATTGGAGAAGCACTAGCCATTTTCAAAGCGAACACAAACAATAATATGGTAAACAAAACACAAAACACTCAGCAGCAAGTTACCTGAAATCCGTAGCGGTGATGGCAGCATTCAACGACGACGTCAATGAGAGAGAGGTCTGTATGCAAAGACCAACGAACGAAATTAGCAACCGAACAAGATTTTTTATGGGACTTGGATCAATCCAAACCCACGACCCAAAACTTGAACCAAGTCCGCAATTCAAAATAAATTATAAAAGTGTTTTTCATTAACCAATATGGAATTACTCATTTTACATACTTTAATTAATTTTATGGAACTACTTTGAAAACAATTTGTCATTCACATCTTAATAATTTTTGACAAATCAATATTTCACGTTAATTTTTCACTAAGAATAACGTATTGATGTATGAAAATATATTAACCAATAAATAAATCACATAAAAATAATTAGATTTAAAATAGTCTAAAATCATTTTTTTCTAACATTTTGAAATTGAAATTTTGACAATGGTTTGTTTTTTGAATTGGAATAATTATATTTAAGGGGTCAAATTGAACAAATTGAAACATAATGGATCAAATTGATGAAATTGTATAGTTGAAACTGATGAGAAAAATGTAAATTCAAATTGAACACAATCCTTGTAAGCATTTGTCCTCCTTGCGTTAAACTCGTAAAGAAACACATTTTTATATATTTTTTATTGTGATGAAATTCACATTAATAATTTTTTGCTTTTTACCCCTTTTTATTTTGACTTTATATCATTTGGTCCTTTTTACTTTAAAAATCGACACTTTATTCCATTTTGTTTATGATAAATTAGATTTTTTTTATTTAACAAAATATGTGAAAATTTTGATAAAATCAATTTTTTTATTTAAAATTTAGATGGAATGGACAAAACAACCCTTTATTATAATTTTATTTTATTTCGTCTTCAATAAAAAAAGAAAAAAGAAAAAAAGAGAACTAGACCAAAAAATGTTGGTTGTGAAACAGTGTAAGTAAAGGACTCCGTAACTTTTCATTTACAATCATCTTGACCCCTAAAAATAAGAAATTAAAATTTAATTGTTAAAATTATCATTAGGGATGTAATCAGGTCAACTTATTTATAGGCCTAAAAAGCAATAAAAAATATATTTTCTTTTATATTTTTTCGATTTTTTTAGAAGTAAATTTTTTTATAAGAAATATTAATAAAAACTAATATAATTTTTATGATTATGAGACGAAAATAATTTCATATTCTAGTTATTTTTTCTAGGGTTTATTTGATGACACAATTCATCCCTTAAAATTGAATTTGTCAAGTATTTATTAATTTAATATATTTAGAAAAAGTAAAAAAATAAAATTATACAGTTTTTATAATACAAATATCATCAAATTATGACCATTACATTTTTTTTTTAAAAATGTAAAATAAAATTCTAGAAAGAGAGTAATGTAGAAATTAAACAGTAAGATTTTAAAAAAAATGTATGAATACAAATTTATTCAAATCAAAAATATGTTTTTCAAAATAATTAATTATCATATAAAATTAATATTTTTTTGTCTTATTTATGTTTTTAGTTTTTTAGTTTTTTCTATAAATATCATTTATAAAAAATTAAAATAAAAAAAAAAATAAAAAAAAAAAATGAAAAACAAAAATAAAAGTTAGAGAATAAAAAATTAAGAAAAATATATGTTATAAGAATATTTTTATCAACAAATGTAATAGGTGGTATCTAAGACATTATAAAACGAAAAATGAAATGATGATTTCAGATACAAACTCTACAAAAATAAAATATCGATTATTTGATTGTCTCAGTTTTTTATTTATCAGGTCAAATAAGTACATCAACAATCAACACTCATTGTAATCAATTAGAGAAAGAAAAAAACGTACATCAATTACTAAAACAAAACACAATCTAGCAAAAAGTTTTAGTAGTCTCAATGGGCTTCTCTTTGAAATTCGGCACAACCCATATGAGCGGCGATAAATGTGAAAGATCTGATATGTAATGCGAATCAAAACTTCCATCTTCAAGGTTAAAAATACCTGTATCATCGTCAATGCCACGAGAAATATAATCGTGACATGAGAATTCATGATCAACGTAATATATGCAATTTGACTTGCACATAGGGTAGTTTGTAGTTGCAAGTAATGAATGATTGTCTCCCAAAAATAAAACTTGATTTCCGATACTCTCAACTTGAACCCACGTCTCTGGTTTTGCCTTACTCAATTTATAAATCTTGAATGTGGAAGTTTTCATATGAATTTCTTCCTCATCAGCTAAGTATGTAAATCTTCGGACTAATAGTAGATCTCCCTTCCCGTCTTTCGAACTTACAAGATAAGATAAATCAGTATAAATTCCACATGGTTTAATAATCACCTCAAATTTGTTGTCTGCAACATCAACACGCATAAGTCCACCCCTAAAACCAACACCGTACAATTGTCTATCGTGATAGATAATCTCATTAAATTGATAATGTTCATATAAGTTCAAGAATGTCCAAGCCTCGTCACCTGATTTATAAATAGCCAATTTACCGTTACTCCTGTAAATGACAGCAACTTCATAATTGTTTGGAGATAGAGAAGGATCAGCGGACAATATACCTTTAGTCACAAAATACTCTGTGCGGTCATCAACAACCCAATATTCATAATCTATTGAAGGTTCTTTAAACTCTGGGAGATAAATTGCCTGATTAGTAAAAGGGTTTAAAAGAGTTACTGCCATACACCTGTCTATGGTGAACAACCATCCATATGCAGAGCCAAAACAACGTTTACCGTAAGGCACAGGCAAAGGAAAATCATAGATTATTCCATCTGTGACGTTATAAAATGATCTTTTCTCTTTATTGTTATCCATTGTTGGAGCCATAAGCATGGGTAGTTGATTTCGACAGGTTTTGAGAATATGCAATTTTTGGAGATGGTTATGTTGATCACTTTCAGATCCAAATAGTCGCCATCGTTGACAAACAGAGCAAAATCGAATGAAATCACAAAATTTGGGGAGGTGTTCTAAGACGGAGGCAAGAAGACCTTCTGGAAGCCATTCCCAATCTCGCTCTAATCCATGCAAATCCATTTCTAAACAAAACCAAAATCTATATATAAAAAATTAAAATTAATAATAAGAACTGAGTTCTTTACATGCTAAATGCCAACCAAGATTGCAACGTAATATATATGTTCAGAACAGCAAGATTGCAATGTAAGATATACTGGAAAACAAATTAAAAAAAAAATTAAAAAAAAAAAAAAAAAAGAGTCAGAAAATCAGAATCGGACGAACCTTCGCGCGAATCGGAAAATCAGGAACTTGGAATTTGACGGCGGCTCTCTTCGCTTTCGAAATTCTTCGTTCCCGGCGGCTCTCTTCGATGATGCTTCGGAATTCTTCGTTCCCGGCGGCTCTCTTATATAGATGAATGTATGGAAATTTGGGAATATAGCAACAGTGCATTATTCCTCCTCTTCCAACACCGACATGGATTAGAAAAATTACATATCTCACCCTATATGTTTTGGAGTTGTTCTATGTGATCCTAAAACGTTTTTAATTAGAATAGTGCATTATCTTCGCTCATGGTCAAGTATAGTTATATGTTAATGTCTAACTAAATCTTGGAATATTTAATATTCCTATTAATGCGTTATCTATTATTATTATTTAGATTGTATTTCTTGATCAATTTGGTAATTTTTATTTATTATTTAGATTGTATTTCTTAATCAATTTGGTAATTTTTATTTATTTTTTATTGTCCCATTTATTAGGACGATATTTTTCTTAATTTAGTCTATCCCTAAAACCATATAATAGGAAATGTAGAATTTTATTGCATAGAATTATTATATACTAATAAAATAAAATAAATCTTCATCTTCAAAATTATTTTTTATATTGTAAAAGAAGAAAATTAATGGGAGGCGCCGGGAGGAAGAAAACCCTAGCTCCTATGCCTCACCATCTTCTAGCCAGTAGCCACAGTCGTTCCACGGCACCAAATCAACTTATGGCCACCGTCATTGCTGCCTCTCTAAAAAACCTTAAGACACTCTATTTTCAAATTAAAAATATCTAATTTAATCTCACATTTTTTAATTTAGTCCATGAAAAATTAGAATTTCAATAGAATAATGAAATTAGCGGAAAATGAATTCAACATTTGATTCGTTTGACCATTTTATTCGGAAAATAATCTAACATTTTACATTTCATTTATTATATTAAATATAAAGTATATTATTTTTATTTATAATGATTATATATTTATCCTATTATACGTTTGTTAAACATTAACTTATTAAAATCTATTATATAAAACATGATGAATTTTTGGCTGATTAGGACAAACTTATTACTAGGACAAAGAAAATATGATTAGGACAAAGAAAATACTGACTGAGACAAACAAATGCTGATTAGGATATTTAGACGACATTAATTAAGAACATAAAAGGAAATTAGGTTTGTCAAAAAAGAAGTAAGGTTATATATATATGGACGTTTTGGCTTATAAGGATACATTAATTAAGGACATAAAAGGAAATTAGTTTTGTAAAAAAAAAAGGTTATATATATATATATATATATATATATATATATATATATATATATATATATACTAGCGTACAACCCGTGCCTGAAGGCACGGATGTTAAAAAAAATACATTTTTTTCTTCATTTAAACATTAATAATAATTAACAATTGAACGTCAATATTAACTCACAATCAAGGCAAAATAAGAAGAATTATACGTTAACAATAAATCTATTATAATGCAAATCAATTTCACCTATATTTCACGTGACATTAATTCCTTACTGGAAAACCACTCATTAAATCACAACTTTTTTAACCGAACACTCCACTTTGCACATATATCCAAGTTCATTTTTTTTTGCACACTAATACATTTATAATGTTGGATAAAATCATCATCCATAAAAAATAATAATAAACAAAACACTTAAAGTCATTGAGAGACCATCAGGAACACAAATTCTCATAAAAGACATACACAACTAACATGATAGTAACAAATATATCTATTTTTTTGGAGAGGAAGATACAAAAAAAAAATAAAAAATACTCGCATTTAGGTGGAAATAAATCTCATATACTAACGAAAAATTAAATTCCATCAAAATTTCAACAAAAGTTGCCAAAAAACATTAAACTAATTCACAAACCATACAAAAGTTACCCAACAAATTAAAATTAACAGAAAATGCAGATTGCCAATTGTTAACATTCTATCAATATCATCTTGGATATAGTTGAATCTAGACATTACGACTAAATTATGAGAGAAGAATGAAAATAAACAAACTCAATATCAAAATTCTCACAAATCAATCATTAAACCAAACTTAAACAAATCATATTCCAAAGTATCGGTTCCGTTTAAATGATCCTCACATGGTTCTTCAAAAATAATAAAAAAACACGTAATCATTAATGTAGTTATGTATATAAGGAACTTTTGAGAATGGATTCAGAGTTTGCATTCGGGTGCAACGGGCCTGAAGGCTGCCATTCGTGAGGCACATATCGCAGAGTAGTCCTAAATCACAATTTCTACTTGCCGTACGGGTTTGTCATTACTGTTACACAGCAAGCCAAATCTGATTCAATTGAAAGAGTAAATAAACAAATTGAAAATATTGCCATTAATTTTCACTAAGAATGAAATATCGAAAATGAAGATCGGTATTAAGAGCTGCAGTGTATCCGGAAAAAAAAAATTGTGATGAACATTGTTGACAACATTGGAATTCAATATCTATTAAAAATAATTTTGAAGGCCTACAATATCTATCAACAACGCTTCTTCTAAAGTCACTTGGAAACAACACATTAAACAAACACCACCTATGTTTGAGGTTAAGAAATTCAAGTTCTTTCTCATTGACAAATCAGAACCAACCATGATAACGAACAAAATCAATATCAAGTGATATGGAATCAATCAACAAAAATATAGCTATATGGTAGTACCAACAAAATGAACGAAGACGTTTGGGCTTACCAAATCAACCAACGTCAGATCTGTTTAGCGATGAGGGTGTTGCGTGAGCAACGAATATGGTGTTCAATATGGGTCCGATTAAATAGAAAATAGATTTAAGTAAATGAAAAAACTAACTGAAAATTGCAAAAGAAGAAAATCAAATCAATTAAAAGAAGAAAATTAGATCAATAAAGATTATCTAACTAATGCTTGAATACATATCGCAATTGGAGTATTAAGAACCCCAAGTTCCTTCTCATTGACAAAATTAGTACCAACAATGATGATAATAAACAAAATCAGTAATATTCAATCAACAACTATATAACATTACCAATAGAATCAACCAAAAAACACAATGGATCTGAACAAAAAAATAGAGCTTGAAAAAAATCCACAATTATCAACTATATTGTACCCAAGTTCTTTCGGACACTGATGGTGATGGAGGATGGGGTGCCTGTCTGTGTTGCAGATCTGTCATCAATAGAGACAATGAAGCGAGATCTGGTGGTAGTCGGTAGGCCGCAGCGGTGGCGGTTGTAACGGCCGACGGCGTGGATTCCGAGATCTGGATAAAGCATGACAGTAGCAGTGGAGATACGGTGCTTGGTGAGAGTGAATATGGCTTGAAGTATAATGTGTCGTTAGGGAGGCAATAGTGGTGATTGGATTTAGACGACGAGGCGATAGAGCTGTGATTGCGAGGGCGCAGTGAAAACGATGAGTCGGCGATGGCAGAGAGAGAAAGGAAGAGAATAAGGAGTTAAGAGAAAGTCATGTACTGGTGGTTTGGTTGGGTAGGCGGTAAGTTAATGAAAATTAACCCCACAAATAGTTAACTAAGATAAATAGTTAATTAAGGAATGGTTAATTAATCAAATTAGTTTTTAAATTAGAGAAAAATGAATATAAATTAATGCCTAAAATAAAATTGATGCCTTAATCAGTGATAGGCAATTAGGGATTAAGAATTGATTAGTCCTTTGTTTCCATAAAATGGATAGAGGATTAGGTAATATATGGAAACAATTCACCTAGTCAATATTAGTTAATACTAAGCCAAATTATTAAAGTAATAATTTATTAATTAACCAAAAATTGGGAATATATGGAAACAATTCAATGGTTAATTAATTAAATTAATTTTTCAATTAAAGAAAATTGAGTAAATCAATGCCTAAAATAAAATTAATTTGTCTCAATCTATCTTAGTCAGCAAATTTATTTGGCCTCGTCAGCATTTGTTCGTCCTAGTCATATTTTCGGTTGTCCTAATCATAAGTTTGTCCTAGTCAGCGAAAAAGTCGTCCTATTTTATATAATAGATGGACATTTTGGCTTATAAGGATATACATAATGACAAAAAAAAAAAAAAAAAGTATATTATTTCTTCCCTCTCTCTAACTCTTAATTCTCCATCTCACGGCCTTAATTCCCTAAATAGAGATACCAAAATTAATTTATTATATTATAACTAATCAATTCCTAATTTCTCTCCACCTTTAATTATTCCCTTCTTTTCTTTCTTTCTCACTCTAATTATTTCTTTATTATTCTCACTTCCTCTCTCATTGATAAACACTCTCTCTCTCTCTATTGTCTCACTCGCTTCAATCTCTCTCCCTTCCCCGCTCCACATCGCTCTCGATGCCTCCCCATCCATCGCCGTCACGCCTCACACGTCAAAGAGAAGTTTGTGGTCCCAAAAAAAATATATATTTCTCTTCCTAGAGAAGGAATAAAAATATGAGAACAGTTTTTTGGTTCCGTGAAAAAAATTTGTTTTAAACAAAAAATATGTGTTTTTGTTCCCCCAATAGAAAGCAAAATGTAAGAATAAAAAATTATTTTTGTTCCCGATAGCAATTTTTTAGAAGGAAAAAAATAACTTTCTACCTTTGAAACAAAAATAGAAATATGAGAACAAAAAATATGTTTGTATTCTCGAAGCTAAAATATTTTTTTTGTTCCCAAAAACTGAATCTGTTCTCAGAACAAAAAAAAATTTCTTCCCAAATTTTTGTTTTTTCCCCAAGCAACATGTGAAAAGAAATATTTTCGTTCCTGGAAATGGTTTTTCAGTTTTTGTACCAAGAACAAAACTCAAAATCTGAGAACAAAATAAATCCTACCCATTTTTAAACCATTAGTAAATAATATGATTGATATACATGCATTGCACCCATATTCATTTTTAGCCATATATTCGCATTTGGTAACCAATAGTTATATATTAATGTCTAACTAAATCTTGAAATATTTAATATTTCTATTATTTATTATTTAAATGGTATTTTTTATTTAGATAATGTTGACCAACTTGGTAATTTTGTTTATTTTTTATTGCCCTATTTATTTACGCGATATTCTTCCTAATTTAGCATATCGCTAAGACTATATAATAGCATATAATGGAAGGCGCGGGAAGGAGGAAAACCCTAGTCCCTACGCCTCACCAACTTCTAGTCACTGTCTTTTCGCAGTACCAAATCATCTTCTGACCATTGTCGTTTCTGCCCCTCTTAAAAACTTTAAGACACTCAATTTTTAAATTAAAAATGTCCAATTTAATCTCACATTTTTTAATTTAGTCCACGAGAAATTAGAATTTCAATTGAATAATGAAATTAACAGAAAATGAATGCAACTGAAGCATCCAACATTTGATTAGATGAAAATGAAGCATGAATTGTTTGGGCATTTTATTAGGAAAATAATTTAAAATTATGTATTTTATTTAGGGTTAATTACACTTTATCCCCTGTGGTTTGGCTCATTTACACTTTATCTCCCTGTGATTCAAACGTCGCCACTTACCCCCCTGTGGACTTGGGCCTAAGTGCAAAATTAACGGTTTCTGTCAACTTTGATAGAATTGAACCTCACGCGCCTGAATTGAGAATGTACTTGTTTTTTATGCTTTTTCCCTCCAAAATGTATTACCATTTTACTCCCATATGTCTCTATAATAATAATACAATTTCTTGTTCCCATTTCCTTCCAAAATTCCTTTTTCTTGTTCCCATTATATCAAATTTTTTATTTAAAATTAATCTTATTAATTTCATTTGATTATTCAAATATCACATTTTTTTATTCAAGTATTTATTGATTTTCATGCCTTTTAATTAATATCACTTATTTATTAAAATTTTATTTTTAGTACTGAATGCATTCGTAAATAAAGTCAATGGTCAATTTATTGAATCTGAATACAAGGATAATTAAATAAAAATTCTAGTGATTAATTCAAAATTAAAAGATAAATTGAGAGGTAATAATGTAATTTATTTCTAACCCATAACACTTAATTTGGAATTACAGTTCATCTTCAATATCTTGAGGGGTTATTGTATATTTTGTTTCTTCTTCCTTGAAATATTTTTAAATGAAATTGAATTTAATTTCAATTGAAAATATTTTTACTTGAATTCAATTGAATTGAAGTCAATTGAAAATATTTTTACTTGAATTTAATTGGAAATATTTTTTAATTTTAATTTTTTTTTAAAAAAATCAATTGAATTTAATTTCAATTGAATTCACGTAAAACTATTTTCAATTGAATTGAAATTAAATTCAATTTTATTTAAAAATATTTCATTTAAATTCAATTTCATATATAAAACAACGAAATAAAAAAAAAAAAGAGTAAGACAAAAAAAATAAATTTGTCTATTAATTTAATGGGACCTATTTGAATATTTTGTTAAACTTAAGGGGTAAAAATGTTTGTTTCCTTTAATTTGTTTTTCAGATCGTCTGCTCTCCCTTCTTGGTTGTCTATTAATTTAATGGGACCTATTTGAATATTTTGTTAAACTTAAGGGGTAAAAATGTTTGTTTCCTTTAATTTGTTTTTCAGATCGTCTGCTCTCCCTTCTTGGTCTTCTTTACCGTCACCGGCGCTGGCTTCGCCGTCATCTTCGTCTTCTTCTCCAATTTGATTTCGATTTCGAAATCGAAACCCTTGTTCGTTCATGTTCGTCTTCTTCTCTATTTCGATTCCGATTTTGAAGTGTTCTTCACCTCTGGGTTTTGATTTCAATTTTGAAATCGGGTTTAGATTTCGAAATCGTTCGATTTGGGGTTTTCGATTTGGGTAGGCGACGGCGGCGGAGGTTCTCCATTTCGATTCCGATTTCGAAGTGTTCTTCGCATCTGGGTTTTGATTTCGATTTCGGTTTCAAAATCGCTCGATTTGGGGCTTTCGATTTGGGTAGGCAGTGGCCGTGGCGGCGACGGCGAAGGTTCTCCATTTGGATACCTGTAAATGTGGCGGTGGTTGGAAGGGGAAAATGAGGGAGGAGGAGGGGAAGGGGAAAATGAGGGAGGAGGAGGGGAAGGGGAAAGAATCCACGGCAAAAAGAGAGATCTCCAGCAGTGAAATCTCTGGCGGCGAAAAGAGATGTTCGGCGGCGGCGGAGTTTTTTAGAGAGAGAGCTAACAGAACTTTGGGTTAATTACACTTTCTACCCTAATAATTGTGAATAATTATATAAGGGTAAAATCGACATTCCACGCTTTCCGTTAACAGAGTGAGGGTTGCACTTAGGTCCACAAACTACAAAAGAGGTAAGTGTCGACGTTTGAACCACAGGGGAGTAAAGTGAAAATGGACCAAACCACAGGAGAGTAAATATAATTAACCCTTTTATTTATTATATTAAATATAAAGTATATTATTTTTTTAATATATTTATAATGATTATATTTATGTATTAACCATTATTATTGTAATTAAGTTATAAAACTTATTAAAATGACTTTATAAATTCTATTATATATATATATATAACGTGATTATTATAATATTTATATGTATAATTGGTGATTTCATTAATTATAAAATTATAATTACCTAATATTATACTTAAAAGTTACATAAGACATGCACTATATGTAGGTGTATGAGGGTGAAATAGAGATAGAGAGAAAGGTAGAGAAAATAAAAACAATGTAAGAAAAGAGTATGATAATATGTTGATACATATAAAATAGAGAATTTGATTCTATTGATATATATATAAATAGAGAGAAGTGATATTTATATTTTCCGTATATTATTTACTTGATGATTTACAAGCAATAGGGTTCGTGATTAATATTCTAATGGTATTTGTTGTAAGTGACATTAATATTATTCTTTGTTTCTCTTGAAATTGTGATATTTTGAAAATGTGGGATTATATATGTATACAAGTTTAAAGGAAAAAATGAAATAAGCCAAAAAGAGAACAAAGTCTTGAATAAATAATTGATGATTAGTAGTCTCATTTAAAATATATATTTTGATTTAATCTCTTAAATTAATTTGAAAAATTTGGTGAAAGATCTCATTCCTTAAAATCATCACTCTGCGGGGTCCTGTAACAATGATTTTTTAATATATGGTATGGGACTTAGAAAGTAATTTTTGAAAACTTGGGACCTTTCAACAAGATTCCCAATTAATTTTTGCTTGCGTATTAGTCACGCATGTGCTTATGCCTGCATAATATTAGTTACATGTTACAAATTACATAAAATTATGTTACATATATTTGTATAATATTTGTTACATCTAACAAACATTTTATACACAAGTTAGATGCATATAACTGCGACGCTTATATTGAACCTTTTGTTTTTTAACGCACGGGGATTAAAATATAAATTAAAAAATAAGGGACTTGTCACATCCCTATCCCTAAAATGATGAAGAAAGATTTTTTTATTTTAGATTTTATTTATAGATTATGTTTAAGATAATGGGTAATACCATATACATCCCCTATATTTTTTTAATATTCTAAATAAATCTCGCTAAGTTTTCATTTTTTTTAATAATTTTTTTTCCCCTCATCTTCCGATTTTTTTTTTTTTTCGCACATCTTCATCTCCTCTTCTTCATCTTCCACCCCACAACCGAAGCACACCGCAACGCCATAGTCGATAATTGAAGCACACCGCAGCACTCAAAAACTCAGACCAAATCAGAGAAAATAATCTTTCATCTGCAATGCCGAAACGAAAGCTGTAGACGATAATCGACGGCGAACAGCGCACGAAGACGGAGGAGCCAAACCGTGGAAATCGTTGTCGATCCCGATTTCTTCAGAAGCAGATCTAGATGATGGAGACTGTTGAGGACGGTGAAGCTTAGATCAACGTTAAAGCTCAGCTCCCCGACAAGCCGCAATCCCCTAATCACTGTAAATTTGCAACCGAGTCCCAACAATGGAGCTCTCGGCGTCACGACAAAAAACCTGAACCGTTGTTGCTCAATCTCCATGCCTTCCGAAGAAGATGATTGCTGCTTGGAGAATCCGAGCTCAAAACACCACGGCAATGAGGATGAGCCGGCAGCGGTGGCAACCCTAACATCCGAATCCCTTATCTGTCTCTCAGTGTATTACTTAATTTTGATTCCGAGTTGATGTGATTCACTCTCACCAATACTCAATCCCCTTCTTCCGAGCACGAAGAGACTCCAGTTTGATTTCGATTTCGATTCGGTATGTTTTTTCCTCCCATTTTTTCCTCAGCACCCGTCGACAATTCGGTATTTTTTGCGCAATGGTTAGTGATTAGGGTTTCGTCTGAGTTTGATTTCGATTTTTGCCCGTTTGATTTTGATTTCGATTTTTGAGACGCCATTGATGTAAGGATTAGCTTTTCGACGGATTGACGATCGGCGGAGGAGAAGGTGGTGCACAGCGGGAGGAGGAAAATATAGAAGAAAAAAAAAGCAAAGAAATTGGACCAAAAAAACAATGGTAAAAAAAGGGGGAAATAGAATGGAAAAAAAAAAAACAGAGAAAAGAATGTGGTGGTGGTGGTGCTGGTGCTGGTGCTGGTGCTGGTGGGCAGATGTGGTGGTGGTGTTAATCGTCGATGTGGCGGCAGTTGGTAGGAGGATGTGGTGGTGGTGGTGGAGGTGGATTTGGGGCTAGAAGGGGAAACATTGATGAAGACCAAAAGAGCAACTCTCTAATTACAATATATTCCCTTAAAAAGTTTATATGTAAGTTTTATTTTGAATGATCACATTTAATACAAAAGTAATTTAATCTTTAGATAAAAAAAATAAGAGTTGACTTTTTAAAGGGTAATATTGACAATTAAATTTTTATTTTTTGTTGAAGGGGTGTTTATATATTTGAACATAATATTAGAGGCGGTATCTTAAGAATTTTTAATACTATGAGGAATTCTCGTGGTTCTAGTGAAAATTTGAGGGATGTAAAAATGATATTAATCCTTTAAGATATTCAATTAGTAAGTTCTAATTCAAATCTCAAGGAAAATAGGATGAGAATGCTCGGGCTCTCCATCTCGGACCTTTGATCTTCATGGTTTGCTTGACACCCCTAGCCCGGTTCGGACGAGAGGTCTTTATATTTTGCTTATCCGAGCTGAGAGTGTCCGGACTCGCCAGCTCGGTCTTTCACTCTTCTTTTACTTGGTACCTCCAGTTTAGATCGGACAGAGAGCTCTATATTTTTTACTATCCGAGTTAAGAGTGTTCGGACACCGGAGCTCAGACATGCACCCTTGTTATTTTTTTTTGAAACCTTCAGCTCGGGTCAGACATGGAGGCTCCATATTTTTACTATCCGAGCTGAGAGTGCTCGGACACAGAGCTTGATCCTTTATTTTCCGGCTGAGGCCTCCAACTTGGTTCAGTCAGGGAGGCTCCATATTTTTACTATCCGAGCTGAGAGTGTTTGGACACCGGAGCTCGGACATACACCCTTATTATTTTTGAGGCCTTCGGCTCAGATCAGATATAGAGGCTCCATAATTTTACTATCTGAGCTGAAAGTGCTCGAACACCGGAGCTCAGTCCTCTATTTGCTGGCTGAGACGTCCAACTTGGTTCGGTCAGCGAGGCTCCATATTCTTGACACTGCAACCTGAGAGTGATCGGACATCAGAGCTCGATCCTCTATTTGCTGGCTGAGGCCTCCAGTTTGATTTGGTCAGGGATCCTCCATATTTTTGACACTCCGAGCTGAGAGTGTTCAAACACCGGAGCTCGGACATGCACCCTTATTATTTTTTAGGCCTTCAGCTCGGGTCGGACATGGAGGCTCCATAATTTTACTATCCAAGCTGAGAGTACTCGGACATCGAAGCTCGATCCTCTATTTGCTAGCTGAGGCCTCCAGCTCGGTTCGATCAGGGAGGTTGCATATTTTTGACAGTCCGAGATGAAAGTGCTTGGATGTTGGAGCTTGGCACTTTCTTCACACTTGAACCCTGGGTGAAAGGCGTGGTTTGAGGTTTTTCCATTTGGGCATTATCCCAGCTGGGGATGTTCGGACACTGGAGCTTGGACAATTTCCCCAACCTGGACACATGATTGAGTTCCCAACATAAATGGTCGCGACCGAGGTGGTGAGAGGTGTGAGGCCGTGTTGACGGTGTCTTGGGGGTGGGAGTGGCCTCCAATCCCCGGGCAATGGGCCTAATCTCCCATCAGCTTGTAGCCTTTTGGATCCCTGAGTCCGATTCGGACTTTTCTCCGCCTTGTTTTTTTTTTTTTTCTTTCGCCCTCCCTCACGATATTTC
This sequence comes from Eucommia ulmoides, assembly GCA_016647705.1. NCBI lineage: Eukaryota > Viridiplantae > Streptophyta > Magnoliopsida > Garryales > Eucommiaceae > Eucommia > Eucommia ulmoides. Next base: position 44,106,292 of record CM028331.1, read on the forward strand.
TTAGGCGTTTTTCTCAGGCCAGAGTTGTGGAACCGCGTTCGCCTGTCGAGTGCGGCGTCGAGGTTCAGCACGGGGTTGGAACAGAGGTCATAAGATAGTCTCTAGTGCTTGAGGTCAGCAATGAAAGCATTCATCGCGACGACATCGTAAACTTTGTCGCAACTAACAACTTCCTTGTTGAATCGTTCCACATAATCTCCCAACGACTCGTCGGGTAGCTGCTAGATGGCGAGGATGTTCGCCATGGTTTTTGGCCGGCGTCATGATCGTCCGAATCAAGAGAGAAAATGTTGTTCCAACTCCCAAAAATTGGAGATGGACGCGGGGGTGAAACCATGCCCTCCCAACTCCCGTTAAGGTAAGAGGAAAGATTTTGCACCTCATAGCTACCGAGGCGGCATGTAGATCCCTGTAGGACTTGAAGATGGATAGATGGTCTACCGGATTGGTGGTTCTATCATAAGGGATCATTTGAGGGTGAGTAAAACATACAGGCAAAGGCTCTTCCAAAATCTCGTCATTGAACGACAATCTTACCTCGGAGGGTAGCCCAACTGGGCCCCTTGTTCCTTGAATTTGATACAAGGTGGCCTTCATGTCGGCGAGGCACCTTTCTACCAGCACTTCACCCCTCGGAAGTGCTCTGACCTGGCTAATAGCAGCACGTGGAGCTCGCGGCCTGAGGGGTAGTGAATGCAAATCCATTTCACGAACATGCCATGACCTATGCTCTAATCGGGCGACATAACTTTGGGCTCGACTTGGTGGGGATTTCATTCGGTTGTCTCTCTTTCTCCTCGACGGAGGTGGAGACGGGGATTCGGATGCTTCGGGAGATGTCAGGTCAACACCCTTTGTCCGTTGTTGCGTGGCAGGGGATGGGCCCTTGGAGCATGTCCGTTGGAGTAGACCACGCGATCCTGAGGCTCAAGTGCTTGTTTCTCCCCTTGCAGATTGGAGAGTCGGTACTCCTTCAGGTGGGGTCAGCGCCAGGCGGGCAAGAAAGAGCTAAAAAAAGTCTGGAATCAACTCAGTTGGCGTCCAAGTAGTCGATGCAAGAGGCTTCGGGTGCCCCTGAGGTCTGTCCAACAAATTGTTTAGAGGGCAAGGCTGACAGTCCTATCTGGCTAATAGGTTGGATTGTTGGTATGGTGGGCTGCCTCGCTGGCCCAATGGGTAGCAAATGATGATTTTCAATAGCTGAAACTCGAGAGTCCGGCCTGGGAGCCTTTAACATAGCGTTGGAGGGCTGGACTGTCGAATTACTGTTCACGACAGGAGTATGATATTCTTCTCCGATGACCTGACTGGACGTTGTGATCATCAAGTCTTAGCGATTTCAGGAGATGACAATCAGGGAAAGCTTTTTGTGCTTTCCCATAGACGGCGCCAAATTGTTGATGTCGAAAAATGGCGAGCACCCATAGTATGGTCCGGAGAGGCACAACACGGGTGATGTAAGTGGAGAACTGGAGAATCTAAAATTTTTTACGCCTTGGAGGTAGTCGCAATCCGATCCGAGCTCCTTGCTTGCCTCCGAGATTCTATTCAGACTTCAAGTTGAATTCTACTATAGACTCTATTCTGATCTCCGAGCTGAGCTCCAATCCACACTCTAAATACTTACACAAAGGCCTACAAGGGTTGTGCCCGGTGAGACCCTTCCAGTATGAGAATAAGTATCCGGGGAGAGAGGCTAACAATGCTCTATAGTGAATTAAAAACATGTACCTTTGTGGCAATGGATGTCATGGAGTATTTATAGGGTACTGGGCTCAATTAGCAGCGCAAAATTAGGGAGCCGAGCTAGGTTAATTAACTTAATTCGTCTAACAGCCAATGAGGTAGCAGATTAAGGGCTTAATCACCTGAATTGGGCTTTTAGGCCCATTTTGTAGAAGTCCATGGGCCGACCTACTTGGAATGGAGAGTAACGACTCATTTTTAGACCCTCTAAACGATCAAGAGGTGGAGAGGGAGTCAAAACGGCTTCGGGAGATTCAAAACGGCCTTTAGAGACCCCAAATTTGTAGAATTCGAGCTGAGAGTGCTCAGGCTCTCCATCTCGGTGCAACGATCTTCATCTTGGACCTTTGACCTTCATAGTTTGCTTGACGCCTCCAACTCGGTTCGGACAAGGGGTCTTCATATTTTGCTTATCTGAGTTGAGACTGTCTGGACTCGCCAGCGCGGTCTTTCACACTTCTTTCACTTGATACCTCTAGCTCAGATCGGACAGAGAAGTCTATATTTTTACTATCCGATCTGAGAGTGCTCGGACACCGGAGCTCGATCCTCTATTTGCCGACTGAGGCCTCCAGCTTGGTTTGATCAGGAAGGCTCCATATTTTTACTATCCGAGCTGAGAGTGTTTGGACACCGGAGCTTGGACATGCACCCTTATTATTTTTTAGGCCTTCAGCTCAGATCGGACATGGAGGCTCCATAATTTTACTATCTGAGCTGAAAGTGCTCGAACACAGGAGCTCGGTACTCTATTTGCTGGCTGAGACCTCCAACTCGGTTCGGTCAGGAAGGCTCCATATTCTTGACACTCCGACCTAAGAGTGCTCGAACACCGAAGCTCAGTCATCTATTTGTTTACTGAGGCCTCCAGCTCGATTCGGTCAGGGATCCTCTATATTTTTTACACTCCGGGCTGAGAATGTTCAAACACCGGAGCTTAGACATGCACCCTTATTATTTTTTAGGCCTTCAGCTCAGGTCGGACATGAAGGCTCCATAATTTTACTATCTGAGCTGAGAGTGCTTAGACACCGAAGCTCGGTTCTTTATTTGTTAGCTGAGGCCTCCAGCTCGGTTCGATTAGGGAGGCTGCATATTTTTGGCACTCCGAGCTGAGAGTACTCGGACGCTAGAGCTCGACACTTTCTTCACACTTGAACCCTGGGTGAAAGGTGTGGTTTGAGTTTTTCCCATTTGGCCATATCCGAACTGGGGGTGTTCAGACACTGGAGCTCGGACAATATCCCCAACCTGGACACATGGATGAGTTCCCGACACGTGTAACCTCCGCAACCGAATTTACCTCCATCAGAATCAATTTAAAAAAAATATATCTAGAAAGAATTCTTTGTACTTAGATCAACCCAAACCCACGACCCAAAACCCGACCCAAGTCTTCAACCCAAAATAGATTATAAAAATGGTTTAAGTGTTTTTCATCAACTAATGTGGAATTACTCATTTTACATACTTTAATTAACTTCATGGGACTACTTTAAAATGCAATTTGTTATTCACATCTAAATGATTTTTGACAAATCAATATTTCACATTAGTTTTTTCACTAAAAATAACGTATTGATATATGAAAATATATCAACCAATAAATAAATCATATAAAAATAATTAGACTTAAAATAGTCTAAAATCATTTTTGTCTAACATTTTGAAATTGAAATTTTGGCAATGGTTTTTTTTTTTGAATTGAAATAATTAAATTTAAGGGGTCAAATTGAACAATTTGAAACATAATGGATCAAAATGATGAAATTGTATAGTTGAAACTGATGAGGAAAATGTAAATTCAAATCGAACACAATCCTTTTAAGCATTTGTCCTCCTTGCATTAAACTTGTAAAAAAACTTATTTTTATATTTTTTTATTTCGATGAAATTCACATTAATAATTTTTAGCTTTTTACCCCTTTTTATTTTGACTTTATATTCATTTGGTCCTTTTTACTTTAAAAATCAACACTTTATTCCATTTTATTTATAATAAATAAGATTTTTTATTTTTATTTATTTTATTTAACAGAATATGTGAAAATTTTGATAAAATTAAAATTTTTATCTAAAATTTACATGTAATGGACAAAACAAGTCTTTATTATAATTTTATTTTATTTTGTCTTCAATAAAAAAAGGGGGGGAAAAAAAAAAAGAAGAGAAAAGATAACTAGTCAGAAAAATGTTGGTTATCGAACAATCTCTAATTTTTCGGTGATTAAAGGATTCCGTAACTTTTCATTTACAGTCATCTGGACCCCTAAAACTAAAAAATTAAAATTTAATTGTTAAAATTATCACTAGGGATGTAATCGGGTTAACTTATTAATAGGGTTAAAAAAACAATAAAAAATATTTATTTTCTAAATTCTAATTTCTAATTTTGTTATAAAAAAATTCGAAAGGGAATTTTTTTTTATATTTTTCCGAATTTTTTAGAAGTAAATTTTTTTAAAAGAAATATTAAAGACTAATATAATTTTTATGATTATGAGACGAAATAAATTTTATATTCTCGTTATTTTTTTTAGGGTTCGTTTGATAACACAATTCGGCTCTTAAAATTGAATTTGTTAAGTATTTATTAATTTTATATATTTTTAAAAAAGAATAAAAAATAAGTAAAAAAATAAAATGACGAGTAGATGACTTCTCACTTATCATTCAAAATTATATAGTTTTTATAATACAAATATCATCAAATTATAACCATTAAAAAATTTAAAAATATAAATAAAATTCTAGAGAGAGAAAGTAACGCATAGATGAAATGGTAAGATTTTAAAAAACAAATGTATGAATACAAATTTATGCAAATAAAAAAAAAATTTAAATAATTAATTATTATATAAAATTAATATTTTTCTTTTTTGTCTTATTTATGTTTTTAGTTTTTTTGGTTTTTTACTTTTTTTTTTTTTCTATAAATATCATACATAAACAATAAAAAATAGAATACCATAGAAGAAGAAAAGGGAGTCAAAAATGAAAAACAAAAATAAAAGTTAGAGAATAAAAGATTAAGAAAAATATATATTATAAGAATATTTTTATCAACAAATGTAATAGGTGGTGCCTAAGATATTATAAAGATGAAAGAGTGAGCTTAGTATTAGTGATAATTTCATATACAAACTCTATAAAAATATATATTATTTGATTGTCTTAGTTTTTTATTTAATAGGTCAAATAAGTACATCAACAATCAACACTCATCGTAATCAATTCAAAATGATAAACAATGAAAGAGAAAAATTAAGTTTAGGGAAAGAAAAAAAAAGGTACATCAATTACTAAAACAAAACACAATCTAGCAAAATGTTTAAGTAGTCTCAATGGGTTTCTCTTTGAAATTCGGCACAACCCATATGGGCGGCGATAAATGTGAAAGATCGGATATATAATGCGAATCAAAACTTCCATCTTCAAGGTTAAAAATTCATGTATCATCATCAATGCCACGAGAAGTATAACGGTGACATCCGAAATCATGATCAACGTAATATATGCAATTTGACTTGCACATAGGGTAGTCTGTAGTTGCAAGAGCCAATGAATGATTGTCTCCCAAAAATAAAAGTTGACTTCCAATACTCTCAATTTGAATCCACGTCTCTGGTTTTGCCTTACTCAATTTATAAATCTTGAATGTGGAAGTTTTCATATGATCTACTTCGTCAAACAAGTAGGTAAATCTTCGGACTAATAGTAGATTCCCGTCTATTGAATTTACAAGATAAGATAAATGAGTATAGATTCCACATGGTTTAACAATCACCTCAACTTTGTTGTCTGCAACATCAACACGCACAAGTCCACCCCTATGACCAACACCGTACAATTGTCTATCATGATAGATAATCTCGATAAAGTGATAATGTTCATATAAGTTCAAGAATGTCCAAGTCTCGTCACCTGATTTATAAATAGCCAATTTACCATTACCGTTATAAATGGCAGCAACTTCATAATTGTTCGGAGTTAGAGAAGGATCAGCGGACAATATACCTTTACTCACAAAATACTCTGTGCAGTCATCAATAACCCAATATTCATAACCTATTGAAGGTTCTTTAAAATCCGGAAGATAAATTGTCTGATTAATAAAAGGGTTTAAAAGAGTTACGGCCATATACCTGTCTATGGTGAACAACCATCCATATGAAGAGCCAAAACAACGTTTACCGTAAGGCATAGGCAAAGGAAAATCATATTTTACTTCATCTGTGACGCTATAAAATGATCTTTTCTCTTTATTGTTATCCATTGTTGGAACCATAAGCATGGGGAGTCGATTTCGGCAGGATTTGAGAATTTGCAATTTCTGGAGGTGGTTATGTTGATCACTTTCCGATCCAAATAGTCGCCATCGTTGACAAACAGAGCGAAATCGAATGAAATCACAAAATTTGGGGAGTCGTTCTAAGACGGAGGCAAGAAGACCTTCCGGAAGCCATACCCAATCTCGCTCTAATCCATGTAAATCCATTTCTAAACAAAACCAAACCTAATTTGAAGACATTTAGGGCTAGGATTACAAAATATGGTGTAAAATGGTGACAACAAACAAATTAAATCAATCTCAATCCTTAAGAAAGAGATTGCAATGGGAAAAAAAAAATCAGAAAATCAGAAATGGACGAACCTTTGCGCGAAATGGAATCAGAAAATCAGGAACTTTTCGTTGCGGGCGGATCTATTCGGTGATGCTTCGGAATTCTTCGTTCCCGGCGGACCTCTTCGGTGATGCTATATTTATACTTACGGAAATTTGTGAATATAGCAACAATGCATTATTCCCCTCTTCCAAAACCGACATGGATTAGGAAAATTACATATCTCACCCTATATGTTTTGGAGTTGTTCTGTGTGATCCTAAAACTTTTTTAATTAGAATACTTACTAAATAATTGATACCCAATGAAAATATCAAAAAGAGAGCAAAAAAAAAAAAAGGTTTTTGTTCCCAGAAAAAAATATAAGTTTCTCTTCCCAGATTAGGAACAAAAATATGAGAATTTTTTTTTTTTTTTTTTTGGGTTCAGTGAAAAAGAACTGTTTTAAACAAAAATTATGTGTTTTTGTTCCCGTAATAGAAAGCAAAATCTAAGAATAAATAATTATTTTTGATATTTAATTATCAAGCAAAATCTAACTTAATCTTGGAATATTTAATATTTGATATTTCTATTAATGCATTATCTATTATTTATTATTGAGATTGTATTTCTTGACCAATTTGGTAATTAATATTTATTTTTTACTGTCTCATTTATTAGGACGATATTTTTCTTAATTTAACTTACCCCTAAAACTATATAATAGGAAATATTGAACTTTATTGTATAGAATTATTATATACTAATAAAATAAGATAAATTTTCATCTTCAAATTTATTTTTTATATTGTAAAAAAATAAAAAAAATAATGGGAGGTGCGGGGAGGAGGAAAACCCTAGCTCCTATGCCTCACCATCTTCTAGCCATCGTCTTTCAATAATTCATGAGAGACCAAGAGAGAAAAAAAATCCCAAATTGGGAATTATCTCTTTCAATTTTACTCCAGCACATTGCCAACAAAGAATAAGGGACATTGTAACTTTTTTTTTTTTTATCATGATTTTCTCGACTGTTTTATCACTTCATTATAATTTTTATTGATATTTTTAGAAAGAAATGAATTTAAAATCTCAATGAAATTTAACAAAAAATAAAGACTAATAGATCACCAACATTTGGACCAAAAAAAAAAAAATTTACGTTGATAATATACCTTGTTGGCGAAGATGCAACTCCTAATTCAAACTTGAAAACTTGCAAAAAGTTCAATCCATCCTCATCAACTATAAAGTGAAACATTTTCAATAGAAAATTATGATAAAATAAATTATATATTTTACTGATAGAAGTTTTTAAAATTATGATGAAACGGCATTCTAGAATAGAAAAAACTGGGAATGGGTAAGAAGTGGGAGAAATAAAATTATAGCAAATGAAGGATAAATACATGAGTTTATAAAAAAAGCAATCACATCATTCAAGCAAATTTCAGCAACCACCTTAACTTAATGAGTAACATTGTGAATAGATCTCGCTTCATCTCAACAACTTCGAGTTATCTTCATCACAATACATAGATTTATGGAAAATAAACGGAAAAACTCAAAGCTAGTGGATTTATTTCGCAAACAAAAATGAATGAAATCAGAAATGAAAAAAGCCAAGTCAGACTCAACCAAGTTGAAGGAAACTAAACTAGCAAAAATAAACCGCAATTCATAAATCAAAACTTATTTTGGTTATCACAGACTGCATTCCCGATCTTACATTTAATCCACTATTGCTGGTGGTTTTACCAGAGTGTCAAAGATCGCAAAACCAGATGCGAGATTCATCTGAAGAAATCAAACAAGATAAGGCCTGCTTCGCTAGATCTGAACAATTCTCTAACTAATGTCATGAACTCTTCCCTTGGGTTTGGATCCATGAAGAAAAACACTGGTGCAACTCGCCAGAGTGGTACATAAGTATATTTCGCAGCCCAGGGACTCCTAATTATCGGCATACCGGTGTCGGATATGAGGGAGATTGGTTTTGAAATAGAAATTGATGATAGGTTTCAATTTTAAGGATTTCGAAGTAGAAAAACGCAGACAATCAAACCCAAAATCGAAAGAGAGAGGGGGGAGGAGAAACATACCTGGAGATAGAGAGGGTGATGGAGGGAGTGATCGATATGTTCGGAAAGAGGGAAGCAATTCGGTGGTGGTTGTGGCGGCCTTCGAGAGAAAGGGAAGTTGAGATAGAGATAGGGGAAGAGAGAAGCTCAGGGAGAGAGAGAGAGAGAGAGAATGCGAGTCGACAACGTCGGTGGTGGCGAAGCGACGCGGCGGTGGTTAAGGGATGGCAATGGCTAGGAAAGAGATCGAGAGAAAGAATGGCGAGGCAACGAAGTCGGCGATGGCATCGCGACGTGGTGGAGCAGAGGTGGTTGTGGCGAGGGGATAACGAATGAGCGAAGAAGATGGGACTTCAGCTTGAAAGGAAAATGAAACCGAATGAGGGTGAGCGTCTTAGGGCGGTGAAGTTAGGAGTGTATTAGGCGGCTGCTAACCCTAATTGTTGAATTATTTTTTATCTAACCGTTTGAAAATGTGTAGAAATTTGTCTTTCATCCGACGACCGTGAATATACTCGTCTTGATTTATTATATAGATATATATATATTTTGTTTTACACCCGTGCTTTTAGGCATGGGTTACACACTAGTTATACTAAAAGTTACATAAGACATGCACTTACATAGATCGTTGTATCTTGAAAATGGCTCATCATTTAACCACGTGAATATAAGATGCATATCTCTTATTAGTACAACTAGCGTATAACCCGTGCTTGAAGCCACGAGTGTTAACAAAATGAATATCAAATTGTGTAACTTTTTTCACTACTGGATAATTCCAATGAACCACAATTAGACACAAATTAATAATACATACACAAATTAAAAAAAATAAAATTATAGAACAATCGATATATCATTCTCAATATCTCACTTCTGTTTTCAAATGAATAGAACAATACATAACACAACCAATAGCAATCAACAAAATTTAATCAACAATTAAAAAAAATGAGAAAACACAATTTATTTCTCAAGTTCTCAACTTCCATTTTATTCCATTTTCAAATAAATAGTCATAACCCAAAAAAAATAGCATAATTTACTTTGTTCATACAACACTCCCATTTTCAATTATAAATTTTCAAACCAACACAACAATAACCAAGAATACAAAGATAATTTTTTTTCTCTGACAAAATGAGATAATGAAATTTGATTATACAATAATTCTCCTAACATTTCAATAATTGAACGCTTATTACAAACAAACAGGCCTGGTAAAAAAAAAACTCAACACAATATATATATATATAGTAAAAACTAATTATATGGTGCACGATATATCGCAAAAATGCAGAAGCAGGATCAGAAACAAAAAACAGAGAACAGAAACAGAAGCAGGATTAGAAACAAAAACAGAAACAGAAATAGGAAGCATGAACAGAAACAGAAACATGGAACAGAAACAGGAATGGAAACAGAGACGGAAACAGAAATAGGGAACAAGAACAAAAATAGGAACAGGGAACAGAACAGAAACAGATGCAAATTTAACCTGATTCGAGAGCTGAGATTTAACTTGATTCTACAGTCGCTTCCTTCCCTCTTCGCTATCTTGTCTCTCTTCCCTCTGATTCTACAATCGAACAAAACAAATGCAAATTAAAAGAGTAGATATATGACAACAGAATAGAAACAATTAGCCAAATGAAATAAGACTGTATATCGAATTCTAATGGGGACCATATCAATTTTTTTCCCGCTATATTATTTCTAAATTTAATGTTAGTCTTCAAAAAAAATCAGTAGCAAAACAAACACAACAACATAAAAAAAAAAAAGAGGTTAATATTAGACACTCTATTTGAATATCTAATATTCATATGAGCATAACAGAAATATTTGTTTCTGTTTCCATTTCTGAAAACAGTAAATGATTTGGGCCTTAAATTCTTTAGCAAATTCCAATATGTGAATATTGCCAATTGTTAATTTTGTACGGTTGGAGATGCTCAGGTAGCATTTGTAATATGTTTGTATTAAGTTTTAAACTTAATATTAAAATCATATAGAAATTTTAAGAGCGATTACAATAAAAATTGAAACATTAAGGAGCAATATGAAAATTTTTAAAATTAGGTAGCAAAGTAAAAACAGAACAACAAACTATATATAAGATTTTTTACTTGCATGGGTATAAATATATATATTATATGATTGTCGAAATGAATGGTATAAGAACTAAACTAACTTACAGATGCCATGGTTGAAATTTTCTGTGCCTTTATCACCGGAAAGAATCTTCTAGATGTTGATCCCAAAATGTCTGTCTAGTTTCACAATAACCAGACTTAATTACCAACAACACTGCAAAATTTTAAACTACAAAAAGAAAAATAATATTATGATCAAAACAGTTAATCCCATAGATTTTGATTTTTATAAATTAAAAGAAAAAGAATGAAAGTAAATTCCAAACTGCGAATGCAAATTCTACTAGTAAGTGAAGCAAACAGAATTTAATAGTCCAAAATAATTAATGTTGTAGCATTAGTGAAGATATATCACTACATTACTTAATCGTTTGATTAGGTATAACGAATTGGGTAAAAATGGGCCTAAATCCAGAAAACAGGAACAAAAGTGGAACAAAATAGGAAAAAAAGAACAAAACATGAACAAAACTATAAATCTGAGAAAAAATAATAGACGGAACAATATTTTTAGAACAAAATGAAAAAACACAGCAGAATTGCTCAAATTTCTATATTTATTCCTGATTTGTCATGGCAAACTGGAGCTCAAATTTCTGTCTTTGTTTCTGATTTGTCATGGCAGACTTGAGCTCAAATCAAAAGGCATTAAAGAATGACAATTTAGTTCTGATAATAAACATGATAAAACTTTGGGTTCTTGGTGAGTTTTATTGTCAATTGTCAAGATCTAGATATTAAATAAATGAGTTTTATTATGTTAATTATATTGTATTAAACTGAGTCGTCCTAATACAATTGTTGTATTATATCCAATAGTGGCACCCCAAATACCCCAAAGTGAAAAAATACAATTACATAGTTCAGTCCAACAAAAAATTATATTTTTGAAAGCACTCTTGCTCAATGCAACCGAAAATCATGTTTTTGTTCTGGTCTTAACATTTCAGAACAAATGGGAACAGAAACACAGAACAAACGGGAACAGAAACACAAAACAAATGCCACTATTGGAACAAATAGAAACAAAAACACAAAATGAATGCGCCACTGATATTTTCATTGAAAGCACTTTTGCTCAATGCAACAGAAAATTATGTTTTTGTTCTGGTCTTAACATTTCAGAACAAACGGGAACAGAAACACAAAACAAATGCAACTATTGGAATAAATGGAAACAAAAACACAAAATGATCCAACCAAAAATTATATTTTTGAAAGCACTCTTGCTCAATGCAACAGAAAATCATGTTTCTGTTTTGGTCTTGACATTTCGAAACAAACGGGAACAGAAACACAGAACAAATGCCACTATTGGAACAAATGGAAATAAAAACAAAAAATGAATGCGCCACTGGTATTTTCATTGAAAGCAATCTTGCTCAATGCAATAGAAAATCATGTTTCTATTCCGGTCTTAACATTTCAGAACAAACAGGAACAGAAACACAGAACAAACGGGAACAGAAACACAGAACAAATGCCACTGTTCTTCAGTCAGAGAAAGAGATTGAGTGAATACCGTCATCGCTAGGGAACTCTAAAAAAAATCAAATGAAAATACCTAAAACAAAGAAATCAAATAAAAATCCCTAAAAAGAATCAAATCAAGAATGGGCCAAATCCAAAAAGAATCTAGAATACAACACAAACATAATCTTTTGTTCTTGTAATTCAGTTTTTGTTTCCAAATGATGCCTAAGAAAAAAAGCATACTAATAGAAGTCTAAGTCCATGTAAAACCACCTAAACCTCCCCTACTCTCTATGTTTGTATTGTTTCAACAAAAATGTTGCAAATTTCTTATTTAAACATCTCCATAAATAAGAGGAAGTTGTGTATCACATACTTGAACCTCGTTAGGCATTTTTAATTTTGAGATCCGAGGAAGAATTTTCTTGAACCCAATGCCATCACCTTCCCCTCTCGATTTAAACCTGAACAACAATTAAAAAGGCAAAACCAATTGATGAACAAATCAAATAGCATTTGATTGTACTAGCGAAACATCATCCCTCTTAAGCTATTCAAAGAATCAAATCAGTAAGAACCAATTTCCTTCTTAAAAAGCTTAATATAAATATTGAAAGAGTGGACCAATGACTTAAAAGGAGCGTGAACGGATCCAGACATATTAACCCCTTAATATTTCAATTTTGTTTTAATTTTATTCTAATTACTATTTTGTTAAGGTCAATGGTAACGGTCAAATAGTTTTTTGATCATTTCGCATTTAAATCCAATTTCTACAATTTAATCTATACAGATTAATTACACTTTGTACTCCTTATTTTTAAAATTATATGTTTTGTCTTTATCTTTTTAAATAATTATATTTATCTTCCACCCTACCCCACCCTCTAACCGCCACCGCCCACCTCGGTAGCCGGAGAGAGAGTTTTTATAATTAATTTATATTGAATTTTTCTTGATTTTTCGGTCCATTTTTTGGTATTCTTTGTGAATCAACGAGTTTTTTTTGGTCGGATTCAATTTTCTAATCTTAGGGTTTTCGGGCCGCTACTGATCCGCCGAACCCTACCCGTCTGCTCCATCCACTAACCAACACCGTTGTGCCCACCAACACTTCTTACTGATTCTACTACTCCCCAAATCATTCACCTTCCTCCGAGCCATCGCCATAACCGCACCATCCTTCTCCATGCCGCTGCATACTCTCGATCTCACTAACCCTCCTACCCATCTGCCGATCAGAGCTCTCCACAGCCTTCACCCTCGCTCTGTTTCATGCGGCCGTACTCTCTCTCTCTCTCTCTCTCTCTCTCTCTCTCTCTCTCTCTCATTCTGCAAGTCAGCCCCTCTCTCTCACAGCACCGTCAGTCCTCTCTCTCTCAGGTGAGGGATCAATCCAGAATCCAGCGCACAAAAGACAGATATGCTTCACTCCGGTTATTTTCATGATTTGTTACAGTTTCGATCCAAATCTTCTGCTTCGTCTTCCAGATCGAACACAACTCTAGCGAAACAGTGGGTAGCGAAACAAAGCGTCTTCCAGATCCGGCGTAGGGGTATTCATGAAGAAGACGCTTGGATTTGTTAGAGGCGATTTGCCTTTTGAGAATAAAGGCGATGGCTGGTTTCAATTTGGATATTTTTTATTTGAGGAAAGAACAAATTGAGGGATTCTTGGAATTTGGTTTCGATCTTCAATCAGGGAGATCTGGAATTAGGTTTCGATTTGAGAATAGAACGGATTGAGGGCTTTTTGAATCAACTGATTCTTCTCGCTTGCTTCAGAGAATTTTGTAGCAGTTTATGATTTTGTTTGATTTTCAACGGGTAGTCTCTCTATTTACTGAATGAGGTTTCTTGGATGCTTTACGTTCTTTTTGTAGTTTTGTGGTGTTTATATATATATATATGCTGTATTTATGTATTAGAGCAAGTGCAGATTAGGGAAGAGAGAAAAAAAATATAGAGCGATAGGATGGTTCGCCGGAGGGGGAGCAGAGGAAGAAGAAGTTGGCAAAGAAAGGATCATGCTGGATACTTCATGTATGAGCCAAGGGATTGAGGGATTTTTTCTTTTTCGTTTTTTTTTTTTTTTTGGGAATTCCCCAAGTTTTGAGAAGGCTACGCTGTTGCTCCGGAATGGAAGATGTTTTTGCTCATGGTTGATAGCATAGGGCAAGTACTCACTTAGCTGAGGTTGACTAGCTTTAGTGGAGTTGCTGAAATAGGTTTACTCTGAACTTATTTATTAATATTAGTGTTATCCGGAAATCTTATCTCCAAGCACTAGAACTTGGGATTCCGAACCCAGGGTTCAAAAAAATAATACGTCGTATACCTGGTATTTCGATAATTTTTTTTTATATTTTTTTTAATTTCGTTTTTTAAAAAAAAAAAAAAAAAAAAAAAATTGTTTGTTGATTTTACTTTTTTTAATTATTGTAATTTAAATTTAAATTTTAGGTCAAACGGTCAATCGAATAAGTCAAACGTTTGATTGGTTAAAATAGTGAGGTAAAAACTTCTGAAAATTAATTCAGTCGGTAGACCGACTTGGCAAATCAGTCGACCGTTGAAAATAATGAGTTTAAATTGCATGTATTGATCTAATTTGTCAACCGAATAGGATATTCTGTTAACCAAATTGAATTTTTATTTGAATTCAATTGAAAATAATAAAATATTTTTATTTTATTAATAACAAAAAATAATAAATAAATAAATAAAAAAATTCATGATATAAAATAATAATTGAGTAAAAATATTTTGTAATTGAAGTAAAAATATTTTGGAATAGTACTATTTTTTTATTACCTTCCATTTCAAAAAAAAAATTTATTTCAAAATAAAAAAATAAATAATTACTTCAAAAATTATTTATTTTTGAAGTAATAAATAATTTTTGAAGTAAAAATATTTTGAAGTAATAAATAATTTTTGAAGAATTACTTTTAAAATATTTTTACTTCTATTCTAAAATATTTTTATTTCAAAAATCAAGTGAGATTCAATTATTACTTTATATCAAGGATTTTTTATTTTTTTATTTTTTTGGTTATTTTTTTATTAATAAAGTAAAAATATTTTATTATTTTCAATTGAATTTAAATAAAAATTCAATTTGGTCGACAAGATGCCCTATTCGGTTGACAAGTTAGATCAAGACATGCAATTTAAACTCAATATTTTCAACGGTAAACTGATTTGTCAAGTTGGTCTACTGACTGAATTAGTTTCAGAATTTTTTATTTCACTACTTTAACCAATCAAACGTTTGACTTATTCGATTGATCGTTTGACCTCAATTTTAAATTTAAATTACAACAATAAAAGAAATTAAAATCAACAATCATTTTTTTATTTTATTTTTATAAAAAACGAAATTTAAAAAAAAAAATTAAAATAAAATAATAGTCAAACTTTAGGGGTTTAAAGTGTAAAAAATACTTGAAAACAAACCCATTTCATTTTTTTCGTGCAACGATCCTCTGCTCTCTCTCTCTCTAGTCTCTCTCTCTCCTCTCTCTGTTATTTGAAAAAGGGACTGACTTTTTTCTTTTTTCCTTTTTTTTTTTATTTTTTTTTTATCATATTGTATACCCGGGGATCACATCCCGGGTATAAAGTTTTTTTTAAAAAAAAAATCTCGTATACCCGGTGTTCAAAACACTGGGTATACGACGTATTATTTTTTTGAACCCAAAATTCGGAACCCCGGGTTCCAGTACCCGGGGATCAAATCCTCGGGTGGCACTAGTTTGGTAAATAAGTTCAGGGTTAAGCTATTTCAGTAATTTTTTTTTTAAAAATACAATAAAAGAGTAAAGAACTCAGCTTTAGTGGCCTTTCAAATATGAAGATTTCTGAGGGAGATTTCAGAACAAAAGTAAGGTGGAGTATGGTGGCATGAGGTATCGATAATCGTATGGGAAGGGAGGTATGTGTAGCGGTGGTGGACTGCAATGTTAGCTATGGTGGAGGAAGAAGATCATCAAATTAAAAAAATACAAGATGGCCCCCAAGTTTTCGAATAGAATAAAGTATATCCTATTAAAATGTTTGAGGGTGTTGGTGTAGGAAATTGGATCAACCAGCAGTATGGTCTGGACACCCTCAGATCGGGTAGGGTGAAGTTGATGTCAGGATGATATGTCGGCGAGGGCACTGCAGCCCGGCTGGACGGGCGTTGTCCGGCCTTCGTCCCGGCCGGGGTCTCTCCTCCTGGCCGATCGCGCTCTGGTTTTTCACCTGCACACAGGACGGGCTAGGTTTTTCCCAGCGTGTCCCATCCGGCATGAGAGTTAGAGCTCGGGGGGTAAGAATTCAGATCAAAGCAATAAGGTTATCGCGACCTGTCTGAATGACTTCGTGAGAAGTTTCTCTCTCTAAAAAGTCTCTCTGAAAAGTATTGGTAAACCTTCCTATTTATAGGCCCAGACGCGGTTAGCATCCGCAGGATTAGTGCCTTAAGTCCGGATTAGCGCTAAGCAGTCAGGCGCGTGCTCGACACGCTGGATTAGAGCCATAGGTCTGGGCCTTGGGCTTTCTACTGTAGACGGTGAAGCCCATGGTCCGACCTGACACGAGGCCGATCGGCCAAGGCGGCTGGGCATAGGTCGATCTAGGACCGCCGACCTGATCTTGGCGATGACGGCCCGAACGTTGAACTGATGATGTGACAGATTTGTCTTAGTTGGCAAACACGTGGAGGGAGCTGATTTTACCCACATCAGTTGGCCCCCAAGCCTTAGCGTGGAAATAGGTTATAAGACACTAAGGGTTCGGTGATCGAGCTCATTGAAACCACTGGTCGGGCTTATAGAGAACGGGGACATCTAGAACGGCGTGACGTAGCTCGAGATACCAAGTTGGCTGGGAACAGTTGCGACCCTTGGCTTTCTCGGGAAGTTTGACCATCACCGCAATCGGATGCGCAACATGTGGCTGAAGGCGTGGGGATCGAAGCTCTTCGAACTGTCTAATTTGATATGACTATCCGGCTTCTTACTCCCCTATAAATACCGGCCTCATTTCTCGAATTTCTTCATCTGAGTAGTGCGAAAGCTCCTCCCGACCTCCGAGCACGATACTCTTTCTATTATTTTCTTTTGTCTTTTGTTCATATCTTTTTCTTCTGAGTCCAGCTCATCCGGTAGCAGCCCGTCCGAATCTAATGTGGTCGCGGCTGACTCCCCGCCCGTCCCGGCTGAGCTCAGCTCATCTGCGACGAAGTCCGACAAGGTCGCTATTTCTCCAGTCACCGGGTCGACAGGTAAGCCGAAGGTCGCCGTCTAGTGTATCTCTTCATTCGAGAAGTCCCTTGGAAAGATTGGAGCAGGGGCACTCCCAGCGCCTGATACCCTTAGGGGGTCTGTGAAGGGAACGATAAGTGAGGAGAGCTCCACCGAGGGCAATTAGGCCACCCAACCTTCGACGTCTAACCACCATCCCAGGGCGAGTTCGACCTTTCGTCGGCCAATCTGTGAGGTTCCACCGAATGCCTGGGTTTGGACGGTGGAGACTGAGCTGTCAGAGCAGGACATTTACGAATTACGCTCTAGGTACGCCATCCCGGGCTCCGTGGTGACCCGCATCCCTGGAGAGGACGACCAGGCCTGTAACTCGCTCGAGGGATTCATCATGGCATACGACCAACAGTTGCTGACTGGACTGCGATTTCCCGTGCATCCCTGGCTAATGGAGGTTTGTTGGGACTTAGGTTTGTCTCCGGTATAGCTCTCTCCCAACAACATTCGTATGATCGTGTCTTTCTATGTCATCTGCCTCGCCAAAGGGGTTAGCCCATCCCTCGAGCTATTTCATTCCCTATTCTTAGCGAAGGCCATTCCCGGAGAAAAGGGCTGGTGCTACCTCTCAGCCCGGTAGAAATTCCTTAAAGGCTACTTGGAATGCATCAAGGACTGGAAGCCGGGGTTTCTCTTCCTGGGCGGTACCGGTTGGGAGGCTGAAGAAGCATCAGAATTCGAATTCCCCATCCAGAGGCATTGGGGAACCTTGGGTAAGTTTTTCAGCTCACAGCTCGTCTCTTTCCACCTCAGTCGTTTTTTCTGAGTTCGTTCATTTTGCGGTGATGAAGAAGTACAAGGCAAGCCCGGAGATCCTAGCTGAGAAGGAGGTGATACTCCAGACCCCATTCACTCACGTCGGCTCGCTGCTCACGTCGTGCTTGTACGACCTTTATTTTTAGAGCAACCCGTCCCTACTAGCGCTGACCTTAAAAGCGAAATCCCGAAACGGTGAGCAATTTGGTGTTATGCTCGTCTGTTCAATTTCGCTTAACACTTTCTTAGGTGACTGATATCTTTTATTTTCTGTGCAGCTATGGATCTTGCGGCGATAGCACGGTTGGCAAAGCAGTGGGTGAAGAAGGAAAGCGGGACGTGCTAGCCAGCCACGAAGGCACAGGTCGGTCACATGACCGAGGAGGGCGGCGCACGCCAGACCGGCCAGTCAAGGGCCGCCCCAGCCCCGAGAAGGCCAAGAACCCCAGCCACGGCCCAAACAGAGACTGTTACGGAGGATCCCGCTCCTTCTACCAGGAAGGACAATGGCAAAAAGAAGGTCAGGACGTCTGGTACGCTGACTGGGCACCATAAGATGGGCCGAGTTAAAACCCCGATCGGGTAGGGAGAAGTTCAGGAAGGGGAAGAGAAGGTGGTGGAGTTCGTTGCCTGGACCGGGATCCCAACCACCCTGGCTGTTAATTAGAGCTTGCCCCACTTGGCAGATTTTATCCAGCAGATCACGCCGCCGATGGACAGGGCTAGATTTGCCAGCAAGTCCGATGGTCGGCTCTGCTCCAACTTGAATTGGCACTTGCTGTCGGTAAGTAATTTATCTCAGTCAAATGTTCATTTCAAGCTTTTTCCTTTGACTTGGGAAATCCTTCTATTATTTGGTTGCCAACCTTGCAGGGCCTATTTTCTTTGTGGGAGGTGGGGCTCCGGTTAAACCAAGCCAATCAGGCGCTCGAAGAGATGATGAAGGTGAGGGAGGAGGACATCAACCTCCTGGCTCAATATAACGGGGAGTTGGATTGGATCCGAGCTGAAAATGAGGGGGTGGCCTAGAGGGCCGACGCGTTCAGGCTATCCGAGAACCTTGCCGTAGCCAAGCTTAAGGAGATCGAGCGAGACCACGAGGCCAAGTTGAAGAGGGCCCGAACTGAAACCGTCGAGGAATACAAGAAGAGTTCAGAATTCACCAAGCTATGGGACCGAATTGCCGTGAGCGTGATCCAGCTCGTCTACAAGAGAGTGGCCAACTCTGTCCGACGTCTCTTTCCTCATGTTGATCATACCCAGATAGAGCTCGAGATTTCCGATGAGGATCAAGCAGAGACTCAGGCCAAACAGGACGCAAGCTAGGAAGGGTCGGGCACTGAGCCGCCCACCCTAGAAATAGGGCCCAATAGGAGGTCGAGGAGCCGCGACCAGGTCGATGAAGCGCTGGCCGGGGACAAGCCGATCGGTCCAGATCCCTTCCAGTAGTAGCGCCCAACCTTTAGCCCAGTCAGCGGCGAACACTTGTTTCTTTTTGATTTTTTTTTTTTTTTTGTTCAGCCCGATGAATAGTGGGCTTGTACTTTGCGGGCATAAATCCCGATTTATATATATTGCTTTTCGTAATCAACTCTTTTGATTAATTAATAGAACTCCCGTTTTGCCAATTGCGTGTTTCTTGTCTTATTTTCTTGTTTTCATTTCGTCGACCTCGTGAGCCCGGTTCTAGAGTCACCGCTTATATGACCGAAACTCAGTAGGTCGTTTCATCAGTCCGGCTAGCGATGGCAACTTGAATTTATTTTCAAGGTATGCCCACCCTACCTCCCAAGCGACCGGAAGAGCTGGTTATGATGAGCTGTTACGGCCATCTTCTGGGGCCCGGCGGGTTGTCACCACTTGGCATCTTATTGTAACCCAAGTTAATTGATACGTCTGGTTGACATTTTACCCTCCAGACGATCTGGTGAGCTCGATTTGTTCGATCTTGCCGATCTTCTTTTTGGGTTTGACCCGATTTGATTTTGTCTCAAGTTTTGCCCCCAGACGATCTGGTGAGCTCGATTTTTCCGAGCTTCTCGATCTTCTTTTTGGGCTTGACTTGATTTGATTTTCTCAAGTTTTGCCCCCTAGACGATCTGGTGAGCTCTATTTTTTCAAGCTTGCCGATATTCTTTTTGGGTACCACCTGCAATTGTCTGCTCAATCCCCGGGTCATCTTCGCGACGAGGTTTTACCTCAGCCTGGAGGGATAGTTAAAGTATGGCTCGCCCTGGCCTCTGGCACTACGGGCTGTTCACTTCCGCCTTAGTAGGGAGAGTGGCTTGAGGATGGCTCATCTTAGTCTTTTGGCACGACGGGCTGCTCGTCCCCGCCTTTACACTTGCATAGTTTTAGGTTAGATCGTTTTGCCCCCCAGACGATCTGGTGAGCTCGATTTTTTCGAGCTTGCCGATTTTCTTTTAGGGTCCAATCCTCCCATATATAGCCTGGTTGACTTTTTAAAGCGCGAAAATGCATTACACTAGAAACTCCACTTTTCATTGACTTCAATCCTTTTATTACAACTGTCTGAGATCAAAATAAAAAAATAAAAATCTTTGGTAGGATTAAGGATTCGGCTCTTATCTCGGATAGTAGCGCTTAGGGTGTCTGAAAGGTACACCCTCCTTGGTTTCCAAGTTGTAGGTTCCGGGCCTAGCTATACGAGTTACGCGATAAGGGCCTTCCCAGTCCGGTGCCAACTTTCCAACGTTCAACTTTTTCGTGGCCAGGGTCACCTTTCGTAGGACGAGATCGCCTATGTCGAAAGACCGAGGGCGAACTCAACGATTATAATATCGGGTCGTCCTCTGTTGGTAGGCTGTCTGATGGATCCGAGCGTTCTCTCTCCTCTCCTCAAGCAGGTCGAGGTTTAGAGCCAGGACGACCTCATTAGTGGTTGGGTCAAACGGTCAGGTCGTATAGGGGGATAATTTGCCTATCTTCACCAGAATGACTGTCACATCCCACCCCTGACACCCATTATGTTGGGCCGGCATGACGTAGACATGACACCACCAAACTGACTAGCCAACCTCAATATGTTAATAACAAAATTGTAAATCTATACAACACATATAATAGTCCCATCTGATAGGGATACAACGTCCCGAATATAAATACAATCAAACAAATCCCCTAAACCTCACTTAGATTTCATTTCTGATATCTCGTCTCCAAAATTTTCCTCAAATGACTCCTTTGCGTAACCTGCATAACTCTATCTAGCGTCAGTAGGGGATCGACCGACTCCTAACTATTTTACCTGCGAGTGTACTGCCTTCTTAGTAAAAATATTTTTAAAATAATAATTCATTCTACAACATCTAAATGGATCAAGCATGAGTATAGAAACAACACGAAACTAGTAAAATTCTCCATAATATAAGCAGTGAAAATAAAGTAATAAATATAAGTTCCATTCCAACCCATTTAGTAAAATAATACCAATCACCATAATAATAAATATCAAATCAACCAATATATGTAAAACACCACATCTCAAACACACATCTCAAACACACACCTCAAACACAAACACTGGCCAGCCCTAGTGATCGTTTTAACCTCACGATCGGGAGTTTGCAATGGTACCGTACCATCCGTAGGATATGCCTTCCTATGAATACCCATCACTCCGCCGAAGCGGATAATCACTGCGCAGTATAAACGTCTAACATCACTCTGCCGAAGCAGATAAATATCACTCCGCCGAAGCGAATAACATCACTCCGCTGAAGAGGAAAACCTCACTCTACCGAAACAGATAAATACTATAGCATCGTCAAATCAAATACAACATCATTGAATCACAACTCAATAAATATCGTCTACTTAACATCGTCAAATCACCACGTCTATCTCTTTTCCTCAAAACCAACTTTTAAATCTAAAAATCATATTTCACACTTTCTTTTAAAGAAAACGTCTGATTTTATCAAAACCACTTTTCTACCCTTCATTTTTAGAAAACCAGGCATTTTTAGAAGAACATATGTTTTCTATTCTCTATTAAAAACACCGTCTGATTTCACCAAATCCAACAAAAATTCATTTTCAACTTCATTTCGAAAACCATCGAAATTTTTCGAAAATCCAGTTTACCAACTCATCCAAATCATGCTTGATCCATATCATTTATAAATTTATATAGTTTAAGTAAACACATATTTCATCATATATATACATAGAAAAATAGTTTGGCAAGAAGACAGTACACTCACCTCGTTATCCTCTCTCCAAAACCTTCACTGGCCATACTCTATCGGGATACCGGTGCCTGCGAATCTAATAGTGACAGAGCCTAAATTAATATTTTATCTAAAACATCTAAATCACGCAATGCAGACCCTATATTCCAAATCGTTACTATTTTATGTACCACGTAATTAAAATTAATTAATCGTTAGGAAATTGTTACAATTTTAGGATTTGTAACGCTAAATAAAATTTAATTTAACGAAAATTAATAATCGATTGAAATTTCACCTGTTTCCGAATTGTTTGGCGACCATGAGATGTGTTTTTGATTTTCAGTGGGGTGGTCTGTGTAATTCCCTTTTTTTTTTCTTTTTTTTTTTCTCTTCTGTTTTTTGTTCAGTTCCCAGCCGTCCTTCTCTTTCCTCTGTTTCTGTTTTTGATGGGTTTGGCCGATCGTCTCTATCTTCCAAAATTTGACGACAACACACCCACAAGGCTCACCGACGACCGACCAGCACACCCACACCCCATCGACTCACACACACACAGCCACACAGTCGGCCCACGTCCGATGGCCGACCACGCTCACACAGTAACACCCACACACAAGCAACCGTCGACGTTACACACACAACCAACGAACACCATGGACAGAACACCCACCACCGAAATAGCACGCAGACACACACACACACACACACACACACACAGTCATCAAGTAAAGTACACACACGCACAACGTCGACGATATCATCAGACCGAACGAAAAACCCACCTACACCGTCACACACAGACACACACCGGTGGAACCAAAACAGACGAACAGAACCAAAAACGCACACACATCGATCACCCCCACACACTGCCGAACAAACTGAACAGAATACACACACACACATGACGACGATGGTTGAACGACGGACACACCCACGCCGGAACACACCATCTCCGGACGATCACACCGCCCTCTCCAATCATATACACACTCACGACCACTGCAGAAATCCACACCCTCAACGACACCGCCGCCACACCCCGCCGCCGCCGAACCCGCCTGCTCCTCTCTCTCTCTCTTTTTTCTCTGTTTTCTTCTCTCTTTGATTTTCAGATTTGATGAGATTTTTTATCATTACACATGCATGAAGATATATATATTGCATGTAATTAGTGGGTTCAATTCATCCAAACGTGCTACGTCGCTGCTCTCTCTATTCTCCTGCCGGCAGTTTGCTCGTCCGATCGCATATATATATATAATAAATTTTTTAATTAATTACTCTTTCCTCCCCTAACTTCCTTTAAATCTTAATTTTAATCAATTCTAACTTTTTAAAAGTTTCTAAGATTTGTAATTTCACCCCTTTAAGTTTCAGTTAAAAGTTAAATGTCAATTTACCTCCCTAAGTTGGGATTTAATATTTCTAGATTTTCAATTTGACCAATTTCATCCCTAATTTTCATAATTACTCTAAAATACAACTAAAATGACGTACGTGTTAATTCGGGGTCTTACACTGACTGCTTTAGAACCGAACGTCATTGCGAACGGTGTCTCACCCATCGAAGTTTGGGCTATTTTGTGATAAGCCCAAAGCACGGCGTATAGGTCTTCCACCCACAACCCATTTGATTTATCCAACCTCGTCTTGAAGTTTTGCAGGATAGTCCGGTTGGTGACTTCGACCTGGCCGTTGGCCTGAGGGTGATCGAGGGAGGAGAAGTGCATCCTTATCCCCAGCCCAGCATAGTGCTCGACAAATAGGTTATTTTTTAATTGTTTTCCATTGTCGGAGACGATAGCTCTCGGAATACCAAATCGAAAAATCATGTGCTTCCATATGAAGTCTCGAATCCGCTGTTTTGTGATTTTAGCGAGTGGGTCAGCTTCAACCCATTTAGTGAAGTAGTCGATGGCGACGACTAGGAACTTTCTTTGGCCGGTCCCTTGAGGGAATGGGCCGAGGAGATCGATTCTCCATTGGGCGAATGGCCATAGGCTAGACATTGGGACCAACTCGGTTGGTAAGGCATGAGGGTGAGTGGCAAATCGCTGGCACTTGTCACATTTTTTTACCGAATTCCACCATGTCCTCGAGCATCTTGGGCCAGTAGTAGCCGTGGAGGAACAGCTTTCAGGCTAGGGACCTGCCCCCTGAGTGATTTCTGCAAATCTCTTCGTAGACCTCCCTCATCACGTAGTTGGCCTTTTCGGGCCGGAGGCAACGGGAGTATGGGTCGGAGAAGGATTTTTGGTAAAGAACGCCATCAATGAGGGCGTACCGTGTAGCTTGATACCGTATTCTTCGGGAGTAAGCTTGGTCGCCCAGAAGTGTCCCGTCAGTGAGGTAGCTCACTATTGGATCCATCCAGGTCGGTTCAGCATCCAAGCCGCATACCACAGCGGGCCCGACCAAGGAGGATATGCTCGGCTAGGAGATGTATTCTAGAGGGACCATTCTCTTCAGGGTGTATTCCACCGCTGAGGCCAGGTTATCCAACGCATTAGCATGCCTGTTCTCTTCCCAGGGTATCTACGTGACTTGTACCTTCTTGAAGAGTTTGGTTAGGTTTTTCACTCTATCCAGGTAGGCCACCATGCTGGGGTCCTTGGCCAAGTACTCACTGTTAACCTAGTTAACCACGAGTTGAGAATCGCACATCACTTGGAGGGTCTTTACATTGAAGTCCTGGGCAACCGCAACTTGACTAACAAGGCTTCGTACTCGGCCTCGTTGTTTGTGGCTCGAAACCCGAGCCTGAGGGTGTACTCAATTTCTTCTTTATCCGGGGCAACAAGGACCATCTCGATCCCCGCACCCTTTAGATTAGAAGATCCGTTAGTGAAGAGTTGCCACGAGCCCAGGCCCAGGTCGTTCGGTGACTTAACTGAGCCCCCAGCCCGTTCTGTTTCTTGGGAGACCGGCCTAGTTTCACCTTGGTCGGATACGGTCTCCTTTTCTTAAAAGGTCAGCTCAGCTATAAAATCAGCAAGGACATATCCCTTTATCGCCGTCCTCGGGAAATATTCTATATGAAATTGACCCAGTTCTAGGCTATACTTCATTAACCTTCCGAAGACATCTGGAGAGTGGAGAATCTGCCTCAGTGGTTGGTCGGTCAACACAACCATTGTATAAGCCTAGAAGTATTGTTTGAGCTTTCTCGAGGCAATCAACAGGGCGTAAGCCAGCTTTTCGAACTTCGTATACCTTGTCTCGACATCGGTTAGGATACGGCTACCATAGTAGACTGGACTCTACACACCGGCGTCTTTCTCGACCAGGGCAGCACTCACGGTCGTGGCGGAGGCTGCGATGTACAGGAACAGGTTCTCTCCCTTTTGCGGCGTAGTGAGCAGAGGAGCCAACAAGAGATATTTCTTCAGATTTTCAAAGGCGCAGTCATACTGGTCGATCCACTTAAATGCCTTATTCCCTCACAGGATCTTGAAAAAGTTGAGGCATTTTTTGGACGACATGAAGATGAACCGGTTCAGGGCGACGAGCAGACCCATAAGCATCTGGACCTCCTTCTTGTTCTGTAGGAAAGCCATTACGAGCACCGTGATGATCTGGTTGGGATTGGCGTCAATACCGCGTTGGGAGACCATGAAGCCTAGGAATTTGCCAACGGTTGCGCCGAATATGCATTTGTTCGGATTCAGCTTCATGCGGTGTGCTTGGAGTTTATCAAAGCAGGCCTGGAAGTGACCGAGGTGGTCTTCAGCTTGGCCACTCTTCACGAGCATATTGTCAATGTACACCTCCATCGTATTCCCGATTTCTTCTTTGAACATTTTGTTTACAAGCCTCTGGTAGCCTCTGCATTACGGAGCCCAAAGGGCATGACCTTGTAGCAGTAGGTACCCATGTCGGTGATGAACGAGGTTTTGCCTTATCCGGGGGGTACATGGGGATCTAGTTGTATCTGGCGTAGGCATCGAGAAAGTTGAGCCTCTTTTGCCCCGTTGTGGCGTTGATCATGATGTCAATCCTCGGGAAGGGAAAAAAGTCCTTCGGGCAGGCTTTATTCAAGTCTTTGAAATCCGCGCAAAATTATCATTTGTTGCCGGCCTTTGGGGCCAGCACGACATTGGCGAGCCAGTCTGGAAACTTAACCTTCTCCACGACGTCCGACCTAACGAGTTTATCCATCTCTTCCTCGATTATTTTCTGCCAATCAGGGTGGAACTTTCTTCTCTTTTGGTGAACTGGTGAATGGTGCACGTCGGCGTGCAGCCGATGCATAGCTATACTGGGATCAATCCTTGGAAGCTCATCGTAGGACCATGCGAATACATCGTAGTTTTTTCTCAAAAGCTCGGCGAGATCTGACCGTTCTTACAAGCCGAGCTGAGCCCCCATCCTCACCGTCCTCTCGGCTATGGTAGGGTGAATAGGCATGTCAATTAGATCTTCATGAGGTCGGGGACGGGGCTCTTCGTCCCTGGGATCATCGATCAGGACGGGCTCACAGTCCCTAGCTAGGGCCACGAGTTCTTCAGGAGCACGGTAGGCGACACTAAGCTCGGGCCCCAACTATAATTGTTATTTTCTCTTCAAGGCCCTTCTCGTGCAAGCCCGGGCTGATTCCTGGTCTCCCAGAACCTCTCTAACCCTGGAACCTGTTGAGAACTTCATCTTTTGGTGATACGGCGAACATATGGCTTTTAGGGTGGCAACGATGGGCCAGCCCATTAACGTGTTGTACGACGATAACCTGTCCACAATTAGAAATTTGGACCAGACAGTGGCGATTTTGGGTCTAGACCCGATGGTGACGGACAGAGAAACCCAACCGACCGGGCTTACCACATCTCTCCCAAAATCGACCATGGGAGATCTGACTGGCTGCATGGTGCCGGAGTCCATGCCCATTCTATCGAAGGCAGCTTTAAAGATGATGTTTGTCGAGCTACCTCCGTTGACGAGTATTCTCTCCATCTTGAAATGGTTTACTAGGGCCGAGACGACGAGTGCGTCGTCATGCGGAACATGCACCCCCTTCAAGTCGGCTTCGTTGAAGGACATAACATTATGCGAGGCAGCACCAATCGTGCTGACCTCATAAATACCTTGTTCAACCTTCTTCTTGCCCTTGCAGCCGTATCTCTTCTGGGAGGAGGATGTCTCACCACCGAGGCCAAGGCCCCTGTGTATAATGTTGATTTCACCATCGACCCTCAGGTCTGTGTCGCTGTCTGAATGCTCAACACGGAGATGAGCCCGATTATCGCTCCTCTTCCTACGCTGCCCGCAGTGTTCGTGTCGTCAGTCATTCCCATCGGATCGATCTTCTTCGTCATTGCGGACGTAACTACCGAGGTATTCTCGTCGAATGAAAGATTTTATTTATTCCTTCAGCTGGAAGCAGTCGTCTGTAGCATAGCCTCAGCTCCTATGGAAGTCACAGTACTTATCGGCCGACCTACCTAGAGATTTCTCCCTCAGGGGAGGTGCTTGGGAGAAGATACCTTTTCTGGCGTTCTCAGTGAAGATTGTGGCGACGGAAGTGGTCAGGGGTGTGAAGCCGAGCTGGCGAAGACCAAGTGGCGGCCTTCTATCACCAGGCAAAGGTCTCAATTGACCTTCCGCTTGGAGTCTTCTAGAGGCCTGAGAGCAGCTCGTGCCTTCGTCAGAATGAGACTTCTTCAGGAGGAGGTCTCCCTTCTCCTTGATCTTATCGACAAGGTCGGCCTTGTGGTAACCTGCACCGAGGTCAAGGGCTTCACGCAGGCAAGCCGACGGCTTGGAATTCAGGTTGTAGATTAGCCTTCGGTGGCTTAGACATCCGATGAAGGCGTTGAGAACCACATCATCGGACACCCCTTTACAAGCGAAGAGATGAGTTACAGTCTTTGGCCTTCGTCGCGATTGGTTGAACCTTTCAAAGAACTGTTGCTCGAGCTAGAGAAAGGTAGAGATCGAGGCCGAAGGAAGGTCATTGAACCACGTCCTAACTAGACTGATCAGACTAAGGGAGAAAAACTTACACCTTATGGCATTTGTAGCGACATGCACATCCATATGGGAGACATAGATCGAGAGGTAATCAAGGGGATCAGTCGTCCCATCATACTGAGTTACCGGAGAATTTGGAAATTGATATGGAACTTGCTCCTCCACGATCTCCGTAATAAAATGGGACTTCACCCTAGCATACGGCCCGATGGTTCCCCAGGTGTTGCGCATTTGACTGAAGGCGGCCTCCATATCAGCCATACGTCGCTCTATGGCCATTGTCATCCGAGGTGATGCGACAGCCTGACTGGTAACTGGCCTGGTTTTCCTCTCCCAAGATGGCGTAGGGGAGTGGGAGTCTACCTCCCGAATTTAACAAGATCAAGGCTTAGAACGGTCTAGGAGGCTATACACCCCTACCGGCGGTGAACCACGCCGACTCTCGGAACGTCGCCCGTGAGCTGATCTTGCAGACACTAAAGCAACAGGAGGACCCAAGTCCCTATTGCTTTGTGCCCGGTTAGCGAGTTGAGGCTGAACCTACGCCACATATCCGTGAGAGGTATACACTCGATCAAATGATTCCTGTGGGCGAGTTCTCTCCTCTGCAACATGGAGGTCCAGACCCCTTTCGGCTAGGACCGACTACAGATGGAAAATGAGAATGTCGAAGTATTCCTGGAACTTCCCAAGCTGGCATTCTACATCGTCGAGCCGGGCTGCATTACTCGCGCCAGGCTGTCTATTCACCGGGTAAGCTGTTGGAACCGGGATTGGGGGACGGGATTGTCCCTCAAAATTGATATTTCAACTGAAGTTTTCTGTATCTCTTTCGTCGACCGTTCTACGGGCTGTTGCCCTGGTTTTGGGTCTTGGTGCTCGTGATATTTCTTCCCCAGGTTGTCTATTCACCGAGGTGTTTATGTCTCCTGATCGATAAGAATGACCAGACCTTGTGATCATCAAACGTTAGCAGAGCAGGTGCTGATGATTGGGAGAAATCTTTTAGTAGCATTTCCCACAGACGACGTCAAACTGTTGGTGTCAAAAATTGGATCAACCAGCAGTATAGTCTGGACACCCTCGGATCGAGTAGGGTGAAGTTGATGTCGGGATGATCTGTCGGTGAGGGCACTATAGCCCGGCTGGACGAGTGTTGTCCGGCCTTCGTCCCAGCCGGGGTCTCTCCTCTCAGCCTTCTGCTCCTGGCCGATGTCCGGGTCGCGCTCTTGTTCTTCACCTGCACACAAGACGGTTCAGGTTTTTCCTGGTGTGTCCCCTCCAGTGTAAGAGTAAGAGCTCGGGAGTAAGAATTCAGATCAAAGCAATAAGGTTACCTCGACCTGTCTGAATGACCTCATGAGGAGTTTCTCTGTCTAAAAAGTCTCTCTGAAAAGTATTGGTGAAGCTTCCTATTTATAGGCGCAGACGCGGTTAGCATCCGCAGGATTTGAGCCTTAAGTCCGAATTAGCGCTAAGCAGTCAGGAGCGTGTGCGACATGCCGAATTAGAGCCATGGGCCTGGGCCTTGGGCTCTCTATGGTAGACGGTGAAGCCCATGGTCCGACCTGACATGAGGCCGGTTGGCCAGGGCGGCTGGGCACAAGTCAGTCTGGGACCGCCAACCTGTTCTTGGCGATGACGGCCCGAACATTGAACTGATGATGTGGCAGATTTGTCTTAGCTGATAGACACGTGGAGGGGGCTCGATTTTACCCACATCAGAGGGTATAAATATAATTTAATATTATTTAACATATGTTCTTTGATTTTCACTATTTGACTGTTAAAGTTAATGAAAAATTTAATAGTGGTATTTAAATTTTAAGCACAAGGGGTGCAAGTGGTGACAAAAATATTTAAGAATACAAAGTGCAATTTGGTATAATCACAGAGTGCAAAATAAAATTATCCCCTTAAGCTATTGTTTACGTTTTTCACATAATTTTTAATTTTTTTGCTTGCGATGTGTTCCATGTTGTAATATCTCAAAAATTTGTATTTTTGAAAATATTATTTTTTATAAATTTAATATTTTTGAGTTGTTTGTATAAATAATATTTGATAATTTTTAGGTGTTAAATTTTAATTTTAAATATATTTGTAAGAGTTTTGGGATATAATTAATATTTTTTATTTTATTTTAAGAGAGATTTAAATATAAATAAAAAAAAATTTATATATATAAGTGAAATGTGTTGTCTTCATATTATGAAGATAGCACAAATCACTAATATGCATGTATATATATGTATGTATATATGAATGCATATGTATGTTAAGCAAATTGATCAGGAAAGATATATATTAAGTATATATATCAGCATAATGATAAGTTACGAGATTTTATATATATTTTGAATGTTTTTGAGTATTTCGCTTTGGATTTCAGCTAGGATTTCAAGTAGAATTTCTAAATATTTTAATATTTGTATTTAATCTCTCTCTTTTAACTATGTGATTTATGTTGAAATTGTTGTAAAATCTTAATTGTTAGTTTTCATGAAATATTTAGGGATATTATGTCACACCATACCCCGGACACCCGTCACCTCTGGGCCGGCGTGACGTTAACATGACATCACCTATCCAACTATATCAACTAAAAATACATCAGATATACCAAATTGTCATCTATACAACATATACATAATTTTTCAACTATAAGGATATTCCCGCTTCAACAATAGGAACTATAAACTAAAACTCATGAACCTCCCTTAGGTTCACTTCTGACAGCTCGTCTCAAATTTCACTCCTACGACTCCAACGCATGACCCGGATAACTCTATCTAGTGCTAGTAGAGGACCGATCGACTCCTATCCGCTCCACCTGCGAGTGTACTGTCTTCTAAGTAAAAATATTTTATAATAATAACTCATAACTACAACGTCTAAATGGATCAAACGTAAGTATATAGACAACACGTAGCTAGTAAAATTCTCCATAATATAAGTAGTGAAAATAAAACCAATAAGTAAAGTTACATTCAAACCCATCTAGTATAAAATGATATCAAACATCATAATAAATAATAATCAACCAATATAAGTAAAACGCCACATCTCAAAATACCATTCCACCACAACACACACTGGTTAGCCATAGTGATCGTTTTAACCTCACGATCGGGAGTTTGCAACGGTACCGTACCATCCGTAGGATATGCCTTCCTACGAACACCCATCACTCCGCCGAAGCGGATAATCACTGCGTAGTATAAACGTTTAACATCACTCTGCCGAAGCAGATAAATATCACTCCATCGAAGCGGATAATATCACTCTGCCGAAGCAGATAACCTCACTCTGCCGAAACAGATAAATACTCTGGCATCGTCCAATCATTAACATCGTCAAATCAATACCATTACTCTGCCGAAGCAGATAATCATCACTCTGCTGAAGCAGATAAATACTATATCATCGTCAAATCAATAACGTCATCATCAAATCACAAATTAATAACATCGTCTAATCAACATCGTCAAATCTCAAACATCATCCTCTATTTTCGAAACTGATTTTTAATCCAAAATCATATTTCTCATTTTTCTTTTAAAAAAACGTCTGATTTCACCAAAACCATCTTTCCACCCTTTATTTTTAGAAAATTAGGTATTTTCCACTCTCTTTTAAAACCACCAAATTTCAGCGAAAAACCATTTTCTCAACTCACCTAGAAATCTACTTGATCCATATCATTTTGAAATCATTTAATTTAACTACAACCATTTTTCATCATATATATATATATATATATATATATATATATAAATAGTTTGGCAAGAAGACAGTACACTCACCTCGATATCCGTTTTGCAAAATTGACACTGACCACATTCTATCTGGACGCCGGTGCCTGCGAACCTAATAGTGACAGAGCCTAAATTAATATCTTATTTAGAATATCCTAATCATGCAATGCAGACCCTATATTCCGAATCGTTACTATTTTATATATCATCTTATTAAAATTAATTAATCGCTACGAAATTATTACGATTTCAGAAATTGTAACGCTAAATAAAATTTAATCTAACGAAAATTAATAATCGATTGAAATTTCACCTTTTTCCGAATCGTTTGACGGCCACGAAATGAGTTTTGGATTTTCCTAGGGTGGTTTCTACAAATTCTCCATTTTTTTTTCTTTTTCTTTCTTTCTTTTCTTTTTTCTCTGTTTTGGCTTCTGTTTCTTGTTACAGCCCCGGCCAACCACCCCCCTTTCTCTCTCTACTATCCACTCCGGCGATCTCACTCACCGTCGACCGCCCTACACCAACGATCACCCACAACTACGCACATACGCCATCCGACCAAACGACACACCCACATGCACATGACCGCCCGACGATCGACGCACACAACCAACGACGACAACACACGCACATACTCACCGGACAAACTGCCGAACCCACACACATACACGTACACACGCTGAAAAACTGACCGGAACACCCACCATGTACTGCCGGACCACAACCGAACACACACACTCAAAATCAAACTCACATACTCTCTCTCTAACTCACCGTCGGTGATTAAAACCCACCCCACCGGATCACCGAACAACCGTCGAACAAACCAAACACACACACAAACCAAGTCACATGCACACACTGATCACAGTTGAACACACACACAATCATACACAGAACATTCATATACATGCAAACCCACATGATTTCCGACCATCGATCACATACCAGCGAATCCCACCACCGATTCTCTCCCTCTTCGTTTTCTGTTTTAGTTTCCTGTTGCCCGACCAACGACGACTCACAAACCACCGCCGGCGAACCCCATACGATCGACGACAAAATCCACCGGCGGTCCTTACTTTCTCTCTTCTTTCTTTTTCTCTCTCTTTCCCGTTCTTTCTCTCTCTCCATTCTTCACGAGTTTTCTTCGATCCTTCTCCATTTTTTTCTCCGTTTGACTGTCTACATATATATATACACACACACACACACACATATATATGGGTGATCAATTGGCTGGCCACGCGTCCCATATCTCTCCCTCCGTTTCCACCGACTCAATCTATAAGATATATATATATATATATAATTTACACCAAGCCCCCCTCATTTTGTTAAGTTTAATGTTTTTATTTTAATGTTTTAAAGATTTATACTTTGACCCCCTAAACTTTTACATCACAAATTAAATTTCGAAATCCGCCCCACTATTTTAGTTAGGATCGTAATTTAAACTCATTCTAAATTTTAATGTTTATGAAGATTGCAATTTATCCCTTTCATGTTTAAAAAAAATTACGAATTAACCCCTCAAATTATAATTAAATCATAATTAACACCATCAACCCCGTTACTTCCAAATTATATATATATATATATATATATATATATATATATATATATATATATATATATATATATATATATATATATATATATTATTTTATTTTTTAAATGTGACTTAAGTTATACATATGTCCAAGGTCGGGGTCTTACATATTATGTGAAAAATTATGTGAGATACAAGTTTATGTGTTTATTTGGGATTTGATTGGATACACATATTAGAGATGTTGAAATTCTACTGAGTGTCGGCTCACAACCCCATAATTTTGATTGCAAGGCCGGTGAGAGCGAAATGTCGCAAATAATTTTATTCGAATTTCTATTTAATTTGTAATAATTACAATTATATTATATACATATATATTATGGATTTAGATTCAAATCTATTTATTTGAGAGGGTCCACGTTGGTAGATGGTGATGGGACCCATAAAATTGGAATTTGGCTTGAAAATGTTTCCTAGATTAATTTAGGGACAAATATTTTGAAAATATATATATTGGAAATTTTTAGAATTTTATTACTATTTGAATTTCTATTTGTAATAATTATATTTATTATTTATAGTTGTAAAATCGATTGGATAATTCGATAATTATAGTTATCGTTGTCGGTATAATATTTATCAGATTTTTATGTGATAAAATATTAGTCATTCGGTTTTAGCGTTAATTCTCTTAGGGGAGAAACCGCATGGCGACCCTAGGAAATCGGATTTTTTTAAATTTGAAGTGATTATAAAATAACTATTGAAAATGAAAATTTTTATTTTATTTTCCATTATTGCAAAAATTTGAACTTGAATATACATCTCCTCCCAAAAAGACCCAGTCGGTTGATACAATAGTGATAACCATAAGGTTAGTATCGTTATTATCAATATATTTATGTAAGGTTGTACTCATATTGAAGCTATTAGCTATGCAAGATAAGATGTGAAAAGTAGGATCACATGAGATTTATCAAAGTTTTATTTCCGTTTGAAAAATTACTTACAAAGGGTCTCAACCTTTTCTTTGTGATGGCTGTATGTTAGGTTTATTTTGTAAGCTCTGCAGATTTATGTGAAAACCTGAATTTTGGGTGTGTTAAAAATTCACAGCACATAATTTATTTTTATTTGATTTTTGTCATAATAGAGGTCAATCTTTTGTGACTTATTTTCCTTCTCGCAAACCACAGGAGAGTCTAGCACCTCAATGGACAATATCATTGTTTTGATTACAAGTGATTATCCAAACTTTCTTATCTTGAAGTCTTGGGAAAAACTATATTGAGGTTTCTATTAAGTTCCGATGTGTCATTTTATTCTTATATATACGAAGAATTTTTTTTTGTTCATCTGTGTGTTTGGATTTGTTTTTATAACTCTTACTTCTTAAGTTACTTCTTTAGTTGAGATTTTTTTAAATTCGGTATAAGATTCATTTATAATTTGTAATAATGTTAATGCATATTTCTAAATGAATTATAAATTTTTACACCCATGCCTTGGGCACGGGTTATACACTAGTATATATAATATATTTTTTTTGGATGGGGAATGGGGGTGGGGGGCAGGGGGTTGGGTCGGGGTGGGGGGTAGCTCGCAAATTGTAAAAAATATTTAAAAGAAAAAAATAAAATAAGAGAAAAAGATAACAAAGTCTTGAAAAAAAATCAAGGGATAGTTGGTGATTAGTCTTGAATAACGTTTGTAATATGTTATTAGTTCCATTTAAAATATAAGTTTTGATTTAATCTCTTAAATTAATTTTTACTTGCGTATTAGTCCTGCATCTCCTCACACCTGTGATATATTAGTTACATGTACCTATATAATATTAGTTACAAGTTACAAATGAAATACAACTATATTACATATACTTGTGTTATATTTGTTACATCTAACAAATATTTTACACACAAGTACGAGAGTGCAACATGCGCATGTATTAGGTCTTCTGACTGTTTTTAATGCGCGAGACTAAAATACAAGT
Source organism: Eucommia ulmoides (assembly GCA_016647705.1). Classification (NCBI taxonomy): domain Eukaryota; kingdom Viridiplantae; phylum Streptophyta; class Magnoliopsida; order Garryales; family Eucommiaceae; genus Eucommia; species Eucommia ulmoides. The sequence goes on from CM028331.1 coordinate 44,141,892, forward strand.
TGCAATTATGTATGAGATTTTTTTAAAATTAAAGGTAAAATAAAGGACTTACCACATAAACATCCTAAAATGATGAACGGAGATTTTTTATTTTAGAATTGATAAATTATGTTTAAAATATTCAATTAGTAAGTTCAAATTCAAATCTCAAGGGAAAATAGGATCTATCAATCATGCCTTTGGAAGTTTTAGTGTAATTAAAAGTTTAATGTTTTAATTACATGTCTTGGGAAAATGAAAAATAATCGTTCCCAAATGTGTTTTCATATCTGTAATACCCTAAAACGAAAATAAAATTATCATCTAATAGTTCATTTGATATGTCTTTCAATTGGATCCAGAGATAGGCTCCTTTCAAGCTTTTAGGTTGTGTTTAGGTAAGGGATTTGGGGGAGGGATTTTAATTGGATAAGGGATTTCAAAATTCTCTTTTGACAAATCACTTATTTGGGTTTGTTTGGATTTTAGGCGGGAGAGATTTGTCAAATTCTTTTGGGGGTGAAATGAAGGAATTCGAAATCCTTTTGGGAGAGGTTGAATTTCCCAAATCCTTCGATCACTGTCTTCTTCGTTCTTGTTCTTCTGTTTCGTTCTTGTTCTTCTGCTTCGTTCTTCTTCTTTTTCGTTGTCGTCATCTATCATCGTCCGTCGTTTTCTTCTTCATCGGATTTGGTCGTCGATTTCGTCGTCGTCGTCAACTTTTCAATCTTTGAGGGATTTCGATTTCGATTTCGATTTCATTTTTGAAATCGAAATCGAACAACACGTTCGATTTCAAAAACGAAATCGATGTTGATTTCAAAATCAAAATCGAAATAGGGTCCGAAATCGATTTCGATTTTCGAACAATTTCGTCTTCTTCTTCTTCGTTCTTCGTTCTTCGCCAATCTTCGAGTAATTTCGATTTCGATTTTGAAATCGAAATCGAACAAAACTTTCAATTTGAGTTTCGATTTAGAATTTGTTCTTAAATTTGTTCTAGGATTTCTTCGAATATCGTTGTGTTTGGCGGTGGCGAGAATGCTCAGTCTTCTTCTTTCTTTTATTTTTTTAATGTTCTAGAAATTGGATCGGAAATAAAAAATAGATTTATGTTTTGTTCCCATAAATTATGTTCCATTCCCATAAATTTTTTGTTGAAATTACACGTTCAAATACTTCAACTCAAACAATTATCCAAATAAGAAATTTGCGAAATGAAGGGATTTCAAAATTTAGAATTTTGAAATCCTTTAAATTTGTTAAATCCTTTACCCAAATGTGCAGATTTTTATTTTGGATGTGCCATAGTAACTATTAAATGATCATACATAGTTTTGATGTTCGTTTTGCGCCAGACATTGTCAAAGCCAATGTTAGCCCTTACAATAGCTAGCAATGGTTTTCTCCAATGAATTAGAATTTGCAAATGAAACATATGACATATCTGAATGATTCTTACATATATGTAGAACCATCTTCCGAATTGGTTTGTCTTTGACCCACGTGAGGATACAGATCGCATGACTTTCTCTAGGCGGTCAAACGGTGATCTGAATAGATCAAACCAAAATCTCGGGTTGGTCCGTCTTTGACCTTGGAGTAGATTTAATTTTTTTTTTAACCCCCACATCAAATAATAACGAATTATATGCCTTAAAACAAATTATGAAGATTGCATCACAAAAATATTTATTAAAAAAAATATGAACACTATTCTCTCTCACACAGGTCAAGTACAACGATTGAGACTTGCGGGAAAAAAAATAAAAAAATCAGAACTCAAATATTGGACTTGGGCTTATTAGTTGGACCTTTCGAAAACGAAATCCTAAATGTTTAGGGCCTGTTTAGATGTCTAAATTGTTCTACTTCTTGAATTCTCTTATGAATTATTTATATATTTTTATATTTAATTATCATTTAATTAAATAATTTAAATTGTAATAATTCTTACATAAGAATATTTTATTTTAATTAAATTTTTATATTATATTTTATTCTAATTATACAAGAAAATAAACACCTAAATTAGAACTAAAATAATTAGTTGATAAAATTAAGTGTTTTATAATCCTTGCAGTCCAGCATTAAACTATAACAATTTATATATTAATGATAAAAAAAATAATAAAGTTTACTAATTAAAAGACAACCAAATGATCTTTAATAAAGTTAGTTTTGGACTCAAAATAAATTGACCATAGGGTATTTATTACTCACTTTTCCTATTAGTCTAAATTCATAAATTTTCTCATTAATTTATTAAATACCGGTCATATCTCCACATTATTTTTTGTCAAATACCATTTACTTCTCTAAAGGTTAAAATTATTGATTTTTTTTTTTTTTTTTTATTGTAATAACAATCTCATCCTCAATAACTTAAAAATAATTCAAATTAAAATACATAAATGTTCTTTTAAACTTTTCTTGTTATATTTTTCTCCATTATCTTTTTACATTCACGTTTCTATTTTAAAAATATATATTTTTCACTCTTTTCTTTTTTAACAAGTTACAAAAAAAAAAAAAAAAAAATGGGGTTGTGGTGGATGGGTGGGTTGGAGTGGGTTAGGGGTAAATATAATTAGGGGTCAAAAGTATTTCTTTTTAAATAAACGGTTGGTGAATTTTTGAAAATTAAAAGAATCAAAAAAAGGTTAAAAAAGTGGACTAGTATTTTTCAAATGATATGGAATATTTATGGTTTTAGCTAAAAGAGATATTGAAATTTTTTTTACCCCTCGTCAAGGGGTTGGTGTACAATTGATCTGACTATTTAGAGTTCGACATATTTGGTCCCTTACAATTGAATTTTATTTTAATTTAGCCCAATTAGAAACAGTGTTAGCGAATTTGGACAGAACTAAGTCCAGTGCTAAGCAAGTGACCTTAATTAGAGCCAATGGTATGTGCTCTATTTCAGCTAATAGCATAAAAAAATAAAATAATAAATAAATAAATAAAGGGCATGAAATCTAAAAATTACTTTTGGACCCTGAAAAATTACAGTTTGAATCCTAAATTTTTTGATCATATATTATTTTATACCTTTTTGTCTTAATTATCTTATATTAATTCTTAAAATTATTATTAAAGGGCAATATTTTTGTTAATATCAACAATATTCGTGAACGTGAAGCTAATTTATTCTCTCTCTATAATTTTTTCTCCCTATTTTTTTTTAATTTAGTATTTTCTCTATCTAAAAATTTTATATATAATTTTTTTTTGTAAGATGTGTAAAATACAGTTATAATAATTAAATATTTCATTATATTAAACGATAAGTTCTAAAAAATAAAGTGAATGACACGTCATTTAAAATTTTAAACAATTTTTAAGTGATATTTATATTTTAAGTGATTGTTTAATTTTGTTATCAAATAAAGCCAAGGTCTGTATATAGATTACTTGTTTAACCGGTTCCTTATATCAACTATTTTAAGCGTCTCTTTCCTTTTTGCTTTTTTTTTTTTTTTTCCCACATATATATCTCTTTAACTCATGATGCATCCACGTAAGTTTCATGCCTAAATGATAATGCAAATCTCTCTATTTATAGAGTAAACGAATGAGGTAACTTCAACAAACCAAAAGTCTTACTTTAAAGCTACTAACAACTCTTTAAAACCACTAAAAATTAAGCACATGTAACTCATAAAAAATGAGTTACAAATATTAAAAGACAAGTCTTGTTTGGTTAGAAAAATTATTAGAATCATTTTAAAAAAAAAAAATCTAGAAAGAATTCTTTGTACTTTGATCAATCCAAACTCACGACCCAAAACCTGAACCAAGTCCGCAATCCAAAATGGATTATACAAGCGATTTAAGTGTTTTTCATCAACCAATGTTGAATTACTCATTTTACATACTTTAATCAATTTTATGAGACTAATTTGAAAGACAATTTGTCATTCATGTCTTAATAATTTTTGACAAATCAATATTTCACGTTAGTTTTTCACTAAGAATAACGTATTGATATATGAAAATATATCAACCAATAAATAAATCACATAAAAATAATTAGACTTAAAATAGTCTAAAATCATTTTTTCCTAACATTTTGAAATTGAAATTTTGACAATGGTTTGTTTTTTGAATTGGAATAATTAAATTTAAGGGGTCAAATTGAACAAATTGAAACATAATGGATCAAATTGATGAAATTGTATAGTTGAAACAGATGACGAAAATGTAAATTCAAATTGAACACAATCCTTGTAAGCATTTGTCCTCCTTGCACTAAACTCGTTAAAAAACACATTTTTATATATTTTTTATTGTGATGAAATTTACATTAATAATTTTTTGCTTTTTACCCCTTTTTATTTTGACTTTATATCATTTGGTCCTTTTTACTTTAGAAATCGACACTTTATTCTATTTTGTTTATGATAAATTATATTTTTTTTATTTAACAGAATATGTGAAAATTTTGATAAAATTAAAACTTTTATCTAAAATTTAGATGGAACGGACAAAACAACCCTTTATTATAATTTTATTTTGTTTCGTCTTCAATAAAAAAAGAAAAAAAGAGAACTAGAGAAAAAATGTTGGTTGTCAGACAATGTAATTAAAGGACTCCGTAACTTTTCATTTACAATCATCTTGACCCCTAAAAATAAGAAATTAAAATTTAATTGTTAAAATTATCATTAGGGATGTAATGGGGGTAAACTTATTTATAGGCCTAAAGAGCAATAAAAAATATTTATTTTCTACTTTCTAATTTTGTTATAAAAAAATTCGAAAGGGAAAAAATATATTTTATTTTATTTTTTTTCGAATTTTTTAGAAGTAAATTTTTTTATAAGAAATATTAATAAAAACTAATATAATTTTTATGATTATGGGACGAAAATAATTTCACATTCTAATTATTTTTTCTAGGGTTCGTTTGATGGCATAATTCATCTCTTAAAATTGAATTTGTTAAGTATTTATTAATTTAATATATTTAAAAAAAAATTAAAAAGTAAAAATAAAATAAAATTACCTATACTTGACTTCTCACTTATCAGTCAAAATTATACAGTTTTTATAATACAAATATTATCCAATTATGACCATTAAATTTATTTTTTTTAAAAATATAAAATAAAATTCTAGAAAGAGAAAGTAATGCAGAAATTAAACAGTAAGATTTAAAAAAAAAATGTATGAATATAAATTTATTCAAATCAAAAATATGTTTTTCAAAATAATTAATTATTATATAAAATTAATATTTTTTTGTCTTATTTATGTTTTTAGTTTTTTACTTTTTTCTATAAATATCATTTATAAAAAATAAAAAACCATAGAAGAAGAAAATGGAGTAAAAAATGAAAAACAGAAATAAAAGTTAGAGAATAAAAAATTTAATAAAAATATATGTTATAAGAATATTTTTATCAACAAATGTAATAGGTGGTATCTAAGACATTATAAAAATGAAAAAGTGAACTTAGTATTAGTCGAAATGATGATTTCAGATACAAACTCTAGAATTTTTTATTGAATATATTCTTCTTCATTTTTTTTTAATAGATACAAAAATGAAAGTTTTTTCGAAGCAATTGGAGCCAGATTGAGCATGGCTTCTGAAAAATCTCTTTGCCTCGATTCTTGATCGTCTCACACAATTTTTTGACTATGTCCATGAGCAAAAAATTTTCTCACTTTGTAAAAATTGGCATTTGATTGTCCTAGAAGAGAACCGCCACATGTATCTACAAATATAGAGACAATGTCTTTTCACATTATGTCAAAATCAACTACCATTACTCATGATTCCAGCTACAGATGACGACAAAGGAAAAAAAAGTTTTTACAGTGTCAAAGCAAGAGCAACTGTTGACATCCGATGGACCTTGTCATTCAATGGACGATGTTTTGGCACTTCTACAAGTGGTTTTGACAATAGACAAAAATATGGTCGAAACATTACTTAATCCATTTATTGATTACATCAATCGTCTCCCACAATTTAATAATCCAACAAATGAATACTAGCACTGGGTCAACAACAATTATTATGACAGTTTCATACTTAAAGATAAATTATCATCTTATCCTAATTTAAATCTGTAGAGCTATGTAGTAATTGTCGTTTACAGATAAATGAGACACTTGGCACTTTACGAAATCGGAGGTAAAGCATAGATATTTTTAGATATTTCTTACAGTGGCTTCCAGGATATTCAATGTTATGAAGGACAAATTTTTGCTATAAACAATTGGGGCCAAGTTGCATATGTTGATGTGGTCAATGGTATAAAATTTATTACAAGGCAGAAAAAGGAGTTACTTAATAAATATTTTTTTAAAAAAATAATTGAAAAAGGGGTGTTTTCAACTTTTTTACACAACCCAGAGTACTCGTGGTTGGTAGAGGTGGTCATGGGTCAGGACGGGCTTAGATTAGGGTATTACAAAAAAAATGCTAGACCTGAGCCCAACCTGGCCCAGCCCTATGGTCGGGCTTTAATTTCATGCCCAAGCCCGACCCTATAAAAAAAACCTAAGGCCAAAGCCCGACCCTAGGGCCCCCTGTCCTAAAAAAAACCTAGGGCCCCCGGCCCGGCCCTAGCCCTATAATTTTTTTTTTTAACTTAAAAAATAAATTTGAAAATTATAATTTTAGTCACTGGTTTTGAACCTCATCACTATCCAAATTGATTGAAGAAGCACCAGCCATTTTCAAAGCGAACACAAACAATAATATGATAAACAAAACACAAAACACTTAGAACACAAAAGAAACTGAGAACATAATAAAGAACCAAACACAAAATGAATAGAGAACAACACAAAACAAATCGGCAGCAAGTTACCTGAAATCTGTAGCGGCGATGGCAGCGTTCAACGACGACGTCAACGAGAGAGAGGTCTGTATGCAAAGACCAACGAACGAAATTAGCAAATGAACAAGATTTTTTATGGGACTTGGATCAATCCAAACCCACGACCCAAAACCTGAACCAAGTCCGCAATTCAAAATGGATTATAAAAGTGGTTTGAGTGTTTTTCGTTAACCAATATGGAATTACTCATTTTACATACTTTAATTAATTTTATGGAACTACTTTGAAAACAATTTGTCATTCACATCTTAATAATTTTTGACAAATCAATATTTCACGTTAATTTTTCACTAAGAATAACGTATTGATGTATGAAAATATATCAACCAATAAATAAATCACATAAAAATAATTAGATTTAAAATAGTCTAAAATCATTTTTTTCTAACATTTTGAAATTGAAATTTTGACAATGGTTTGTTTTTTGAATTGGAATAATTATATTTAAGGGGTCAAATTGAACAAATTGAAACATAATGGATCAAATTGATGAAATTGTATAGTTGAAACTGATGAGAAAAATGTAAATTCAAATTGAACACAATCCTTGTAAGCATTTGTCCTCCTTGCATTAAACTCGTCAAAAAACACATTTTTATATATTTTTTATTGTGATGAAATTCACATTAATAATTTTTTGCTTTTTACCCCTTTTTATTTTGACTTTATATCATTTGGTCCTTTTTACTTTAAAAATCGACACTTTATTCCATTTTGTTTATGATAAATTAGATTTTTTTTATTTAACAAAATATGTGAAAATTTTGATAAAATCAATTTTTTTTATTTAAAATTTAGATGGAATGGACAAAACAACCCTTTATTATAATTTTATTTTATTTCGTCTTCAATAAAAAAAGAAAAAAGAAAAAAAAAGAACTAGACAAAAAAATGTTGGTTGTTAAACAGTATAATTAAAGGACTTCGTAACTTTTCATTTACAATCATCTTGACCCCTAAAAATAAGAAATTAAAATTTAATTGTTAAAATTATCATTAGGGATGTAATCGGGTCAACTTATTTATAGGCCTAAAAAGCAATAAAAAATATATTTTCTTTTATATTGTTTCAAATTTTTTAGAAGTAAATTTTTTTATAAGAAATATTAATAAAAACTAATATAATTTTTATGATTATGAGACGAAAATAATTTCATATTCTAGTTATTTTTTCTAGGGTTTATTTGATGACACAATTCATCTCCTAAAATTGAATTTGTTAAGTATTTATTAATTTAATATATTTAGAAAAAGTAAAAAAATAAAATTATACAGTTTTTATAATACAAATATCATCAAATTATGACCATTACATTTTTTTTTAAAATATAAAATAAAATTCTAGAAAGAGAAAGTAATGCAGAAATTAAACAGTAAGATTTAAAAAAAAATGTATGAATACAAATTTATTCAAATCAAAAATATGTTTTTCAAAATATTTAATTATCATATAAAATTAATATTTTTTTGTCTTATTTATGTTTTTAGTTTTTTACTTTTTTCTATAAATATCATTTATAAAAAATAAAAATAAAATAAAAAATAAAAAACCATAGAAGAAGAAAAAGGGAGTAAAAAATGAAAAACAAAAATAAAAGTTAGAGAATAAAAAATTAAGAAATATATATGTTATAAGAATATTTTTATCAACAAATGTAATAGGTGGTATCTAAGACATTATAAAAACGAAAAGTGAACTTAGTATTAGTCGAAATGATGATTTCAGATACAAACTCTACAAAAATAAAATATCGATTATTTGATTGTCTCAGTTTTTTATTTATCAGGTCAAATTAAGTACATCAACAATCAACACTTATTGTAATCAATTAGAGAAAGAAAAAAACGTACAATAATTACTAAAACAAAACACAATCTAGCCAAAAGTTTCAGTAGTCTCAATGGGCTTCTCTTTGAAATTCGGCACAATCCATATGAGCGGCAATAAATGTGAAAGATCTGATATGTAATGCGAATCAAAACTTCCATCTTCAAGGTTAAAAATACCTGTATCATCGTCAATGCCACGAGAAATATAATCGTGACATGAGAATTCATGATCAACGTAATATATGCAATTTGACTTGCACATAGGGTAGTTTGTAGTTGCAAGTAATGAATGATTGTCTCCCAAAAATAAAACTTGATTTCCGATACTCTCAACTTGAACCCACGTCTCTGGTTTTGCCTTACTCAATTTATAAATCTTGAATGTGGAAGTTTTCATATGAATTTCTTCCTCATCAGCTAAGTATGTAAATCTTCGGACTAATAGTAGATCTCCCTTCCCGTCTTTCGAACTTACAAGATAAGATAAATCAGTATAGATTCCACATGGTTTAACAATCACCTCAAATTTGTTGTCTGCAACATCAACACGCATAAGTCCACCCCTAAAACCAACACCGTACAATTGTCCATCGTGATAGACAATCTCATTAAATTGATAATGTTCATATAAGTTCAAGAATGTCCAAGCCTCGTCACCTGATTTATAAATAGCCAATTTACCATTACCCCTGTAAATGACAGCAACTTCATAATTGTTTGGAGATAGAGAAGGATCAGCGGACAATATACCTTTATTCACAAAATACTCTGCGCGGTCATCAATAACCAAATATTCATAACCTATTGAAGGTTCTTTAAACTCTGGGAGATAAATTGCCTGATTAGTAAAAGGGTTTAAAAGAGTTACTGCCATACATCTGTCTATGGTGAACAACCATCCATATGCAGAGCCAAAACAACGTTTACCGTAAGGCACAGGCAAAGGAAAATCATAGATTATTCCATCTGTGACGTTATAAAATGATCTTTTCTCTTTATTGTTATCCATTGTTGGAGCCATAAGCATGGGTAGTTGATTTCGACAGGTTTTGAGAATATGCAATTTTTGGAGATGGTTATGTTGATCACTTTCAGATCCAAATAGTCGCCATCGTTGACAAACAGAGCAAAATCGAATGAAATCACAAAATTTGGGGAGGTGTTCTAAGACGGAGGCAAGAAGACCTTCTGGAAGCCATTCCCAATCTCGCTCTAATCCATGCAAATCCATTTCTAAACAAAACCAAAATCTATATATAAAAAATTAAAATTAATAATAAGAACTGAGCTCTTTACATGCTAAATGCCAACCAAGATTGCAACGTAATATATATGTTCAGAACAGCAAGATTGCAATGTAAGATATACTGGAAAACAAATTAAAAAAAAAAAAAAAAAGAGTCAGAAAATCAGAATCGGACGAACCTTCGCGCGAATCGGAAAATCAGGAACTTGGAATTTGACGGCGGCTCTCTTCGCTTTCGAAATTCTTCGTTCCCGGCGGCTCTCTTCGATGATGCTTCGGAATTCTTCGTTCCCGGCGGCTCTCTTATATAGATGAATGTATGGAAATTTGGGAATATAGCAACAGTGCATTATTCCTCCTCTTCCAACACCGACATGGATTAGAAAAATTACATATCTCACCCTATATGTTTTGGAGTTGTTCTATGTGATCCTAAAACGTTTTTAATTAGAATAGTGCATTATCTTCGCTCATGGTCAAGTATAGTTATATGTTAATGTCTAACTAAATCTTGGAATATTTAATATTCCTATTAATGCGTTATCTATTATTTATTATTTAGATTGTATTTCTTGATCAATTTGGTAATTTTTATTGTTCCATTTATTAGGACGATATTTTTCTTAATTTAGTCTATCCCTAAAACCATATAATAGGAAATGTAGAATTTTATTGCATAGAATTATTATATACTAATAAAATAAAATAAATCTTCATATTCAAAATTATTTTTTATATTGTAAAAGAAGAAAATTAATGGGAGGCGCCGGGAGGAGGAAAACCCTAGCTCCTATGCCCCACCATCTTCTAGCCAGTAGCCACAGTCTTTCCACGGCACCAAATCAACTTATGGCCACCGTCATTGCTGCCTCTCTAAAAAACCTTAAGACACTCTATTTTCAAATTAAAAATATCTAATTTAATCTCACATTTTTTAATTTAGTCCATGAAAAATTAGAATTTCAATAGAATAATGAAATTAGCGGAAAATGAATTCAACATTTGATTCGTTTGACCATTTTATTCGGAAAATAATCTAACATTTTACATTTCATTTATTATATTAAATATAAAGTATATTATTTTTATTTATAATGATTATATATTTATCCTATTATACGTTTGTTAACCATTAACTTATTAAAATCTATTATATAAAACATGATGAATTTTTGGCTGACTAGGATAAACTTATTACTAGGACAAAGAAAATATGATTAGGACAAAGAAAATGCTGACTGAGACAAACAAATGCTGATTAGGATATTTAGACGACATTAATTAAGGACATAAAAGGAAATTAGGTTTGTCAAAAAAGAAGTAAGGTTATATATATATGGACGTTTTGGCTTATAAGGATACATTAATTAAGGGCATAAAAGGAAATTAGTTTTGTCAAAAAAAAAAAAAAAGGTTATATATATACTAGCGTACAACCCGTGCCTGAAGGCACGGATGTTAAAAAAAATACATTTTTTTCTTCATTTAAACATTAATAATAATTAACAATTAAACGTCAATATTAACTCATAATCAAGACAAAATAAGAAGAATTATACGTTAACAATAAATCTATTATAATGCAAATCAATTTCACCTATATTTCACGTGACATTAATTCCTTATTGGAAAACCACTAATTAAATCACAACTTTTTTAACCGAACACTCCACTTTGCACATATATCCAAGTTCATTTTTTTTGCACACTAATACATTTATAATGTTGGATAAAATCATCATCCATAAAAAATAATAATAAACAAAACACTTAAAGTCATTGAGAGACCATCAGGAACACAAATTCTCATAAAAGACATACACAACTAACATGATAGTAACAAATATATCTATTTTTTTGGAGAGGAAGATACAAAAAAAAAAAAAAAAAATACTCGCATTTAGGTGGAAATAAATCTCATATACTAACGAAAAATTAAATTCCATCAAAATTTCAACAAAAGTTGCCAAAAAACATTAAACTAATTCACAAACCATACAAAAGTTACCCAACAAATTAAAATTAACAGAAAATGCAGATTGCCAATTGTTAACATTCTATCAATATCATCTTGGATATAGTTGAATCTAGACATTACAACTAAATTATGAGAGAAGAATGAAAATAAACAAACTCAATATCAAAATTCTCACAAATCAATCATTAAACCAAACTTAAACAAATCATATTTCAAAGTATCGGTTCCATTTAAATGATCCTCACATGGTTCTTCAAAAATAATAAAAAAACACGTAATCATTAATGTAGTTATGTATGCAAGGAACTTTTGAGAATGGATTCAGAGTTTGCATTCGGGTGCAACGGGCCTGAAGGCTGCCATTCGTGAGGCACATATCGCAGAGTAGTCCTGAATCACAATTTCTACTTGCCGTACGGGTTTGTCATTACTGTTACACAGCAAGCCAAATCTGATTCAATTGAAAGAGTAAATAAACAAATTGAAAATATTGCTATTAATTTTCACTAAGAATGAAATATCGAAAATGAAGATCGGTATTAAGAGCTGCAGTGTATCCGGCAAAAAAAAAATTGTGATGAACATTGTTGACAACATTGGAATTCAATATCTATTAAAAATAATTTTGAAGGCCTACAATATCTATCAACAACGCTTCTCCTAAAGTCACTTGGAAACAACACATTAAACAAACACCACCTATGTTTGAGGTTAAGAAATTCAAGTTCTTTCTCATTGACAAATCAGAACCAACCATGATAACGAACAAAATCAATATCAGGTGATATGGAATCAATCAACAAAAATATAGCTATATGGTAGTACCAACAAAATGAACGAAGACGTTTGGGCTTACCAAATCAACCAACGTCAGATCTGTTTAGTGATGAGGGTGTTGCGTGAGCAACGAATATGGTGTTCAATGTGGGTCTGATTAAATAGAAAATAGATTTAAGTAAATGAAAAAACTAACTGAAAATTGCAAAAGAAGAAAATCAAATCAATTAAAAGAAGAAAATTAGATCAATAAAGATTATCTAGCTAATGCTTGAATACATATCGCAATTGGAGTATTAAGAACCCCAAGTTCCTTCTCATTGACAAAAATAAGTACCAACAATGATGATAATAAACAAAATCAATAATATTCAATCAACAACTATACAACATTACCAACAGAATCAACCAAAAAACACAATGAATCTGAACAAAAAAATAGAGCTTGAAAAAAATCCACAATTATTAACTATATTGTACTCAAGTTCTTTCAGACACTGACGGTGATGGAGGATGGGGTGCCTGTCTGTGTTGCAGATCTGTCATCAATAGAGACAATGAAGCGAGATCTGGTGGTAGTCGGTAGGCCGCAGCGGTGGCGGTTGTAACGGCGGACGGCGTGGATTCTGAGATCTGGATAAAGCATGACAGTAGCAGTGGAGATACGGTGCTTGGTGAGAGTGAATATGGCTTGAAGTATAATGTGTCGTTAGGGAGGCAATAGTGGTGATTGGATTTAGACGACGCGGCGATAGAGCTGTGATTGCGAGGGCGCAGTGAAAACGATGAGTCGGCGATGGCAGAGAGAGAAAGGAAGAGAATAAGGAGTTAAGAGAAAGTCATGTACTGGTGGTTTGGTTGGGTAGGCGGCAAGTTAATGAAAATTAACCCCACAAATAGTTAACTAAGATAAATAGTTAATTAAGGAATGGTTAATTAATCAAATTAGTTTTTAAATTAGAGAAAAATGAATATAAATTAATGCCTAAAATAAAATTGATGCCTTAATCAGTGATAGGCAATTAGGAATTAAGAATTGATTAGTCCTTTGTTTCCATAAAATGGATAGAGGATTAGGTAATAGATGGAAACAATCCACCTAGTCAATATTAATTAATACTAAGCCAAATTATTAAAGTAATAATTTATTAATTAACCAAAAATTGGGAATATATGGAAACAATTCAATGGTTAATTAATTAAATTAATTTTTCAATTAAAGAAAATTGAGTAAATCAATGCCTAAAATAAAATTAATTTGTCTCAATCTATCTTAGTCAGCAAATTTATTTGGCCTCGTCAGCATTTGTTCGTTCTAATCATATTTTCGGTTGTCCTAATCATAAGTTTGTCCTAATCAGCCAAAAAACCATCCTATTTTATATAATAGATGGACATTTTGGCTTATAAGAATATATATAATGACAAACAAAAAAAAAAAATATATATTATTTCTTCCCTCTCTCTAACTCTTAATTCTCCATCTCACGGCCTTAATTCCCTAAATAGAGATACCAAAATTAATTTATTATATTATAACTAATCAATTCCTAATTTCTCTTCACCTTTAATTATTCCCTTCTTTTATTTCTTTCTCACTCTAATTATTTCTTTATTATTCTCACTTCCTTTCTCACCAGTCGTAATTGATAAACACTTTCTCTCTCTCTATTGTCTCACTCGCTTCAATCTCTCTCCCTTCCCCGCTCCACGTCGCTCTCGATGCCTCCCCATCCATCGCCGTCACGCCTCACACGTCAAAGAGAAGTTTGTGGTCCCAAAAAAAAATATATATATTTCTCTTCCTAGAGAAGGAATAAAAATATGAGAACAGTTTTTTGGTTCCGTGAAAAAAATTTGTTTTAAACAAAAAATATGTGTTTTTGTTCCCCTGTAAGAATAAAAAATTATTTTTGTTCCCGATAGCAATTTTTTAGAAGGAAAAAAATAACTTTCTACCTTTGAAACAAAAATAGAAATATGAGAACAAAAAATATGTTTGTATTCTCGAAGCTAAAATATTTTTTTTGTTCTCAAAAACTGAATCTGTTCTCCGAACAAAAAAATTTTCTTCCCAAATTTTTGTTTTTTCCCCAAGCAACATGTGAAAAGAAATATTTTCGTTCCTGGAAATGGTTTTTTCAGTTTTTGTACCAAGAACAAAACTCAAAATCTGAGAACAAAATAAATCCTACCCATTTTTAAACCATTAGTAAATAATATGATTGATATACATGCATTGCACCCATATTCATTTTTAGCCATATATTCGCATTTGGTAACCAATAGTTATATATTAATGTCTAACTAAATCTTGAAATATTTAATATTTCTATTATTTATTATTTAAATGGTATTTTTTATTTAGATAATGTTGACCAACTTGGTAATTTTGTTTATTTTTTATTGCCCTATTTATTTACGCGATATTCTTCCTAATTTAGCATATCGCTAAGACTATATAATAGCATATAATGGAAGGCGCGGGAAGGAGGAAAACCCTAGTCCCTACGCCTCACCAACTTCTAGTCACCGTATTTTCGCAGTACCAAATCATCTTCTGACCATTGTCGTTTCTGCCCCTCTTAAAAACTTTAAGACACTCTATTTTTAAATTAAAAATGTCCAATTTAATCTCACATTTTTTAATTTAGTCCACGAGAAATTAGAATTTCAATAGAATAATGAAATTAACAGAAAATGAATGCAACTGAAGCATTCGACATTTGATTAGATGAAAATGAAGCATGAATTGTTTGACCATTTTATTAGGAAAATAATTTAAAATTATGTATTTTATTTATTATATTAAATATAAAGTATATTATTTTTTTAATATATTTATAATGATTATATTTATATATACGTTTATTAACCATTATTATTGTAACTAAGTTACAAAACTTATTAAAATGACTTTATAAATTCTATTATATATATGCTATAACGTGATTATTATAATATTTATGTGTATAATTAGTGATTTCATTAATTATAAAATTATAATTAGCTAATATTATACATAAAAGTTACATAAGACTGCACTATATGTAGGCACGGGTTTTAAATTTAATAAAGAATGTTGTATTATGTTGAGATAAATATGCCTGATTATAACACCATATGTTGTATTATGTTGAGATAAATATGACGATTATCATAAAGAAAATAATAACATTCTTTACAAATGCATGCTATTTATATACCTAAATAGAGCTTTACATAATATGTAACCCATGCCTTCAGGTTTTAAATTGTAACCCGTGCCTTCAGGTTACAATATTATTGAATGAGATTATTTGTAAAAATTATATATTGTTGTTACAATATATAATTTTTTTTTCTCTTTTTGTTACATTACTTTTGTTTATGTTCCTAGAAAACTGAGAATACAAACTAAAATTTGGGACAGAAACACTACGGTGGTATTTGTTTAGTGTTTTTGCTCTTCAATTTCTATTTTTGTTCCTCTAAAAATCACTTAGGTAGCATTTGTTTTAATGTGAATTGGAGTTTTCCTATTGCAATTAAAAATGAACACATGTAAAAATCTGAAACGTAACTGAATTCTTTCATTTTGCCTTCAGATTATCAGTACTAAAATTTTTCCCCTTTTGTACAGATGATGAATAATATCAATCTAGGGGTGGAGGTGGCGAGAGCCCACGGGATGGTGGCGAAATATGGTCAGGGCTCATCTCTTGCCCTCTTCACCGATGTCACCAACTCCAAGTACTCTCTCTCTCTCTCTCTCCAAATTTGCATTATTGGTGTATCAATATATGTGCTAATGTATATTGTTTGTTTGATTTTAATGGATGCTCAATTTGTAGAATGGATTCATACTGCTTTGTTACCACCATCATCATTTAAGTATTGTGCTTTGTGGTAATGCTTAATTGGGAGAAAGTTAATGCGTAAATTGTTGACTAGAATGACATTTTATTTGCAAATAGTTAAAATTTGCAAGTAGATTTTAGTGGTTTTAGTCACAAGTTGATTCTAATATTTAAGTGGTTTTAGTCAGAAGTTGATTATGATATTGTTATTAATTTTTTTATTTTTTGTTGTGCGCACCTGCGATTCAGTGATTTTTTTTTATATTTAAATTTGTATTGTATAGTTTTTTTTTTTTTTTGTGCACTTGCGGCTCATTGATTGTTTTTTATATTTAAATTTGTATTGTATAGTTTTGTTTTAGTTATTGTTTCGAGACAATGAGATTTGGGAGTGTTGGAAAAATTAAGAGGATTTTGTTAATAAACTTAGTTATTTTTTTGTTTTTGAAAGTTTTATTTTATTTGAGTATGTTTCTAATAGAATTTTAAGTGTATTGGATGACCAATATATATTAATGTTTGTTTTAAATTTATGAAGAACCAAGAGAAATTAAATTTGTGCTTTTGTTGTGGTTAATATTTTATTTTAAATTTAATTTAATTTTATTTATCTTATTGAAATAATTTTAGTAAAAATACTTTTGTAAATATATTTGTTATATGAATTTACATATATTGATCTATATTTGATTATCATGTTTTATATGTAAAATTATTTTAATGATTAACATTCTAATGGTATTTGTTGTTAGTGACATTAATATTATTCTTTGTTTCTCTTGAAATTGTGATATTTTGAAATGTAGGATTATACATGTATACATGTTAAAAGGAAAAACCCTGAACCTTTGTTGTTCAACCGCCGTGCCTTTCAAAGCAGATCATTGCTGCTTGGAGAATTCGAGCTCAAAACACCACGTCAATGAGGATGAGCCGACAGTGGTGGCAACCCTAACATCCGAATCCCTTATCTGTCTCTCAGTGTATTACTTAATTTTGATTCCGAGTTGATGTGATTCATTCTCACCAAAACTCAATCCCCTTCTTCCAAACACGAAGAGACTCCAGTTTGATTTTGATTTTGATTCGGTATGTTTTTTCCTCCCATTTTTTCCTCAGCACCCGTCGACAATTCGGTATTTTTTGTGCAATGGTTAGTGATTAGGGTTTCGTCTGAGTTTGATTTCGATTTTTGCCCGTTTGATTTTGATTTCGATTTTTGAGACGCCATTGATGTAAGGATTAACTTTTCGACGGATTGAAAATCGGCGGAGGAGAAGGTGGTGCACAGCGGGAGGAGGAAAACATAGAAGAAGAAAAAAAAAAAGCAAAGAAATTGGACCAAAAAAAAAGCTGGTAAAAAAAGGGGGAAATAGAATGAAAAAAAAAAACAGAGAAAAGAATGTGGTGGTGCTGGTGGGCAGATGTGGTGGTGGTGTTAATCATCGATGTGGCGGCAGTTGGTGGGAGGATGTGGTGGTGGTGGATTTGGGGCTAGAAGGGGAAACATTGATGAAGACCAAAAGAGCAACTCTCTTATCACAATATATTCCCTTAAAAAGTTTATTTAAGTTTTATTTTGAATCATCACATTTAATATAAGTATAATTTAATCTTTAAATAAAAAAATAAGATTAATTTAGTTAAAAAAAATAAGAGTTGACTTTTTAAAGGGTAATATTGACAATTAAATTTTTATTTTTCATTGAAGGGATGTTTATATACTTGAACATAATATTAGAGGCGGTATCTTAAGAATTTTTAATACTATGGGGAATTCTCGTGGTTCTAGTAAAGATTTGAGGGATGTAAAAATGATATTAATCCTTTAAGATATTCAATTAGTAAGTTCTAATTCAAATCTCAAGGAAAATAGGATGAGAGTGCTCGGGCTCTCCATCTCGGTGCGGCGATCTTCATCTCGGACCTTTGATCTTCATGGTTTGCTTGACGCCTCCAGCTCGATTCGGACGAGGGGTCTTCATATTTTGCTTATTCGAGCTGAGAGTGTCCGGACTCGCCAGCTCGGTCTTTCACTCTTCTTTCACTTGATACCTCCAGCTTAGATCGGACAGAGAGCTCCATATTTTTACTATCCGAGCTAAGAGTGTTCAGACACCGGCGCTTAGACATGCACCCTTGTTATTCTTTTTGAAACCTTTAGCTCGGGTCAGACAAGGAGGCTCCATATTTTTACTATCCGAGCTGAGAGTGCTCGGACACAGAGCTTGATCTTCTATTTTCCGGCTGAGGCCTCCAGCTCGGTTCGATTAGGGAGGCTCCATATTTTTACTATCCGAGCTAAAAGTGTTTAGACACCGGAACTCGGACATGCACCCTTATATTTTTGAGGCCTTCAGTTCAAATCTGACATGGAGGCTCCATAATTTTACTATTCGAGTTGAGAGTGCTCGAACATTGGAGCTCGGTCCTCTATTTGCTGGCTGAGACCTCCAACTCGGTTCGGTCAGGGAGGCTCCATATTCTTGACACTCCAACCTGAAAGTGATCGGACACCAGAGCTCGGTCTTCTATTTGCTGGCTGAGGCCTTCAACTCGATTTGGTCAGGGATCCTCCATATTTTTTACACTTCGAGCTGAGAGTGTTCAAACACCGGAGCTCGAACATGCACCCTTATTATTTTTTAGGCCTTCAGCTCGGGTTGGACAGGGAGGCTCCGTAATTTTACTATCCAAGCTGAGAGTGCTCGGACACCGAAGCTTGGTCCTCTATTTGCTAGCTGAGGCCTCCAACTCAGTTCGATCAGGGAGGTTGCATATTTTTGACACTCCGAGATGAAAGTGATCAGACGTTGGAGCTTGGTACTTTCTTCACACTTGAACCCTGGGTGAAAGGCGTGGTTTGAGGTTTCCCCATTTGAGCATATCCCAGCTAGGGATGTTCAGACACGGGAGCTTGGACAATTTCCCCAACCTGGACACATGATTGGGTTCCCAACACTTGTGACCCCCGCAACCGAATTTACCTCCATCAAAATCAATTTAAAAAAAAATATATCTAGAAAGAATTTTTTGTACTTAGATCAACCTAAACCCATGACCTAAAACCCGACCCAAGTTCTCAACCCAAAATAAATTATAAAAGTGGTTTAAGTGTTTTTCATCAACCAATGTAGAATTACTCATTTTACATACTTTAATTAATTTCATGGGATTACTTTGAAAGATAATTTGTTATTCACATTTAAATTATTTTTGACAAATCAATATTTCACGTTAGTCTTTTAATTAAGAATAACGTATTGATATATGAAAATATATCAACCAATAAATAAATCATATAAAAATAATTAAACTTAAAATAGTCTAAAATTATTTTTGTCTAACATTTTGAATATTGAAATTTTGACAATGGTTTGTTTTTTGAATTGAAATTAAGTGGTTAAATTGAACAATTTGAAACATAATGGATCAAAATGATGAAATTGTATAGTTGAAACTGATGAGGAAAATGTAAATTCAAATCGAACACAATCCTTGTAAGCATTTGTCCTCCTTGCATTAAACTTGTGAAAAAACTTATTTTTATATATATTTTTTTTATTTTGATGAAATTCACATTAATAATTTTTTTGCTTTTTACCCCTTATTATTTTGACTTTATATCATTTGGTCCTTTCTACTTTAAAAATCAACACTTTATTCCATTTTTTTATGATAAATTAGATTTTTTATTTTTATTTAACAGAATATGTGAAAATTTTGATAAAATTAAAACTTTTATCTAAAATTTTGATAAATTAGATTTATTATAATTTTATTTTATTTCGTCTTCAATAAAAAAAATAAAAAAAGAGAAAAAGAGAACTAGACAGAAAAATGTTGGTTGTCAAACAGTGTGATTAAAGGACTTCGTAACTTTTTATTTACAGTCATCTTGACCCCTAAAACTACGAAATTAAAATTTTATTGTTAAAATTATCATTAGGGATGTAATTTGGTTAACTTATTAATAGGCCTAAAAAGCAATAAAAAATATTTATTTTCTACTTTCTAATTTTGTTATAAAAAAAAAATTGAAAGGGAAAAAATGTATTTTCTTTTATATTTTTCTGAATTTTTTAGAAGTAAATTTTTTTTATAAGAAATATTAATAAAAACTAATATAATTTTTATGATTATGAGCCAAATATAATTTCATATTCTCGTTGATTTTTTTTATAAGAAATATTAATAAAAACTAATATAATTTTTATGATTATGAGCCATATATAATTTTATATTCTCGTTGTTTTTTTAAGATTTGTTTGATAACACAATTCACCTCTTAAAATTGAATTTGTTAAATATTTGTTAATTTAATATATTTCAAAAAATAGAATAAAAAAAGTAAAAAATAAAATGACGTGTACATGACTTCTCACTTTATCACGCAAAATTATACCGTTTTTATAATACAAATATCATCAAATTATAACCATTAAAATTTTAAAAAAATTATAAAATAAAATTCTAGAGAGAGAAAGTAATGAAGAGATGAAACGGCAAGATTTAAAAAAAAATGTATGAATACAAATTTATGCAAATCAAAAATAATTTTTTTAAAATAATTAATTATTATACAAAATTAATATATATATATATATATTTTATTTATTTATTTATTTATTTTTTTTTTTTTTTGTCTCATTTATGTTTTTAGTTTTTTAAAAAATAGAAAACCATAGAAGAAGAAAAGGGAGTAAAAAATGAAAAACAAAAATAAAAATTCAAGAATAAAATATTAAGAAAAATATATGTTATAGGAATATTTTTATCAACAAATGTAATAAGTAGTGTCTAAGATATTATAAAAATGAAAGAGTGAGCTTACTACCAGTCGAAATGATAATTTCAGGTACAGACACTATAAAAATATGGATTATTTGATTATCTTAGTTTTTTATTTAATAGGTCAAATAAGTACATCAACAATCAACACTCATTATAATCTATTCAAAATAATAAACAAAAAAGGGAAAAATGAGGTTTAGAGAAAGAAAACAAAACACAATATAGCAAAAAGTTTCAGTAGTCTCAATGGGCTTCTCTTTGAAAGTTGGCACAACCCATATAGGCGGCGTTAAATGTGGAAGATCTGATATGTAATGCGAATCAAAACTTCCACCTTCAAAGTTAAAAATACCAGTATCATCATCAATGCCGCGAGAAATATAACAGTGACATGAGAAATCATGATCAACGTAATATATGCAATTTGACTTGCACATAGGGTAGTCTGTAGTTGTAAGAGCTAATGAATGATTATCTCCCAAAAATAAAATTTGACTTCCCATACTCTCAACTTGAACCCACGTCTCTGGTTTTGCTTTACTCAATTTATAAATCTTGAATGTGGAAGTTTTCATATGAATTTCTTCCTCATTAGCTAAGTACGTAAATCTTCGGACTAATAGTAGATCTCCTTTCCCGTCTTTCAAACTTACAAGATAAGATAAATCAGTATAGATTCCACATGGTTTAACAATCACCTCAACTTTGTTGTCTGCAACATCAACACACACAAGTCCACCCCTATAACCAACACCGTACAATTGTTTATCGTGATAGATAATCTCAATAAAGTGATAATGTTCATATAAGTTCAAGAATGTCCAAGTCTCATCGCCTGATTTATAAATAGCCAATTGACCATTACCGTTGTAAATGATAGCAACTTCATAATTGTTCGGAGTTAGAGAAGGATCAGCGGACAATATACCTTTACACACAAAATACTCTGTGCGGTCATCAACAACCCAATATTCATAACCTATTGAAGGTTCTTTAAACTCAGGGAGATAAATTGCTTGATTAGTAAAGGGGTTTAAAAGAGTTACTGCCATACACTTGTCTATGGTGAACAACCATCCATATGAAGAACCAAAACAACGTTTACCGTAAGGCACATGTAAAGGAAAATCGTGGATTACTCCATCGGTGATATTATAAAATGATCTTTTCTCTTTGTTGTTATCCATTGTCGGAACCATAAGCATGGGAAGTTGATTTCGGCAGGCTTTGAGAATGTGTGATTTCTGGAGATGGTTATGTTGATCACTTTTCAATCCAAATAGTCGCCATCGTTGACAAACAGAGCGAAATCGAATGAAATCACAAAATTTGGGAAGTCGTTCTAAGATGGAGGCAAGAAGACCTTCCGGAAGCCATACCCAATCTCGCTCTAATCCATGTAAATCCATTTCTAAACAATACAAAAACCTATATATAAAAAAAAAAATTAAAATTAAAATTAATAATAAGAATTGAGCTCTTTACATAATAAATGTTAAAAAATACATTACACAAGTTATTTTTACTTTATTTACCAAAACGATGTAAATCGACGGGGGCTTAGGTTGGTTTTAGAGAAAGTTGAAGGTGTTGAAGACATTTAGGGCTAGGATCGAGAATTTTTTTTCCAAATTTTTCATCAAATTTTAGACTCATGTTAAATTCAACATATTATTTTCGGACCTTCACAGTTTTTCACATTCGTTTTGAATTCAACATGATATTTTAACAAAATTTTATAAATGTATTATATTGTCATTATAAAAAAATGTTAAATGTATTTCAATCAAGAAATTACCAAACAAAAATAGAATGAATAGTGATGTATGTTGTTGAAATCAACACAAAATTAATCATCGTGTTGAATTCAACAAATTATAAATTATACAACAAAATATTTACAAAATAAATATTGTTTTCAAGCCAATGGCCCTCAATCATAAATTTGTAAACAAATCAACCAAATAATATAAAAAATAAAAAATTATCGCTATGATTCCGGATTTTGACTGGGCATTATCGTCACTTCGGTACGAATTTGAAATTGAGATTAAACGGTAACTTGATTTTGAGATTTATTTGATTCAAACAAAATGATGTGGAATAATTCGGTACAATGACTCTCCTAACGAGACCATCCGGCCATTTTTCTAAAAAATAAAGATAAGAATTCTATGTATCTCGTAATTATTGATACTAAATTAACCATACGAGGGATTATGCCGGAAAAATTTACATTTTTTTATTGTCTTAATTTTGAAATTCATTCTTCTCAAATCAATCTCAGAATTTTTGTTTTAAGTTAAATTTATTATATAGGTAATATTCATTAAAAAAAGAAAGAAAATTACAGGCCAACAAAAACATGTCTGCATATGTATCTGGGTATGAGTATGTTATTTAAATTTTATATATATAACTCCGTGTGTGTGCGCGCGCGCAGAACAGCACAAGCAAGAGATTAAGCCTGAAAGAGGAATGAAGATTGCAATGCAAGATCTACTGGAAAACATATTAAAAAAAAAAAAATCAGAATTGGACGAACCTTCGCGCGAATCGGAATCGGAAAATCTGGAACATGGAATTTTGACGGCGGATCTCTTCGCCGTTGCTTTGGCATTCTCTGTTCCCGGCGGCTCTCTTCGGTAATGCTTCGGAATTCTTCGTTTCCCGGCGGCTCTCTTCGGTGATGGTATATATGAGCAAAAGATGAATGTATTATATTTATGGAAATTTGGGAATATTCCTCCTCTTCCACACCGGCATGGATTAGGAAAATTACATATCTCACCCTATATGTTTTGGAATTTTTCTATGTGATCCTAAAACTTTTTTAATTAGAATACTTACTAAGGTGGCGTTTGTTTAGTGTTCCCACTTTTCTGAACCCTACTGGGATGGGTTGGGTTGAGAAGTTTGGGAACAGAATTGCGTTTGGTAACGATAATTTTTGTTTTGTGCTGAGAACAGAATCGTGTTTGGTAACGATTTTATCCTAAAACTATTTTTTTTTTTTGAGATTTTGTTTTTGTGTTTGGCGGCGGCGGCCGTGGTGGCAGACGGTGGCCGGCCGACGGTCACGGGAAGTGGTGGCGGCAGGTGCCGGAAGTTGGGGGCGACGGTCGCCAGCCGACGGTGGCCGGTAGCGGCGGACGGTGACCGCAGCAGGTGGTCGTCGGACGGTGGCCGGTGTTGAGAGGGCTGGGTTGAGTTTTTTGGGCACAAAAAAAAAAAAAAAAAAAAAAAAATTGTTTCTCATTTCCTTAACATTTTGAGAATCAATTCCTATTTTTTGGGTTGAGTTTTGTATTTGCCAAAAGCGTTCCCAAAAATCAAATTCAGAATTTTTGGGTTGGGTTGGGTTGGGTTTGGTTGGGAACACTAACCAAACGGGGCCTAAATAATTGATACATGTTGAAACAAATGAATTTTAATTAAATTTTTAGAATAGAAAGTGTCAAATGTGTAATTTTTTCTAGCCCTTTTATCCCACATTGGTTGGGAGAGGTGAAATTAATGAGGATATCTAGGGGTATGTGAGATACTTAGGGTGTGCCCCAAGGGGTACCCACATTTTGTGGAGGGGAGAGGAGTTACATCCCTACTGGTTTACCACACACGAGCGTGCGCCGCCGCTGCCATCCGTCCGGCCGTGCCGAGTTGCGTCGCGTGAGGTGGCACTTATTTACTTTTTAGAAAAAATATTTTTTTTGAAAAAACAGTTTAATTAAAAAATTAAAAAAAAAAAAACTAAAACGTGTGAATAATTTGAACCGTTGAGAAAAAACAAAACGTTTTTAATTTATTAAAAAACGTTTTAATTCATTAAATGTTTTAAATTAAAAAACGTTTTAATTCATTAAACGTTTTAAATAAAAAAAACGTTTAAAGTTGAACGTTTTAATAATTTAATTATTTAAAACATTTTTTTTATTTTCGGTTTTAAAAAAAAAGGATTCAAACGTTTTTTTTTTCTCCTATAAATAGTGCTTTCTTCCTCAATTTTAAGAACACAGAACAGTCTTCGTCTTGATCTGAAATAGCTTCTTCATCAGAAATAGTTTTATTTCTTTTAAACTTCGATTTCCGAGCAGTCTGTTTGTTTGTTCAAACAGTGAGTGGGTGTTTAGTATTCAGGCCTTCTGTTGTGCAAAGAAGGTTCTAGACAGAGGTGATTCTGGGCTGTTTTATCCTGGGGACGACAGGGCTGATACACTGCTTGCATGTTCTTGGGCAGAGCCGCGAAACGTCTTAAAGAGAGCGACCTAATCTGCGACTCATCCCAAGAAATTTTGGTAAACTCGTACTTTATTTATTTTCTGCTACAACAATTTTAAGACACCCAATATCTGCTAAGATGTCTACTGATCACGATTTTAAATAAGTAACTGTTGATCTCAACAAACCCTTTCGTTTCGAAGGGTTTCATTTTAAAAGATGGAGACAGAAAATGTTATTTTTTCTTACTATCGAAAAAGTAGCATATGTCTGTACAACCAAAAAACTTCAATTACCTTAAGTTCCTACAGACGCTCAGATTCAAGAAGTTAAGTCTTGGGAGGAAAATGATTCCCGTTATAAGAATTTTATTCTTAATGATATGTCTGATGATCTGTATGATTATTACTGCTCTAACAAAACTGCAAAGGAAGTTTGTGATGCTCTTTCGAAGAAATACGACACTGAGGAGGCTGGAAGTAAAAAATATGCTGTTAGTCGGTATCTGAAATACCAAATGACCGACGACAAATCAGTAGAAGTTCAGTCTCATGAACTTCAGAAAATTGCTCACGAAATAATTGCTGAAGGTATGTCCCTTGATGAACAATTTCAAGTTGCTGTTTTAATTGACAAATTACCCCTCTCTTGGAAAGATTTTAAAAATACTCTGAGGCATAAAATTAAAGAGTTTTCTTTAGAAAGTTTGATCACTCGTCTTCGGATTGAGGAGGAGGCCCGAAAACAAGATCAGAAAGATGAAGTGCTTGTTGTTTCTAACAACGCTCACAAAAAATCATCTTACGCTATTCTAAAACCTAAAGGGAAAAATATGAAAAATCAAAATCAGAATCGCAACCACAACAACCAGAACATAAATGTGCATCAAAATCAGAATAGAAACAAACTCCGTTCAAGAAATAATTCTGAACAGTTTACTTGTTATAACTGTGGGAAGGCGGGCCATTTGGCTCGGAACTGCCGGCAAAGACGTCGTCCTGTTCCACAGGCGAATCTTACCGAGGACCAACTTATAGCTATGATTTCTGAAATCAATATAGTTGGTGGATCCGAAGGGTGGTGGGTAGACACTAGTGCTTCACGCCATGTCTGCTATGATCGTACCATGTTCAAATCTTATTCTGAAAGTGAAGACAAGAAAGTGTTGCTGGGTGATTCTCACTCCACTATTGTTGCCGGTTCTGGTGAAGTGGAATTAAAGTTTACCTCTGGAAAGACAGTCATCCTTAAAGATGTTCTGCATACTCCAAAGATGAGAAAGAATTTAGTTTCGGGCTATCTTCTAAACAAGGCGGGCTTCACTCAAACTATTGGAGCTGATTTGTACATCTTAACCAAAAATAATATTTTTGTTGGGAAGGGATATGCAACTGATGGAATGTTCAAACTGAATGTTGAAATTAATAAAATTTCTTCTTCTGCTTACATGTTGTGTTCTTTTAATATTTGGCATGCTAGATTTTGTCATGTTAACAAACGTATTATTAAAAACTTAAGCAACTTAGAACTAATTCCTAAATTGTCTTTGAATGATTTTGAAAAATGTGAATTTTGTAGTCAAGCTAAAATTACTAAAACCCTTCATAAATCAGTAATTAGAGAATCGGAATCTCTTGACTTGATACATTCTGATATTTGTGAATTTGATGGAGTCTTGACTAGGAATGGTAAACGGTATTTTATTACATTCATAGATGATTGTTCTGATTTTACTTATGTTTATCTCATGAAAAATAAAAGTGAAGCTTTTGATATGTTTAAAAATTTTGTAACTGAGATGGAAAATCAATGCAATAAGAAAATTAAGAGATTACGTAGTGATAGAGGAACAGAATTTGATTCTGATATTTTTATTGATTTTTATAATTCTCATGGGATTATTTATGAAAAAATTGCACCGTATTCTCCTGAAATGAATGGTAAGGCTGAAAGGAAAAATAGAACTTTTGCTGAATCAATAGTTGCTATTTTACTTAACTCCGGTGCAGCTTCTCACTGGTGGGGTGAAATTTTATTAACGGTTTGCTATGTACTTAATAGAGTTCCCAAATCGAAAAGTAAAATTTCACCTTATGAAGTTTTCAAAAATAAGAAACCAAATTTGTCTTATTTTAAAACTTGGGGTTGTTTGGCATATGTTCGAATTCCTGACCCAAAAAGAAGAAAACTTGTCAGTAGAGCTTATGAATGTGTTTTTATTGGTTATGCGGTAAATAGTAAAGCTTATAGATTTTATGATTTGAAAGATAAAGTTATCATTGAATCAAATGATGCTGATTTTTATGAATATAAATTTCCTTTCAAATTGAAGAATAGTGGGGGCTCGACTTCTAATAATGAACCTATCATTAGGATTAATGAATCTAATAAGGAATTAGATATTGAACCTAGAAGGAGTAAACGACATCGTATAGCTAAAGACTTTAGTTCGGATTTCTATGCATATACCTTAGAGGAGGATCCACTTACCCTCCAAGAGGCATTGTCCTCTACAGATGCCAATTTATGGCAAGAGGCTATAGATGATGAGTTAGACTCTCTTGAGTCAAATAGAACTTGGCATTTAGTAGATTTACCTCCTGGTTGTAAAACAATAGGATGTAAATAGATTCTTAAAAAGAAATTGAATCCCGATGGAACCATTGATAAATATAAGGCCCGTCTTGTAGCCAAAGGGTTTAGACAAAGAGAGAATGTAGATTTCTTTGATACTTTCTCACCTGTCTCTAGAATTACATCTATTCGTGTACTTTTATCTCTTGCTGCAATTCATGATCTTATTGTGCACCAAATGGATGTTAAAACTACTTTTTTGAATGGTGAATTAGAAGAAGAGATTTATATGGACCAACCTGAAGAATTTGTTATTCCTGGTCAAGAA
The DNA here is from genome assembly GCA_016647705.1 of Eucommia ulmoides. NCBI lineage: Eukaryota > Viridiplantae > Streptophyta > Magnoliopsida > Garryales > Eucommiaceae > Eucommia > Eucommia ulmoides. The sequence goes on from CM028331.1 coordinate 44,170,315, forward strand.
AATAAAGTATGTAAATTAAATAAATCTCTTTATGGTTTGAAACAAGCACCTAAGCAATGGCATGAGAAATTTGATAATCTAGTCATTTCACATGGTTTTAAAGTAAATGAAAGTGACAAATGCATTTACTATAAATCTGAAAATGATGTTTGCACTATTATATGTATTTATGTGGATGACTTGCTAATTTTTGGTTCCAATATTCATGTTGTGAATAATGTAAAATCCATTATATGTGCTAATTTTGACATGAAAGATCTTGGTGAAGCAAGTGTAATCCTTGGTATTAAAATAACTAGGTCTAAACATGGAATTTCTTTGGATCAATCTCATTATATAGAGAAGATTCTAAAGAAATACAATTATTTTGATTGTAAACCAGCATGTACTCCTTATGACCCTTGTGTAAAGTTGTTCAAGAATACCGGTAATGGTGTTAGACAATCTGAGTATGCGAGCATCATAGGCAGTTTTCGATATACCACTGATTGCACTAGGCCTGATATAGCGTATGCTGTTGGATTACTATGCAGGTTTACAAGTAGACCTAATATTGAGCATCGGCATGCTATTGATAGGATTATGAGATATCTAAAGAGAACTATGAACCTTGGTTTATATTATCAAAAGTTTCCCGCTGTTCTGGAAGGATATAGAGATGCTGATTAGAATACTCTTTCAGATGACTCCAAGACAACTAGCGGCTATATATTTAGTATAGCTGGTGGAGCTGTTTCTTGGAAGTCTAAGAAACAGACTATTTTGGCTTAATCTACTATGGAGTCTGAGATGATTGCACTAGCTTCGGCTAGCGAGGAAGCAGGGTGGTTAAGGAGCCTGCTTTCTGATACCCCTTTATGGGAGAGACCGATTCCAGCTGTCTTGATCCATTGTGATAGTACCGCGGCTATTGCAAAGATCCAGAACCGTTATTATAACGGAAAAAGCGACAAATACGTCGCAAACACAACACTATTAGAGAGTATATCTCTACAGGGGTTGTGAGAGTGGATCATGTACGGTCTGATGATAACTTAGCCGATCCTTTGACGAAAGGATTAGCTCGAGAAAAGGTTTACAAAACCTCGAAAGGAATGGGACTCAAGCCCATAGATTGACAAGTCACTTGTGAGGGAAACCCATCATATAGACTGGAGATCCCAAGAAATAGGTTCAAAGGGTAATAACAATTCATGAAGTGATATGAGAAAAATCATGCTATAAATTTTGAGTTCTATTTCATAAATGTGCTGTTTGAAGCATGATATCTTGAAGCGATAGAAGGTTGAGTTTTTATTAAACTCTTAATGAGATCTATACTCTATTTGGAGTGGAGTACCTAGCTACAAGGGTACTCTTGATAGATTCACCTATGTGAATGAGGAAGTGGGGCCGCTTCCTATGGAATTTTGGGCAAAATTCGCTAGAGCATTCACTATACTGGGATATACGTGCATGGCCGTAAAGCACGGGCTTTTGGACTACACCCTGATAGGGTTGTGTGTGTGATGTTGTTAGAGATAGAGTTCAAAATTACGAGTTACTTTAGTATAATCTAAAGCATCTTCATTATGTAAAGGTTCAAGTCGATAGACACCTTTTCTTATGCACAATCTTATATTGAATTATACTACTCGATGAAAAATTTTGTTTTTAAAAAATTCAAGTGGGGGATTGTTGAAACAAATGAATTTTAATTAAATTTTTAGAATAGAAAGTGTCAAATGTGCAATTTTTTCTAGCCCTTTTATCCCACATTGGTTGGGAGAGGTGAAATTAATGAGGATATCTAGGGGTATGTGAGAAACTTGGGGTGTACCCCAAGGGGTACCCACATTTTGTGGAGGGGAGATGAGTTACATCCCTACCGGTTTACCACACACGCGTGTGCGCCGCCGCCGCCGTTCGTCCTGCCGTGCCGTGCCGAGTCGCGTCGCGCGTCTGATGAGGTGGCACTTATTTACTTTTTAGAAAAAATATTTTTTTAAAAAAAAACAGTTTAATTAAAAAATTAAAAAAAAAAACTAAAACGTGTGAATAATTTGAACCGTTGAGAAAAAACAAAACGTTTTTAATTTATTAAAAAACGTTTTAATTCATTAAACATTTTAAATAAAAAAACGTTTAAAGTTGAACGTTTTAATAATTTAATTATTTAAAACATTTTTTTTATTTTCGGTTTTAAAAAAAAAGGATTCAAACGTTTTTTTTTTCTCCTATAAATAGTGCTTTCTTCCTCAATTTTAAGAACACAAAACAGTCTTCGTCTTGATCTGAAATAGCTTCTTCATCAGAAATATTTTTATTTCTTTTAAACTTCGATTTCCGAACAGTCTGTTTGTTTGTTCAAACAGTGAGTGGGTGTTTAGTATTCAGGCCTTCTGTTGTGCAAAGAAGGTTCTAGACAGAGGTGATTCTGGGCTGTTTTATCCTGGGGACGACAGGGCTGATACACTGTTTGCACGTTCTTTGGTAGAGCCGCGAAACGTCTTAAAGAGAGCGACCTAGTCCGCGACTCATCCCAAGAAATTTTGGTAAACTCGTACTTTATTTATTTTCTGCTACAACAATACCCAATGAAAATATCAAAAACAAAACAAAAATAATAATTTTTGGTGTTGTGAAAAGAAAAAAATAATGGAAGACGCGGGGAGGAAGAAAATACTTGCCCCTACGCCTTACCACCTTCTAGCCACCATGTTCGCGCGGCACCAAATCACCTTCCCGGAAATGGTTTTCATTCTTGGATTTCTATTTCTTTTTCCATTAATAGAATTTTTTTTTGGGAAAAAATATATTTACCAAGAACAAAAATCAAAATCTGAGAACAAAAAAATTCTACCCATTTCTAAACGATCAGTAAATAATATGATTGATATACATGCATTGCACCCATATTCGTTAGTGACCAATTTATTTTTACCCATATTCGCTTATGATATGTTAATGTTTAACTAAATCTTGGAATATTTAATATTTCTATTAATGCATTATTTATTATTTAGATAATATTTCTTGACCAACTTGGTAACTTCTATTTATTTTTTACTGTCCCATTTATTATGGCGATATTCTTCCTAATTTAGCTTACCGCTAAACTATATAATAGGAAATGTAGAATTTTATTGTATACTAATAAAATAAAATAAATCTGCATCTTCAAAATTATTTTTGATACTGTAAAAAAAGAAAAATAATGGGAGGCGTGGGGAGGAGGAAAACCCTAGTTCCTACGCCTTACCATCTTCTAGAGGCACCAAATCATCTTCTGATCACCGTCGCTGGTCACCGTCGTTGCTGCCTCTCTTAGAAACCTTAAGACACTCTATTTTCAAATTTAAAATATCTAATTTAATCTCACCATTTTTTAATTTAGTTCATGAAAAATTAGAAGTTTAATAGAATAATGAAATTAACGGAAAATGAATGCATCTCAATCATCCAACATTTGATTGGATGAAAAAGAAGCATGAAGTGCTTGACCATTTAATTTATTAAGAAAATAATTTAAAATTATATATTTTATTTATTATATTAAATATAAATTATATTATTTTTTAATGAAATAATTTTTTGATACATATGTATAATAATTATATTTATTTGTCCTAATTACACACGTTATCAAATTACTTCATAAATTCCATTATTATCGTAATTAATTAAGTTATAAAATTTCTTAAAATTACTTCATAAATTCCATTATATATATATATATATATATATATATATATATATGCTACGACATGATTATTATAATATTTATGTTTATAATCAGTGATTTTATTAATTATAAATTATAATCAGTTAATATTACACTAAGAGTTACATAATACATTCATTATATATATATGTGTGTGTATGAGGATGAAATAGAGATAGAGAGAAAGGTAGCGAAAATAAAAACAAAGTAAAGAAAGAAGTATGATAATATGTTGATACATATAAAATAGTGAGTATGATTTTATTAAAATACATAAATAGAGAGAAGTGATATTTATATTCCACGTATATTATTTATTTGATGATTTTTTAGCAATAGAATTCGCGATCGGTTCAATGTCAGGATATGTTATTTGTACCTTGACTCTCCAGATATTTGTATCTTGGGAATGGCTCATCATTCAACCATGTGCATAGAAAGAGCGCATCTCTTATTAGGACAATATTTACATGCCTCGATCCACCAGATATGTATTTTCTCTCTATTTTATGCTTTATTTTATTTATTTAACATAACATGTGTTGTTTATTTATTATTTAATTTTTTATTTATATAATTATGTGAAATTTTTTCAACAATCTAAGAAGAGATATTTGTTTGTGAAAGTTTGATTTTATTTGAATATGTTTCTAAAAGAATTTTAAGTTCATTGGATGACCAATATATATTAATGTTTGTTTTAAATTTATGAAGAACCGAGAGAAATTAAATTTGCACTTTTGTTGTGGTTAATATTTCATCTTAAAATTAATTTTAATTTAATTTTATTTATATTATTGAAATAATTTTAGTAAAAATATTTTTGTAAAATATTTGTTATATAAATTGACATATATTTATCTATATTTGATTGTTGTATTCTATATGCAAATTTATTTTAATGATTAACATTCTAATAGTATTTGTTGTTAGTGACATCAATATTATTATTTGTTTCTCTTGAAATTGTGATTGTTGGTACATAAAACTAGTACACACCTCGAGTATGGTCCAGTCGGATGACATGTGAATCCTCTTGCTGAGGTAGAGTCGTCAATTGAAAAGTCTTTGCGTGAGCTGTGTTGGGTCCTGGGAGGACGGATCTGCTGTACCCAGAGTTCTGCTCCTCAGAGAATGTACCTGCAGAAGGCTCAGATCGGGTTTTATCCCGGTGAAGCCTCTTCGGCGTGGTAATTAGCGCTCAGAGAGAAAATGTACAGAATATAGCAAGTAAACAAATGAACTCACGCGTAATGTAAGTCATTAAAGCGTCCCTCGGGCTTACATAACCCTTGATATATATAGGTGTTGAAGATGATTAGTCGGGCCTAAACACGATTAACTAGTCGAAACCCTGTGTTTAGCCGATAATCCGGAGCGTTTAGGAGATAATCGTTGGGCTTGGGCTTTTGGGCCCATTTAGCAAAGCCCACGGGCCTTTGTCAGACTTGCGGCGGTGAGCTGGTGGAGGAGAGCGGAGATCTGTGGAGTCTTGGAGAAGAAACAAGGTGAAAATAGGAGTTGATTGAGGTGAACGGCTGAGTCCCTGAAACTGATCGTCGAGGGCACGGCGCAGAGCTCAGAGTGGCACGTCCCTGCGGGGCTCCTCGCTCCTCCCTGGGTGCAAATGAGATTCCAAGGAGAAGCCGTAGTTGGTGTACGCTCCAGCGTGGAGTTGTGGATTCTGGAATACGTCCCTGTCATTGCGAGGGTTGACACGTGGCTGGGTCCCATGTGCTGACTCAGAGGTGCCCAAAAATACCCTCATCAGTTGCCCCCTAGCCCTGTACGGCGAGGGAAGTGAGACGGTCAGGGATATCAATTCTTGGCTGAAAAGGGCATCCTAGAGACTTCGAAGCGCGAGAAACACCTCTAACTGACACTTTTTCAGGAGTTAGTTTTTTCTTGAGGAGCTTATTCGAAATAGGCCTCCATACGGTCGGGGTCCAGGGTCAGGTAGCACGGTAGGGCAGTCCCGAATTTCTCCGATTTTCAGGACGACAATGTTTTAGGAGTTGGAGTTTTTTAGAGGAGCTAATTTGAAATGCGCTCCCCTACGGTCAAGGTCCGGGATCAGGTAGCATGGTAGGGTGACCCCGAATTTTTTCGGTTTCACGACGATGATTTTTCAAGAGTTGAACTTTTTTAGAAGAGCTAAATTGAAATACGCTCCCATACCGCTGGAGTCCGGGGTCAAATAGCACGGCAGAGCGGTCCCGAAATTTTTCGATTTTCAGAGCGACACACATTCACTGTGAACAGGCTCTGAGCACAAACTGGACTTCATTGTGGAAAAAATTAATTCAAGCCCCAAGAGAGTGCGTGTTGCGAACGGGCAGGAAGGCGAGGGTTGTGCTCCCCACTTAAAATTTAAGGGGGCAAAATTGCCCCCTAAATTAAAATGAAACAAAAGGAGGGGGGGAGGGGGCAGCCCCCTTCCCCCCTCACGCTGGCCTTGCAGCCAGCATATGCTGGCCCTTGGGGCCAGCGTGATGCGCTGGCCTCAAGGGCCAGTGTTTGCACGCTGGCCCCAGGGGGCCAGCATGGTGTTGGTCCTTTGGGGCTGGTATAAGGGGGGAGGGGGCAGCGCCCCTCCCCCTTATTATATATTTATTTTATTTTATTTTTATTATTATTATTTTATTTATTTTTTCATTTTTTCACTTTTTCATTTTTTTTTTTTTAAACTCAGATTCTTTTGGGGGGAGAATTTGGGATAGACTCTTATCTGCGCCCAGCCGGCCTGAGGCGGCACGGTAGGACAGGGGGAGCTGGATTAGACGACGCCGGGTCGAGGAGATGTGGTGAAATTTCTGGATGACGTTCTTGGAGAAGGTCGTTACTGGACCCTGTCGGCTAGGAGTGACATGGCAGGGCGGTGTCCGTCGCACCTGGTAATTCCGGTTACAAAGCACTGAGGCTGAACCTCAAGATGGTGCCACGCACAAGGACGCCGAGGCGGACAGTGCCGACGAGGGCCCCCCGAGGAGGGTGAGATTAAATCCACTTCTCCTCGCACGAACGTCCTTCACAACGAGGGTAGAGAAGACTAAGCTCGGACCATCGCCTTTTCAGGACTTAGGATTTTGTAGACTCCTTTTCGCTTATTCCTGTTTTTCTGCGCGCGAGCGTGTAAGCTTTTAAGCGGCATTACCAGGGTACTTCAGAGTCTACTCCTTTCTCTCAACGTTTTCGCCAAGTGATTCTTTGCCTAGCATAGTTTTTAGAGCTGTAAAATTTTGAAAAGTTTACAAAAACTTTTCGTCTCTGTCCAGTACCATGGTCTACTAGCCCCTCAGTTCGAGACACGAGCTGATTGCAAGGAAATCGTGTCGTGAACTTAAGAGTAGGGTTTCCTAGGGTAGCTGATCCTCTCGGTCCATAGGAGTGCAACACGGTGGTTGGACCCCTATGGCCGGTCATCGGAGAGTTCTCTGTATTCAGGCTCATTCAAGAACCCTTTCAGGTTATCTCCATTTAGTCCATGCAAGAGCACCTTCCCTTTTGGAACGTCGGACTAATAGTCGACTGGTAGGGAGAAGTACTTAGTTGCAGGTCCTCAGACCCAATCAATGTCCCGCCCTTGGTAGATGACCTCAGTTTATCCCCTGGTATGGACTATTGACTTCTGGAGAGGGTCTAGTTGTCACCCTCGACGCTGAGCGCCGGGATGAGGCTGTGGAAAGTTACTTGCGACGCCGAGAGTCGGGATGTTGGGTGGAGAATTATCTGCGACTTAGGGGGTCGAAATACAACTGTGGAGAATCACTCGCGACGCCGAGAGCCGGGATACGACTCATGGGGTCGGAATGAAACCGTGGAGAATCACTCGCGATGCCGTGAGTCAGGATACGACTCAAGGGATCGGAATGCAGTTGTGGAGAATCACTCGCGACGCCGAGAGCCGAGATACGACTTAGGGGGTCAGAATGTAACCGTGGAGAATCACTCGCGACGCCGAGAGCCGGGATACGACTCAGGGGGTCAGAATGTAACAGTGGAGAATCACTCGCGATGCCGAGAGCCGGGATACGACTCATGGGGTCGAAATGTAACCGTGGAGAATCACTCGCGACGCCGAGAGCCGGGATACGACTCATGGGGTCGGAATGTAACCGTAGAGAATCACTCGCGATGTCGTGAGCCGGGATACGACTCAAGGGATCGAAATGCAGCCGTGGAGAATCACTCGCGACGCCGAGAGCCGAGATGCGACTTAGGGGGTCAGAATGTAACCGTGGAGAATCACTCGCGACGCCGAGAGTCGGGATACAACTCAGGGGGTCGGAATGTAACCATGGAAAATCACTCGCGATGTTGAGAGCCGGGATACGACTCAGGGGGTCAAAATGTAACCGTGAAGAATCACTCGCGATGCCGAGAGCCAAGATGCGACTCAGGGGGTCGGAATACAGCCGTGGAGAATCACTCTCGACGCCGAGAGCTGGGATACGACTCAGGGGGTTAGAATGTAACCATGGAGAATCACTCACGACACCGAGAGGCAAGATACGACTCAGTGGGTCGGAATGCAACCGTGGAAAACCATTCGCGATGCCGGAGTCGGGACGCGGATCTGGAGAATCATCCGCGACTCAAGCTGTCGGAATGCCGTTGTTGGAGACAGGCTGGAGGGCGCTCATCTCCATCTCTGGTAGGATGGAGGATTGTTTGTCTCCGCCTTTGAGTTGCATGTTCACAGTTGGCCACTGCTCGGACGTCGTGGTGGCGCGAGGGTGGCGGGTAGGTGCCTCACCCTGCCCACGACGGGCCCTCAGGTCAGATCTTACTGCGTGGCTGGAAAGTTAAGCCCAATGGTAGCCCTGGTCAGTCCCTGACACAATGTCTTCATGGATAATGGGATCTTGACGTGGTCGGGGGGGGCTCTCCAGACCGGTAGCCCCAGTATGGAAAGATGGAGGGCAGCCCTCAGGCACAAGCCCATTTGAAGATTTCACATGAGCATCGTGATCTTGGGGTCACTCCTTGAACCCTGCAGTCTAGAGAGATGGTTCCCCCTGGACGGGGGTCAGCAGTAAGCACGTGAGGAGGAGCTGTACATACAACTTCAACTCTTGCATTTGGCGTTCAAGGAGATCAACCTGAGATGCATCCACAGCTTCTGAGGTTTGTCTCGCAGCCCCAAGTGGCAGAGTTGATGGTATTGCCTGACCATGGGGGGCAGTTATCTTCGTTGGTGGGAACTAGGGGGTATGCACTTGGATTGTTCGACATGTCTTCTCGTTTTTCTGTTTTGTTTCTATCTAACTGGACCTTTGTGATCACTCAAGCTCAGCGGAACAGAGAGCAATGATCAGGGGAAGGATTTTTACTCAGTTCCCACAGACGGCGCCAAACTGTTGGTGCATAAAACTGGTACACACCTCGAGTATGGTCCAGTCGGATGACAGGTGGATCCTCTTGTTGAGGTGGAGTCGTCAATTAAAAAGTCCTCGCGTGAGCTGTGTTGGGTCCTGGGAGGACTGATCCGCTGTGCCCAGAGTCCTGCTCCTTAGAGAATGTACATGCAGAAGGCTCAGACCGGGTTTTATCCCAGTGAAGCCCCTCCGGCATGGTAATCAGCACTCAGAGAAAAAATGTGCAGAATATAGCAAGTAACAAATGAACTCACGCGTAATGTAAGTCATTAAAACGTCCACTGGGCTTACATAACCCCTGATATATATAGGCGTTGGAAATGATTAGTCGGGCCTAAACACGATTAACTAGTCGAAACCCTGTGTTTAGTCGATAATCCAGAGCGTTTAGGAGATAATTGTTGGGCTTGGGCTTTTGGGCCCATTTAGCGAAGCCCGCGGGCCTTTGTCAGACTTGCGGCGGTGAGCTGGTGGAGGAGAGCGGAGATCCGTGGAGTCGTGGAGAAGAAACAAGGTGAAAATGGGAGCCGATCGAGGTGAATGGCTGAGTCCCTGAAACTGATCGTCGAGAGCACGACGCAGAGCTCAGAGTGGCACGTCCCTACGGGGCTCCTCACTCCTCCCTGGGTGCAAATGAGATTTCAAGGAGAAGCCGTAGTTGATGCACGCTTCAGCTTGGAGTTGTGGATTCTGGAATACGTCCCTGTCATTGCGAGGGTTGACACGTGGCTGGGTCCCATGTGCTGACTCAGAGGTGCCCAAAAATACCTTTATCAGTGATATTTTGAAAATGTGGGATTATATATGTATACATATTTTTAAAAAAAAATGAAATAAGAGAAAAAGAGAACAAAGTCTTGAAAAAAAATCAAGGGATAATTAGTCATTAGCCCTGAATAGAGGGTGTAATATGTTATTAATCCCATTTAAAATATAGGTTTTGATTTAATCTCTTAAATTAATTTTTGCTTGCATATTAGTACCGCATCTCCCAAGGCTTGTGTAATAGTAGTTATATGTTACAAATTATATGTAACTATGTTACATGTACTTATATAATATTTGTTATATCTAATAAATATTTTATACACAAGTTGGATACATATAATTGCGAGAATGCAATGCTTGTATTGGGTCTTTTATCTTTTCTTTTTTTTAATGCACGGGACTAAAATACAAGTTGTAATTACATATGAGACTTTTTTAAAATTAAGGGTAAAATAAAGGACTTTCCACGTAACCTAAAAAATGATGAAGGAAGATTTTTTATTATAGAATTGATAAATTATGTTTAAGAGATTGAATTAGTAAGTTCTAATTCAAATCTCAAGGGAAAATAGGATCCATCAATCATGTCTTGGGAAGATTTAGTGTAATTAAAAGTTAAATGTTCAACACGCAATTGAGTATAAAGTTTGGGGGTACAAAGTGTAACACTGTGACAACTGCTAAGAAGTAAGAAGGTAGGTGCTCACCTAGCGGCCAACTGATTTTAGATATAAATTAGTTTTAGACCTGTGCTTAGCGCGAATTTTAAAATAATTTGCATATATATTTTATTTGGTTGTTTAAAGTTAATTTTGTATTTTTCAGCACGCCTAGAGCAAAAATTTGCAACTATATCTCTCATCAAGATGATACAAAAGAGCACTTGATGTACCTAGACACTTGGATCAATTATACAAGTAACTGGTACAAATACAATATTCCTTTTTTGGGTTCTGTCATATTTGTACGCTCCTTACCACATCATGAAATTCTTAAATTAAAAAAAAAAAAAATCAATCATGGCACATATTACATGTTTAGGGCTTACAATTAAAAAAAAAAAAATTAGACCTAAATTAAAGGTTAGGTGGTTGGAACAGAAATATCATTTGATTCGTCGATCCTCAAAAAAAGAAATAAGAAAAGTTCCGTCGTTGAGTGACAAATGGAAAATTTATGGAAAGTTACAATCCCCACCGCGGAATAGTGCACCTACACGCCTTCGTCGACGTTGTTTTTCGACCGGAAGACCAAGAGCTAACTATCGAGACTTTGGACTATCCGGATACATACTTCGTGAAATGGTTCATGCATGTTTGTTGCCAGGAGCAACAAGATCAAGTTGGTAGGGATTCAAATCTACCTTCATTTCTATGATCATCGAAGCCCCTTGACCATTCTGTATAAATGGGCCATTATATTTGTACAGATACGGTAGGGGGCACATTCCACCTTTGGTTGTCTATTGCTATTGGTTTTCAGTTCTTCTCTTCAGGGCGGACAGTTCCTAAAGGAACAATAAGTATTCTAGTTAACAAAATAACCCATGTAGACTGTGCACCACTTAGAAACTATTTGAGTTACTCCTTACAGGTCAATTTCAAAACATTTATAAGTAAGAACAAATTGTTCATAGACAATGGATTATGTTTTTACATGACAAGCGATAAATAGAAATTTACGTCTTTGACACCTAAAGACAGAGGTCATCTGACTTTCGAAGACAATTAGAAGTGTAAGATTATTGGAATAGGTAAATATTGGTAACTCATTCATTCTTATTGAAAATACGCTTTTAGTTGATTGGTTAAAACATAGTTTACTTAGCATTAATCAACTATGTGATAAATGTTATAATATTATGTTTCATAATAATAAATGCATCATCAAGGAAGGTAAAGATGAAATATTTTACTTGTTGCTTCTCGTAGTTAAAACGTGTATGCATGCTCATTTGATGACATTGCATTTCAAAACTTATCATGTCTTAATGCATTGTGTGAAAATAGTTGAGTGTGGCATATATGATTAGGGAATGCAAACATGGAATTACTTTATAATTTATCTAATAAGAATCTTGTCAGAGGTTTGCCTGATATTAAATATGTTAAGGACAAAATTTGCAATGCATGTCAATTAGATAAGTAGATTAAGTCATATTTTAAGAAAAAAATGTGTACATCTACTTTTGAAGAGGGAAAATCTAAGCAGGGCTCAAATTATTGCCACACATCTATAGATACGCTCTAGGCACGAGACGCTACAAATAACTCTACATCGACTGGTATGTCAACCCCATCATAGGTATCATCCTGAGGAGCGTACGCCCCAAACGAGCCGACGTCCGATATGAGCTGGCTAGGAAAGTCCGACTCGCTAGCTTTGGCACTCTCCCCCTGATTAGAGTTTCAACCCTCCGAAATATTATTGTTGCAGATCCTACCCGGGAACAATTTTAACGTCCCCCGCCCATCAAGGAAAGAGTCGTTACCACTCCTTAAATAATGGCTCATTAACTCCATATCCCGCCGATTACGCCACATTCATGGTAGTGGTCCGGGATTCAGGGGGATCTAGCCAGGTACGCACACTTATCCTAGCCAATACTTTGTCAAAATTTCCTTAGAGTCATCTACTGATTCTCATATCGGAGGTGTAACACAGGCAAACTTACTCGTAATGCATTATTTTGCAAGAACCTGAACTAGGAAAGTAACTAGAGTAGGAAGAGATATCATATTCCAATTTCAAAGTCCCATATCTGACGAGCTAAATTCCAGTTTCATCATATTGGCACCTTCTATAGGAAATAACTAACTATTTTTCTCATCACATTGACAAATATTTATTGTTACTTTGAGATTTGGGATAATGAGAAAAGATCATGAAAACAAGAGGCAGCCGATTTGTACGGCTAATCTTGAGGATGGTCTTTTGGGGAACTCGCTCGCGCTCCTTATGGAGCTAGTGAGTGAGTGATAGGTAGTAAATACATATCTACTTCTAAGCCGAATTTGATAGTTTTCGAGTGAATTAGTTATATTTAATTGTGTTTTTGTTAGTTTTTATGTAATTCAGGTGTGGGGACGCAAACAAGTGATAAACGAGCGAAAATGGTGAGAAAATGGTGAAAAAATGATAAAGAAATAAGGTTTCAAGATCACAAGAGCCACCGCCGTAGCGAAGAAACCACCGCCGCGGCAGTGAGAATGCAAAGTGAGTGAAGTCCCACCGCCGCGGCGGTAAAATATCTAGGAATCAACCGACTTACCCCACCGCCGCGGCCGTGATCCCACCGCTGCGGCGGTGACCTCTGCGGCGGTGACCTCTGCACAACAAACAGATATTTTTAAATATTTTGGAACCTTGCACCTATAAAACCAATTTCCCTCATTTCCATTGAAGTCCCTTGGAGCATAGAACGTCCCTAACCTTAGGAGCTTAATCCTTGGCCAATCTTGAAGAGCTCAAAGAGGAGATTCATCATTCAGAAAGAGGAAACACTAGCGGATCAATCTTCGGCGAAAGTGGAAACCATTCCACTTTAAGATTTGATCTTTATCTCTTTGTTTCTCTCTTTGTAATTTAATGTTTTATTGTGAATGATGATGAATCCCTCTTGGTTTAATGTTCTAATGGCCAAGATCATGTTAGATTAGATAAATATTAGCTTGGGATCGGTGTAATTGTGTAAATACTCGTTTGATTTAATATATGTTTCTTTAATGGATGTTTGCTTTTAAATCCGATTATGTTTATCATTTTATGACAAGTTCAATATGCTTGTTAAGGTATTAGGGTTGGATTTGAGAATCTAGGGTTTGACACTTGGAAGAGGTAACCCTAGATTTGAACTAGGATAAATACATCGTTACGACCTAATGACCCAGGAGGGCGTTAGTTAGTGTGCAATCGATGAAGTTGGGGCAAGATTCACGTAGCCTAGAGTCATTAAGACGTTGAGGGGGATTTCAGCATTGACACGAAGTCGCGTATTCCCCCGTCTTACACTCGGAAGAGGTGGCGGAGGAATTTATGAACCGAGATTGTCGGATACCTAAACTCCGTTATTGTTAACTAAACAAAATCAAACATGTATTAAGTGAACGAAATCAATCCCTAGTTAATCAAATTAATTAGGATTAACCCACTAATTGCAGTTTAATTTAGTTTTAAGTAGTTTAATTTTAAATATTTCTTTAACCGTCTGGATAATAGGAGACTATGTAAATTGTGGTACTCAATTATTCAACCCGTCTCTGTGGGAACGATATCCAATCTTAAAAAATTCACTATATTAAAACTAGATCTCGTGTATTTGCGAGTAGTCAATACGCGAGCGTAAAACTTCGGCGTACAAGTTTTTGGCGCCGTTGCCACGGACGGTGTTGAATTGGTTGATTTTGCAACTAAGTAGTTGAATGTTAGTTCAGGCAATTCTTTTGTGTTTATTTTCTTTTTAATTATTTTGTTAATTTGTTTCGTCAGTTGTGATCTAGTAGTGCGTGCAACGTAGAAGAAGTTTGGACTTCTTGTTTCTTAATCCCGAGATTGAGCATACGTTGAAAACGATAAGGAAATAGAGAAAAAGCAAACTTCAAATCTATGAATCGTGATCCAACGGAGCATTCTAACCCTAATTTCTTGTCTATGAGGAATTTTGGTAAAAAATGCCCAATCACGCAAGAAGGTGTTATACACTACGTTCAATCTATGTAAGCCGTACTTAATGCCATACCTAAATTCGGCACACCTTTTGAGGATGATTAGGACCGTTTCAGATCAAGCAAATTTCCTTTCAATTCGATCGAATTGGAAGGTGAAAAGAGAGGGTCAAATGCTTTATCGAAAAATGAAAAACGTGTTGTGGAGAGTATCTCCCTCATTGTTGACTGATCATGCAATTTGCTAAGTCCAGCTAGGGATGGTAAATCAAACACATTTTTTTTGATATGAGACGCATTCTTTTTTATATGAAAACGAGGGCATGATTCCGCCCGATTTTTGCTATTATTTAATTCTTTTTGGAGGTTGGAATGGTCTCGAAGCGTGTTTGGAGGTGCATCTAGGAGTTTGGATAGTTAGGGTTGTGTTTTGTACTTAAAATTGTTGAAATAACGAAGTAAAAACGAGTAGTGAGGAGTTTTGTTGAAAAAATTGAAGAAAGATCAACAAAAGCCCACCGCCGCGGGGAGAATACTACCACTACCACGGCGGTGGAACATCTGAATGGACAAATTTCAACAAAACGCTTCACCGCCGCAGCGAGAATACCATCGCCGCGACGATAAAACGTCAATAGCTCATGTTTAAAAAAGGTGCTGCCACCGTCGCGGCGATGACTCGTCTGTTCAAATAAAAAACTCTCTCTTCGAAAAAACTCACAACCCTTTTTCTAAAAACTCTGAAATCTCTCAAATCCCATCTATTCAAACCGTTTCAAACCCTCTATATCATCCTTCTAATTACAAAACTTTTGATTTCCACCACCAAATCATTGTGCGTATATGATTGGGTTGTTCTCGTTTGTGAATGTTATTGCTAGGAATCATGCCGAAAAAGGTTACAACGAAAAGGGCACGCGGTGAAGGAGCAAGGTCAGCTCCCGACTTCGATTCATCTCGTTTTGTTTCAAAAGCAGCCAAGGAGCACTTCTTCAAGCATGAGTTCAAACGGCCGTGCATAAAGCAAAGGGGATTCGGGCCAATCGAGAGTCTACCGGAGGAATTTCGCGATGTAATTCAAAGCCGAGGATGGGAGTTATTTTGCAAATCGCCTTCTATCGGTGAGGTCTCCGCGGTTCAGGCGTTCTACGCCAACCTCACTGAAGCTCAATAAAACCAAACAAAGGTCCGAGGAAAGATTATTCTTTTCACTCCTGAAAAATTCAATGAGATATTGGGATTGGGACCGCTTCTACCTTTTGAAGAGCCATATCTAGGGTACCAACCAAGTATGAGAGACATGATCTGGGCCCTGACTATGGGCAATGCTGAATGGACCATTACAGGGCCGGATCAGGCTACATTCCTCTCTAAGTTCCTAAAGCCGGTGGCGAAGATTTGGCACCACTTCATCTGTGGTAGCCTGATCCCGACCTCTCACCTGTTGGACGTATCAAAGGAGCGGGCCATTGTTTTACATTCTATTTTGAGGGGCAAACCGATTGACGTCGGATTTCATATATATTCTTCAATTGTGCATATTGGGCAAACAACTAAAGGAGGCCTTCTATTTCCAAACCTACTCACGGAGTTGTTCAGGCGCTCGAGGGTGGCGATCCATGTGGATAGCCCATTGGACCCTATCAATGACCTCTATGCGGCCATTATTGCAAGGATGTCGAGAGGGAGTGCTCAAGGCCAGACTTCGGGAAGAGCGAAAGAAGAAGAAACGCAAGCGAGAGACGAGGCAGGGCCTTTTGAGGCTCCAGCTCCCGAGGCACCTGGGCAGGCTGAATTCGACGGGGATCATGTTTATCAAGAGCTCCAGAATCTTCAGATAGGGCAACATGAGCTTTGGACATACCAGGATCGATATGGACGCTATCAAGATCAAGTAAATCGGCTTCTTTGCGGGGCCCTCAGCATCGAAATGCATACATTTCTGACTATGCCGCAGGTGCCGTCGTACCTTTTGCACCAACCACAGTTTCCATCCCGACAAGATAGTGGTGATGATGACGCTTCCCCAGATAGACAGTAGGAGGTAAGACTCATATGTCTTATCTCCTAGGTATGTGTCCGAACCCAATTTTTTATTTTTTTTAATGCTATATTTGTTATTGGGTTCGCTGCTAGACAGTGTGGACACTGCCATATTTAAGTTTGGGGGAGTGTTCATCCATTTTTGTGTTTTTGTAGAAGAAGGATGGACAAATTTTTGATGTATTTAATTTAAATATTTTATGTTTGTTGTAGACTTTAATTAAATAGTTAAATTGTAGTTTAATTTTCATGTTTTGCATTTTAAATACTTAGTTAGTGTATGTATATTAATATTTAGATTTAATATAGTATTGTGTATGTATGAAGTCGTATATGCTTGATGAGTTTTTGAATTTGTCTAAGGTCGTTTCCCGATGATGAAAATTATCTCTTAATTGTATATCAAGGTCGAGGGTAATGCTAGTTATGTATGTTTTGTGTGCTTAGCATGTCGATTAGGTAAAAAATATTATGATCCTTAAATCGTACGATCGCATGGACTCAATGTATAATTATTTGAATGATTTGACGTTGATTATTCAGTAATAAGTTCATGACACAAAAGAGGAATCTAGAGCTTGATTTGGGGTAGACTTGAGGCGAAATTATAGGTGAGATAATTCTGGAGGCGGGATTTAGGCCTTCATTTTTTTCTCTTGAAACTTTGTAGTTAACCTGGAAAATTTAATCCCTCGTTACCCCATCGAAGCTGATAATCTTTTCAATTTTGAACACGTTTCAATACTCTATCCAATTAAATTTTTTCAAACTATTGTCGCTAAGCCTAAAAATCAAAATTGAGTGAAATCAAGTAGTATAGACTAATACTGACTTGAAGTGAGCAATTGGGGTTTCGGGCGAATTGTTATTGGTTCAGTATTAATGTATTCACTTGTCATTCTTTTTGCATGCCCCTAAAAATGTACAAATTCGAATAAGTTTGGGGGTGTGACAATGTTCTTTTAAAAAAAAAAAACACTATGTGAATATAGTTTTTATGTTCATTTCTTTCGACAAGTGAATACAACGGTCTTAAATTCTTGTTCAGGGTTGTATTTTCAATGTTTGGGGTTACGAGAGAGAGATAGCGACAAGCGTTTATGCCCTGGGTATCGTTCAATCATAACGATTTTCTATTTTCTATTTTTGCGATACCCTTAGTCGTTCTCCAAAGCCAAACCAAACCCTATTGATCTCTGTGAATGTCCGAACCTACATTAGTGGATAGAAGAGCCCAGTCAAGTATATGGTTTTCCTGAATCCTTTAAGGTTTAAGTCATGAACTTGTCTGCTGAATAATCATCTTTGGAGTTTAGTTAATTATACATTTGAGCTCTCACACACACACATTTCAAATGGATCTAGAATGGTTTTTATTGATATTGAGTATTGAAATTCTAGAACATCACTTGGTGTGTATTATTTCCCGAACTTGATTAGATTGAGGGATGTTGAGGAAGGACCAACTTGGTTTCTTCGATTGAATTCGGAACTAGCATGTGTAAACTTCTTCTTTGTTAAAGTTTTTCATTTTTAGATTAGTCTTAAGTTAATTAGAGTAGTTAGTTTAATTTAGTTAGGGTGTTTTGCTCGAGGACTAGCAAAATCCCAAGTTTAGGAATATTTGATAGGTTGTAAATACCTATCTACTTCTAAGCCGGATTTGATAGTTTTCGAGTGAATTAGTTATATTTAATTGTATTTTTGTTAGTTTTTATGTAATTCAGATGTGGGGACGCAAACAAGCGATAAACGAGCGAAAACGGTGGAAAATGGTGAAAAAACAAGATTTCAAGATCACAAGAACCATCGCCGCGGCAAAGAAACCGCCGCCACGACGGTGAGAATGCAGAGTGAGTGAAGTCCCACCACCACGGCGCAAGGTCCACCGCCGCGGTGGTAGAATATCATAGAGTTTGGAATTGTTCTACCGCAACGACGCAAGGTCTACCTCCGCAGCGGTAAAATATCTGGGAACCAACCGACTTACCCCACTGCCGCGGTCGTGACCTCTGCACAGCAAACAAATATTTTAAAACCTTGCACTTATAAAACCATTTTCCTTCATTTCCATTGAAGTCTCTTGGAGCATGGAACGTCCCTAACCTTAGGAGCTTGATCCTTGGCCAATCTTGAAGAGCTCAAAGATTAGATTCATCATTTGGGAAGAGGAAACACTAGCGGATCGATCTTCGGCGAAAGTGAAAACCACTCCACTTTAAGATTTGATCTTTATTTCTTTGTTTCTCTCTTTGTAACTTAATGTTTTATTGTGAATGATGATGAATCCCTCTTAGTTTAATGTTCCAATGGCCAAGATCATGTTAGATTAGATAAATATTAGTTGGGGATTGGTATAGTTGTGTAAATACTCGTTTGATTTAATATATGTTTCTTTAATGGATGTTTGCTTTTAAATCCAATTGTATTTATCATTTTATGACAAATTCAATATGCTTGTTAAGGTATTAGGGTTGGATTTGAGAATCTAGAGTTTGACATTCGAAAAAGGTAACGCTGGATTCGGACTAGGATAAACACATCGTTACGACCTAACGACCCAAGAAGGCGTTAGTTAATGTGCAATCGATGAAGTTGGGACAAGACTTACGTGGCCTAGAGTCGTTAAGACATTGAGGGGGACTTCGGCGTTGACACGAAGTCGTGTATTCCCTCGTCTTACACTCGGAAGAGGCGGCGGAGGAGTTTACGAACTGAGATTGTCGGATACCTAAACTCCGTTATTGTTAACTCAACGAAATCAAACATGTATTAAGTGAACGAAATCAATCCCTAGTTAATTAACTTAATTAGGGTTAACCCACTAATTGTAGTTTAATTTAGTTTAAGTAGTTTAATTTTAAACATTTCTTTAACCGTTTGGATAATAGGAGACTATGTAAATTGCGGTACTCAATTATTTAACTCATCCTTGTGGGAACGATATCCGATCTTAAAAGATCCACTATATTAAAACTAGATCTCGTGCACTTGCCAGTAGTCAATACCTGAGCGTAAAACTTCGGCGTATAGTGAGATACGTAATATTTCTCATAATATTCAGTGTTTAGCCGAGCAGGGTGGTCAAAGCTAGATGCCTCGCTGCTACTCGTTCCGCAAGGTTACGTACCACTGTACAATGACATTTAGGCGATCGTAGATGAGGGATGATGATTGCTACAAGAAACATTCCAGGAAGAATAATGTCAACAAGTCCAACACAAACTTTGCCAAAATTTAAAGGATTCAGAGGGAGTGGGATGAATTTTGTTAGAGGAGCTAGAACGACTCATGCAATCTTGAAGTCCTACCACTAGAAAGAGCACTCAGTGTACACTAACAGCGAGGACCACATGTGTCGTCAACCAGAACAAGACATAGGAGAAATAGTGCACCCCTCTCGAGGAACAACAAACGCCCAATTTACATACCGAGAAAGGCTCTTGAAGTTTCCTGAGATGCCTCCCTATTTTCTATCGAAGATTCCCTAGCATCTCGACTAAGAAACCAACAAAAGGACAACGACTAGCAAGCTGACAAAGACCTTTGGGAGCAGGTCAGTGCTATTAATAAGAAACTCGATCAGATCGGCAAGAAAAATCCCAACGTCTATGAGAATGTGAAGAGGAACGCTCCACCGGTTATTGCTCGGGTATTACAAGAGAAAGTCCCCGGTGATCCTCAAACTGCCGTCTCAAATCAAGATGTATCAAAGAAATTCTAACCCAATGGAACATTTGGATACCTATCATGCTCACATGGACCTACTCGGGGTCTCGGACTAAACAAAATATCAATCATTTCAAGTGACTTTGGCAGGGACAACCAAAAAATGGAACAAGATTCTAAAACTAGGTACTTTCAATTCATTTGAGTCTTTTAGCCTTGATTTTTCTCATAGGTTCATAAGCAACAAGCGACGAACTAAAAACCTATTGCACCTCATGTCCATAGGATAAAGTAAGAATAAGAGGATGGAGGCATTCCTTGAAAGGTTTCTCCGTGAAACTGACTAGGTAAAGCTTGATGACTTCCCTGGTCGGCTTCAGGAGGAAACAATAAAATCGCTCGGTTGATCATGCTCCAACTTATGGCAAGGATAAACCTAAAGCACTCGACGGTTGATGCGTGGTTCATGGTAGTAGACTTATCTTTCAACGTACAATGCCATTATCAAAAGACCCTAATAGAACGGGTTGAGGGTTATAACATTAACATACCACTTGATATTGATATTTCTAACAAAAGAAGGGGTTGGCGAAGTACGAGGTATCAGAAAGTGGATCTGAGAATGCTTTGTCACCGAGATAGAAATACCAAAATGGCAATCAAAAAGCGAGAAAGCTGATGAGGACTTCCTGCCCCGAGATAAGGTTGAACTCCCTATAAAAGGGAAAATTATGGAGCCCCAGGTGGAGCAGCCACGCCAGCCTCGTCCTCGTCCTCGCCCTGATGAGGAGTTGGACGATGTTCAAGTGCACCCAACTGAATCAGATGGTTGAGCTCTGTGTTGCCCTTGCATAGCATACAGATTATTTTTCTTTTTCCCTACAAGTAATAATAAGAATGAAAACACAGAGATTTGCACACACACATACTGAATTATTTTGCTTTCCGCCGCCCCCGTTTTCTAAGCACTAAATGTGCCTTTTTTATTTGTGGTCGATTCTTTGATTTGATTTTGAATTTGCAAAAGCAACTTACCCAAGACTCTAAGGCCCCATTTGGTTACTATTTATGTTACTTGATTTCTATTCTCCTTCCTTAAATTTTGGAATTAGTATATAAAAATGTATTTCTTATACACGCTTATGTTCCTAAAATTTTAGGAGTATTTCCTAAATTTCTTAGGAATTTGAGAAACAGAAAAATGTTAATTCTTGTTCACTCTCACAAAACTATTCCCACCACCATCACCCCGACTAAGAAATATGTATATTTATTATCATACATTTAAAGAAAAAAATAAAAGAACAAATATTGCAACCAAATGCATTTTTTTTTTAATTTCTGTTCTGGTAAATTAAAAGAAATAATTTCAGAACAATGGTCGATAGTACCAAACATGTTTCTATTCTTGGAATGTTTCAAAACGAAAACAAAATTCTCATCCGAGTTTATTATTGAAAGTAAAAATAGAAAGCAGCAACACTAACCAAACGCCACCTAAGTTGCCATGTTTCTAATAGAACATCAATAGGATGACGAGAAAAATTATGAATGATTACTCTTTAGATTCTAGTTACTGTCTAAGAAATACAAATAGTTTACGATTTAAAGTCAAGTGATGATTAACAATTTGTACAATATCGAATATCTAGTGATTATCGTGCTTTGAAAATTTGATCAATGTACAAGTTGTTTTTATGATGTTTGAACATTGTTGTTTGAGTTTGAAATTCAGCGACGTATTTTTATGATTTGAAATATTTTTGGTGGTTGAAGAACTTAGGAACAATATTTGTTTTTTCATTTTTTACCAAGAGACCATTTGATAACACGTTTTATAAATATTTTTTTGCTTTTAACCACAAAAGGTAGTAGTGTTGTATTGCCTTTTGTAGAAGCACTTTCAAAATTCAAGAAAGTAAGAGAATTTGTTTAAAAAAATATACTTGTTCTTTATTTCTTCAACATTTAGACTTTGAGAGATTAGTTTATATCCACTAGGATCCCTCTACTTAAATTTTTTATCTCTTCATAATACGTTTAGATTAAGAAATCGTTTATATGGATAATACTTAGATATCATCTGTACGTTGTCGAATACACTTTTTTTGCCTTTAACTAAAAGTATTTTTTTGTTCAACTAACATTTTTGCTTATAAAAAGTAGTTAAAGAAAAGCATTATCAAATGATGCCTAAAATTATCTGTGTTTGTGGAGATGATTAAGGTTTGATTGATTGGAACAATATGAGTGGTGGTTCTTACTGAATATTGTTCCTGGTTGACAAGTTGATACTCAAGAATTGTAAATTTGCTCCGAGTCTTTGTAAACATTTGGGGTTAATTGATTTGATCTTTGTATATGCTTAATGTTAAAGTTATTATTCTTTAAAGAAATAGATATTTGTATAGATTTAAAAATAAAGACAGTCCGAAAAACATCTTCAAAATTACAATTTTGTTTGTGGAATATATGGGGTTGTATTCAAAAAGTGTTAGTTTAGTTGACAAGAGAGAAGATACTTTATTTCTTTGTCAATCATATTTCGATTTTTCTGGAGAACACTATAGGAATTAAAATTAAAATTTAATTCTGAATGCATCAGGTTGATGTAGAGGAGTGTCTTTGAGATTGCATAGGGAGGTAATTAATCAAGATGTACATAAGTTAATCCGGACACACCTTACCGTAAAATAAATAAAAAATGAAATGATGGGGTTGTTAGTGAAAACAAGTGTGAAAATGATGGCTCATTGGGGGGCATTAAATTGCAACTACTTTGCCAGTGACAAAAACACTTATTTTCAATGCTAGCCTATATGAAGCTCAGGACACTGGTTGATATTTTTTATTTTTTGTTTCTAGTCTCCAAAGAATAGATTAGATTTATGATTTGGTTCTCAATCATTCTAAAAATAAAAATATGTTTAATAACAATAGTTGTTCTTAATTTGTTTCATAATTTACAAAAGCAAAATTTTTTGAAAAAAAATATATATTAGGTAAATTTTCATTTTTTTAAAAAAAAAAAAATTAAGTATAAAGGATAGACTTACATATTTTTTTGAGCAATTAATTTTCACAAATTATAATAAAATAAAAAATATATCTTTAAAAATTAATTACAACTAAATAAAATAATTATAGCAAAGTATGTTGTTGTATTTCTCTTGGTCTAGATTAACGAATGAAAGGGAAAAAATCTCATTAAAAAATTTAAAAATACCAACCTTATCTCTTGAGTGAAAATAAATTAAAAATTAAATGAAAACAATTTTTATTTTATTTCTCAAAATTCCAAAGTATTTTAGAATATTTAAGCACAAGAACAAACCCGAAACCAAATATGTTTATTATTAAATATCAATTTAATTTGGGAGCAAAAACACTAAGGTGGCGTTTGGTAACCGTTTCTGTTTCAATTCCAGCAGTGGGATGGGAATGGGATGGGAATTTTGTTTTCTTTTTGGGAGTAGAATTGCGTTTGGTAACGATAATTTTTTTTTTGTTTTGGGAAGGGAATTGTGTTTGGTAACGATTTTATCCTAAATTATTTTTTTTTTTTTTTTTTTTTTTTTTTTTCTCTTTTCAGTTTTGGCCGGCCGGCGGTGGCGGTGCTCCGGCGGCGCCGTCGCCGGCCGGCCGGCAACTGCCGGCGACGGTTCTCCGGCGTCGGAGACGGCGGTGCCCTCGGCGATGACCGGACGGCTGTGGCGCCATCGCCGGCGACTGCCGGAAGTGGCCGGAAAAATTCCGGCCGGACGGTGACCGGCGACGGTCGCCGGACGGTGACCGCCGGCGGCGGCGGACGGTCACCGGCGACGGTCGCCGGAGATGACCGGCGGCGGCGGCGGACGGTGGCCGGCGGCGGACGGTAGTCGGCCGGTAGATGAATAGTGATCATGGGTTTTGGGAATGGAATGGGAATAATGAGAAACAACTTTTTTTTGTTTCTCATTTCTTAAGAAAAAAGTGGGCACAATTCTCAAATGGGAATGAAATGGAAACGGAAACAAAAATTACCAAACGCTATTCCCAAACAGAATTCCCAAAAATCTGGGAATGGAATGGGATGGAAATGGTTACCAAACGGGGCCTAAGCAAATAGGCCTTAAGGTTTTTGTTTGGTATTTTTACTGAGAACACAGGGTACGTTCGATTCGAAGATAGAAAAGAGAAAGAAAAATAAAAATGAGAAGATTAATTATATTTTTATCTCTTACGAGAGTGTTATTTGGTTAGAAAAAAAAAAATTAATTTAGTATAATTTACTATTTTATCCTCATATATTATAAAAATAAATTTAAAAAATTATTATTAAAGGTATAATTGTAATTTTACTCTCTTTAAAAAAAAATCTCACTCATTTTCCTTCCAAATTAATATAGAAAAAAAATACTTTGAAATTGTGCATTTTCCTTTCTGTTTAATTTTTTTTTCTCCCATTTTCCCTCCACATACAAAACAATATTTTTTTTTTTTTAATTTTTCATCGTATTTTCACTTTTATTTCTGTCATTTTTTCCACCCAAATAAACGCACCCTAACAGACATTACACTCCCCCCCCCCCCCCCCAACAAAAAAAAAAGATCCACTATGTTCTCAAGTATTAAGAACAGATTTTTGGAATGAGAACAAGAGCGCCCGCTCATAACTGAGGGAAAACTGAAACAAGCATAAGGAAATGGAATTATGAATTTACTTGCGATTTCTAATCAGACATCCAGTTGTAAAAGAATATTGACTGACAGTGATTTCATAGCCCGAGTTAACTTGTTGAATCATAAAAAACATGTCCCGGAGTTGCTTCAAATCCTCCCTCAAACCAACCTCCTACCCCCCCCCACCCCTTCCCCCAAGGAAAAAATCAAATAAAATATGGGAAAGGGGTCGGGAAAAGGAGCAGGATACAGAGAGAGTGTCGATCACGGTATACTAACAGACTACCATCTGTGCTAATGGGATCGGGGGAAAAAACGAAATTTGAAATGATCAAAGACCATTTATCATCCTCTTCATCTCTGCAGATCGTCTTGGGTCTGGTTCTTCTATTGCTCTCTCAGTCAGTACATGCTTGATTCGGCACATTGATTTCCTCACCTGAACATTATTCATCAAAATCAAACCAATAAGTTGACCTTTCTTTCAAAGAAAAAAGCAACGTCACAAGGCATTAACAATGGAAAATACGCAGGCATAGGTGCTCTTCATATCAAATGCAGCATCTCTTTTCACTTGGCATCCAATTAGGCAGATTTTTTAAGGCTTATTTTCAGCAAGAATTCTTGTTTGTCTTCCAAAGCTTTACAAGATCACACTCAATTTTTTTTTTTTCAAAATATATATTTCTATCTTTCAACCAACCCTCTCCTTACACATATATAATTGCAAGATAAGAGTGAAGAACATCCGAAAATTACCAACAATCTAGGTCAGGAAATCGGTATCAATCGTGTTATTGTAGAAAGAGGCTTGGAGTAACCACAATTCACTACAGCACTAGCAAATGGCAAACTGGTGCAATCGTTCGCTTCAACAAAAGGTAAAAATGCTATAGTTGGCGAACCAAAAGTTTCAAAACTTTCATGTGTAAATGAGGAGTTAGTGTGTGACAATTATGTTTTCTATTAGCATGACCCAATTCACTCTCCTCTTGTTTATCTCAGGCAACAAAACAATTTACAGAAAAGGGACTTACAGACATTTATGGATTTAATGATAACACGCAGTGAAATGCCATGAAGAAAATATAAGAACGAGGATGAAAGATACCTTGGGAATACGCTCCGGGTTAGGAAATCGCAAGTTCTGAGCATGAAGCATCTGGCGTTGAGTCATCAACATGTTCTTTTCCTTCAACAGAACATACCATAGCTTCTGAAGATCATCCCAAGACTTCAGACGTAGTTCAGAAGCCTTCCAACCCCGACCTATGTCAGATTATTGTAAGATAAAATCATATAAAAATATGTTTGTATCCAACAAACAAAGTTTATTTAACTGTCAAATTAACTTCTGCATTAATCCAATTACCATGATTGACCAAAAATGTAAAAATAGGAACCAAAAAATCTTGTAAGCCACGTGGAAATTTTGCTATAATATTGCGTTTGATGATTGTTTGTATTGTAGTTTTCCGAAACCTCCCT
Source organism: Eucommia ulmoides (assembly GCA_016647705.1). NCBI lineage: Eukaryota > Viridiplantae > Streptophyta > Magnoliopsida > Garryales > Eucommiaceae > Eucommia > Eucommia ulmoides. The sequence continues at coordinate 44,196,690 of CM028331.1, forward strand.
AACTTCCATTGGATGAAATACTTCATGTTAAACCAAATAAAGCATAAAGAATTGTGGATTCCACCAATACTTGATTTGATCTCATCTTCGATCAATTTCAAGACTGCTTTTCAGCAATTTTTAGATCACGTGTTCCATTAAGTAGTATTTCGTCACCAAACAGTCAAAACTGAGAGGTACTTAACTAAAATGTTCAACATCTGTAATCCACTGTCCAAGAATTTAGAGGTAAGATGACTATGAATAGACACTTCCACTACATCTCTAGAATCAATAAATGGATATGGAGAGAAGTTCTTTAGATGGCAACGAAAATCTAGGATGTCAAAACTATTAGGATTTTGCCATCCATTATTCAATAAGAGTCAAGACTTAGTACCCTCCAAATATAGCCCCAAAGAATAATTATCAATTTCATGTTTAAAGGTTGCTCTATTATGACTTGGAGGTCACGGGTTTCAACTCACGGAAACGGGGTCTCTACATGTAGGGGTAAGACAACGAACATCTGACCCTCCCAAGCTCCACAATGGTGGGAGCCTTCATGCACTGGGTTGCACATGCCATTCTTATAAATTTCATGTTTAAGACTCAAACCCAAATTAAAAAAGAGAGACAAAAAACTCTAAAGAGGTTATTATACAATCGTCTACTAGTTTATCATCACTTTCAAAAACCTAAAACAATTCCCTGTTGAAATGGATGATTTATTATTTCATTTAGTCTCTGCTAGTTTGCTAACACTTCTAAGAACCGAAAACATTTTCTTGATGAATGACTGCATGATTTCTGACTTCATTTTTCACTTTCTTTCTCCTTCCCCCCTTTTTTTTTTTTCGTTTTCCATTATTTTGGGGGCAGGGGGAGTTGGGGGTGGGGTGAAGAACTTTCAGAAACAACAGCTCTTTCATACTTTCTTCCACATTTCAAACTTAGCAATATCAATCATTTACTTCCATTCTCAATTCTCTTCCTTTAGAAAGATTCATTATGAAGAAATTAAACATACTACAGGTAGATGTGCGATAATACAGGCAGGGAACAACCAACAAGTCTATACAGCAAAGACACGAGCACATAAAATCAATGGAATAACAATCCTACCATAGACAATGGGTTTGTCATCATCAGCACGTCTATCTGCCTCAAAGAACTCCTCAAGTGGATTATATGCTGTCCTTGCTGTAGAGGAAGCAGCAGCTGCAGCAGTTTCTGATCTGGCTGCAGCATAGAGTGTCCTCCCAAAGAATCTTGTCAAGAACATGATAGTGATCTGACAAGCTGTATCAAAATATTAGTGAGAGACAATAAATTGAGAAAAGCAGGAAGGAGAAATGTGATTGAAGATCTTAGCAAATGATATGATATAGCACTTATGCCTATCAGCATAAATAGTTGAAATACATATCAGAGCTTCAAATTCTTCTAATCTTCACTCCATTTTAATAGAAAAAATAAATCTCAAATTCTAGCACAAAGACATCCGTCAGGACTAAAAACGAGGTTCTTTGCTTGATAAACATTGATTAAACACCCATGAAGATAATACATACAAATAGAAGAGAAACATATTAGTGCCCTACATTAATAAGTGCTTTGACATTTCAATTATATTCAAAAAATAAAATAATTGAATCGAAGCAGCCTCTCTACAGAGAGGTAAGGTGTGTATATCTGACCCTCCTCCCAGACACCATAATGGCGGGAGCTTTCGTGCATTCAACCATCCTTTTTAAAACAAAAAGTTCGAATCCAACATCTATTATTTTGACAGCCAATTTTCTGTATACTGGGAGCTAGACCATGCGAGAAAATTTAAGCCTCTCAAGACAATAACATGTGAACTTAGCCGTGATCATCACCCAACAAGGTCCCCTATAAGCAAGGGGAAGGGAGGGAATAGAGTCGATACAAAAATAAATCTTAGATATTATTTGCACCAAAAAAAAAAATTGCACAAAGTGGCTACCCTCAAACTTGAACTGGACAAAATCTTAGTTGCAGGATCCGCCATAGATGGGCAGCGATACGGGATTGGAACGGATCGGCGAATCAGGGGAAGATTCACCACCGAGCAGCGTTCCAGCGACGCGAGATTCGTCTTCACGTCGCATAGAACTATCCATCCATCAAAATTAAAAACGCTTCCAACACCAGAAAAATCGAGAGGAGACAGAAAACTGGGAAACATACCTGTTCGGTGTGTTCGTCTTCGTCACTCACTCGGTGCCAAGGGGAAATGCTGGAGGTGCGACAACGTTTCACCTTGAACCGCCGCCGTCTGATCGCATCTTTAGGGTTAATCTGTTCGTTTGAGTTCAGACCGTTGAGCCATCGCCTCCGTCGTCCGATTTTATTAGCGTTACGTAGTTAGAGACCTGAGTTCAGATAAGGGAAAATTACATTTTGGTCCTCGAACTTGTAAACTTCTATTTATGTAGCCCTATAATTTTAGGTCGCAGCAATTTGGTCCTTAAACTTTTAGCGAATTATAGTTCTTCAAGGGGGCACAAAGAAAGGGGGTGTTGGCCGGCTGACGAGAGTTGAAAGGATTGAAAGCACCACCCATGTTCTCTTCCTTCGTCCTTTTCATCCTCTCTCCTCTCACCTACTAAAATTCAATTTTGCCAATTATTTGTTGGTTGACAAATAATTCACTACTACCAAAGTCTTAAAAAAAAATGCAAATGTATGATAAAATAAAATCTTAATCAACACCATTAACGGCACGCTCACTCACATTAACTTGGTGAATTCAAAATGTTTAGAGTCCACACAGTCGCTCTTGATTTCCAAGGCTTGAATACAAAATTGGGAGCAGTCGATGGTTTTCGGTCAGGTGGTGATTGGACCGCCGGGCTCGGGAAATACCACTTATGGCAATGACATGTCTCAGTTTCTCCGTCTCATCGGAAGGTCAGTGCTACTTCTCTGCCTGGAATGAAAGATTGGGGCAAAGACAGAGAGAAATCGGAGAGGAGGTAGCCATGTTAGAGAGAGAGAAATGACGGTGTGTTTGAGAGGAAAAATATTTTGACACCTTAATCTTAACAAAATATTCAAATAAATCTCATTAAATTAATAAAAACGAAATGACAAAATTATCCTTAATTTTAACGCTAAATGATCAAAATACCTTTAATGAAACGCTGACTATTAGTTTGACTTAACATAATTTTACTCAAGGGCCAATTTTGAATGAAAATGAAATATTGAGGACTCAATGTGTTGATTTCTAAATATTAGGGGTCAATTTTTATTTGTATATTAATCCCGCATCTCCTCACGTATGTGCATGTTAAAAATTACACGTAATTGTGTTATATGTATTTGTGTAATATTTGTTACATCTAACAAATATTTTACACACAAAGTGGATATATATAACTGCGAGAATGCAACACGTGTATTGGGCTTTCTGTCTTTTTTTATTGCGTGAGACTAAAATATAAGTTGGAATTGTGTACGAGACTGTTTTAAAATTAAAGATAAAATAAGAGATTTGACACATAAACACCCAAAAAATGATAGAAGGAAGATTTTTGATTATAGAATTGATAAATTATGTTTAAGATATTCAATTAGTAAGTTCTAATTCAAATCTCAAGAGAAAACAGGATCTATCAATGGAAGATTTAGTGTTCAACATGCAATTGAGTATAAAGTTTGGGGGTAGAAAGTGTAACATTGTGACAGCTGCTAAGAAGGTTGGTGCTCACTTAGCGGCTTATTGAATTAATTCACGTGTTCCGTTCCCTCCACTTCGTCTCTCCCGTCAAATCAAGGCAAACTTCTCTCAATTCCGGCGTCTTCTCCGCTACCCTGGCCCGCTTTCCATCAATATTCATCCATTTGTGCGGTCCATTTTCATCAAGATAACCGGAAACTCCAATTCTGCGAATGTGAAGGTGATCAACGCTGATTTTTTTTTTTCTTAATTTACGGTGTTTGATTGAATTTATTGATGTGAATATGGTGTTTAATTGAATTTATTGATTTGAATATATATTGTTTCGTTGTACTTGATTTGGTTTCAATCTTTTGATCGGCTAAATATCTGTTTCCTTTATTCTATAGTGCAATACGGAATTTAATTGGAATCGGTTTTAGGGTTTGCTTTTAAAAAATAGCGTGCTGGTTATCGACGCCGGAGTTTCTGCGAATTGGAAATCTGAAGGATGTACTGTTTTGTTTGTGAAGTAGTTCAAAAATCAGATTTCGTTTGGAATCTCACTAAGAGAAAGTATGGCCCTGTTTGGTTACTGTTTATGTTCCTCTGTTCCTGCTCCCAAATTTTTGGGATTAACGTACAGAAATACATTTGGTAAACACATTTCTGTTCTCAAAATGTTGGGAATAAGTTGGGACTATTTCCTGAACTCAATATGAGAAAAATAAAATAAAATTGATTCCTATTCATTGTCACGAAACTATTCCCACCACCATCCCGCCTGCCATACCACCACCACACTGGCCACCATACATTTAAAGAAAAAAAAAAAAGAACAAATGTTGCAACCAAACATGTTTCTTGTTTATATTCTCAACTTCTCATCAAGTAAAAGAAACAATATCAGGATAATGATCATTACCAAATGTGTTTCTGTATTCGTAATACTCCAAAACGAAAACAAAATTATCATCTTATACCATCCTAGTTTATTGGAAATAGAAACAAAAAACAAAAACACTAACTAAATGCCACCTATATTTTCATTCTTCTTCCTATTTTCCTCAATCGGAACTAGTGTTAAAGCTTTAATTTCTGAGTTGCCAATGGAAAGCTATTGCTGTATGTAATAGCTCATTTGATATGCTGTTTTTTTTTTTTTTTTTTTTTTTCCAATTTAAATTGTCTAATTATTTATTCGTAGATCGCAATTGTGTTCTAGGTGTCTGTAAAATCAACTGAATGGCGGATTCCATGCATTTAAATCGCTCAAGTACAAGCTTGAACCCAAGGGCCATCAATAGTGAGGAGGATTCAAAGAGAAGTTCAGTTGCCGCAAACTGCTTATCTTGGAAGACTCTAGAATGTATTACTTTAAAGAAAGAAGGCATTCTGGGAGGTCGGTTTGTTCACGATATAGGTTTATTTTTGCTCACAACCGCCACTCTGGAGGTTGTCCGAAGGTTCTCAAGGGCCAAATGCCCTTTTGTTTGGCGTGGTCTCCAGGCACTGCAATTTCTTTGCTACCCGCCGTTCAAGTGGATCCAGAGATGGGCTCCTTTCAAGCCTTTAGTTAAACACATGCAGGTTTTTATTTTGGATGTGTCATAGCAACTATTAAATGATCATACATATATGTGTGTTCTTTATTGTTCATTCATTAGTTTTGATGTTTGTTTGTTTTGCCCGTTTTGCCCCAGACATTGTCAAAGCCAATGTTAGCCCTCACAATAGCAACGGTTTTCTCCGATGAATCAGAATTTGCAGATGAAACATATAACAGATCTGATGATTCTTGCGTATATGTAGAACCATCTTCCGAATTGGCTTCTCAAGACCAAAGGTAGTGAGGTAGCATTTGGTTTCACGAAATTGTGGAGCTTAGGAATTAGAATTAGAAGCAAATTTGGGAAAAATCTCCAATTTATGTGCATTCATTTATAATTCCAAGTCTTCAATTCCATGCTACCAAACGCCACCTAAGTAGATATTTTCCAAATCTTTTCTTTAGATTATTGATTCCTTGGAATGAGTTTGCAAATTTTTTTCTTGATGGAGTTGTTTCATCTTCTTTTCCTATTAACCCTTGATGGGATTTTGACTTTTTGCACAATAACCTTTTTTTGGAAGGGACGGGGGAAAAAGAGCGAGAAGAAAGACTAAGGATGCATTTGGGTAAGGTATTTGAAGAAGGTATTTCATTTCGAGAAAGGATATTTATAAAATTTCCTTAATAAAATTTCTTAAGAAAAAAGTACAAATCCCTTCTCGAAATGAAATACCTTCTTCAAATACCTTACCCAAAAGCACAATAAGAGAAAACAGAGGATAATTATTCCACATGCTTGTTCAATTTTATTGTTTCCCAAAAATTATTATTCTTTTTTCTTTATTCTTCCCCCACCCAAAAACCAACAATTTACCCAAAAACAAAACATAACTGCAATGCTCTCCAAACATAATTTCACCTTTTCTTTGGTCTCACACTGACAGTAAGGTTCCCGAAGATCATTCTTCAGAAAGGTGGCTAGTAAACCTCCGCAAAGAGCTTGAAAAGCAGAGCATTACTGTACCGGAGAGGTGATATTGAAATATATTCGGATCTCATTCAGAAAAAAATTAATCTAATCTCATGTACAACCGTTGGGAGTTAAATTTTAGTCTCTCTACAGGCTGAACGATGATGAGCTTCGTAGATTTTATGCCGCTGCAAATGGTGATTTTTCAAGGCTACTTTCGTCGGTCAAGAAAACAATTCGATGGAGGCAGACGTATACAATTTTTTCACCGGAAGAACTTGAGGCGTGGTCAAATTTAGTCTTTTGGCATGGTTGCGATTTTGAGCTAAACCCTTGCCTCATTATTCGCCTTGGACAGGCTTGCTCCAACTTGAGACCGAACGACAGGCCTCTCTTTGTCAAAGCAGTTGGTATGCATTTCTTAATGTAGCTTTTGTTTATATATGTCCCATAGGCATACTGTTCTTGATATTACGTGAATCATGGATCCATATATAAAAGGCACATACCAACTATTCTCGTAAATAGGTTTATTCCTTTGTAGCCTCATCAAGTCATCATATTACTCATGGATTTTTCATGAAGTGGTTCATCTTCATTTTGTCTCCTATTTGTAATCTAGTGATGATAAATAATTATAAGTTTTGGGCATGCTAATATCTATATGATAAAACAGCCCAATTTTTTCCCGTGAGACATTTTACATCGGTGGATTAAATTTTAAATTCAATAGTTGAGATCAAACAACATTTTTTGCATTTGGGTAAGTCACTGCCGTCTCTCTCTCTCTCTCTCTCAGACACGCATGCAGACTCCATGCCATTGTCATCGCTGCCCTTGCTCGCTCCCATCTCTCTTTATACTCACACAAACCACTATCAGCCCTAGTGCCTTCCTCTCTCTCTCTATCTGCTCACTGAACAACCACCATCATGACCGTCATGATTTATGCTTATCCTATTTTTTTGTTTCTTTTTTTAATTTGACTATTTAAATTGAAAATATGTGCCTTCAAGCATAGGGTATACATTAGTACATAAACGGCATACAAATGTGAGTATGTATAACATAGTTTCTTTTCTTTTCTTTTGTTTCTTTTTTTTAAAAAAATAAAATATTGCTTCATGGTGGCTTGGCCTGAACCCAACCCTTAATTTGAACTGACCTAAAATTGATAGTCCTAGCTTGGCCCTGTGGACTTAAACTATCACACGTACCCTGAGACTTCGTTTGGTAACGCTTTTAAGTGAATAAGCCCAAAAAAAAAAAAAAAAACCCTTAAAAAGATTGTTTTTTTGTACTTTCAAAAATTACTTATATAAATTAAAAAGTAAAAACATGGTATTCAGTTTTTTTTTCAGAAAATAAAAAATAATTGCGTTTTATTCCTATGGTATTTATATATCACAAGAGATCGATGGACTAGGGACTTGATAGAACACAGCTCCAAATATTAACCAATTGAAAGATATAATAGAGAAATTGTAAGGAAATGTGATTGGATTTCTAATATGGCGTAGAATAATAGCTGAAACAGTAATTCAAAGAAGGAAAATACAGAATACAGTAAATCGGTTCTAGGATTTCGAGAGCCTAATCTCTCCTATTTAATTCCCAATTTTCAGATATCTGACCTCAAGCTCATGCTTGCTATTTATTAACCCCAAACTAACAAACATTTTAACAAATTCTACTAACAAACTAACCACTAATCTAGAGGGGGTTAGAACCTTCTTAAGTCTTTACTAACTAATTGGTCTATCAATACCGTCCCCTCGAACTCTCACCTTGTCCTCAAGGTGAACAGTAGGTAATTGAGTGATAAAAAAAAAAAAAAAAAAAAAAAAACAAACTCAAATCTGAAATCTATTGAAGAAAAATTTGCTTCAACCATCTTCGGAAGGACATTTACCAGTGGCTTCTTTTGACCTCCATCACGCTTCAATTCTGATTCACAAGTTCCAGTAAAGCAATAAAAAACTTCTTCAAATATAGAGAAGGCTTGCTTGAGAAAAGAAATTAAAAGTTTGGCTAGTGATCCAAGATTTTCATGGGTATCGATCGGAAAGCAACAATATGCAGGTAACAACTCCCAATAGCTGTGGGCATGGGCCTGTAGCTGTCGATTCTTGCACACAGGTTCAGAAAAAAATTTCTCCTCACATCGGTAGCTGAATCTTTTCTCGCGGCGATTCTGATAATCATCGTCAATGTATCGCCGATAGCCGGACGGCTTCCATGTCACCGAGATCTCCTTCGGTCGCGTCTTCTTCAGATCTGGTCCTGTGCTAATGGTGGTCGCCGTCGGTGGTGATGCGAAATCGTTCGGTGCTCGCGTCGTCGTGCGAATGGTAGTCGCCATCGGTGGCGGTGCGAAATCGACCGAATCTTGTGTCGTCGTCTTCGTCTCCGGTTGCGTCTTCCTTTGATCTGGTCTGGCGTGCACAGTGGTCATCGTCGACGGCGATTTGAAGGTGTTCTCCGTTCTATTCGTCGTTTCGAAATTCGTTGTGTACCTAGGGATTGAATCAGTTGAAATCTCACAAAGCGATCCTCCATGCTCGATCGACATTTGTGCAGAAAAACCATCTTGAACACCTTCCGGGTATGAAACCTTTAGCTTATTTTCCTTCTTCTCCTCCCTTCGTGATGAAGAACACGTTTCGTCCCTTTGCACCAGTAGATCCAACTTCTGCATCATAAGTGCAATTGTTTTCTCCATACCTCCAATTTTCTGAACTTCATTACGAACGGACTCCATCTTCTTCTGCCATTCTTCTTGAACAAGCTCCATCTTCTCTTCCAATGCCTCAATCCTTTTTTCTTCCATTTTATCCCAGAAAAGTTACTGCTCTTGATACCAATTGATAGAACATAGCTCCAAATATTGACCAATTGAAAGATATAATAGAGAAATTGTAAGGAAATGTGATTGGATTTCTAATATGACGTAGAATAATAGCTGAAACAGTAATTCAAAGAAGGAAAATACAGAATACAGTAAATCGGTTCTAGGATTTCGAGAGCCTAGTCTCTCCTATTTAATTCCCAATTTTCAAATATCTGACCTTAAGCCCATGCTTGCTATTTATTAACCTTAACCTAACAAACATTCTAACAAATTCTACTAAAAAACTAACCACTAATCTAGAGGGGGCTAGAACCTTTTTAAGTCTTTACTAACTAATTGGTCTATCAGGACTTCATTCACTTTTTTTTTTTTTTTCAATCATCTGTGTTTTTTTTTTTTTTTTGTTGGATTAAGAGATCATTTATAGAAATAATTATAAGATATTATATCTACACTATCAAACACACTTCTATTTTTTTATTTTTTTTACTTTTGATTAAAAGTATTTTTTTTTTGTCCAATTAACTTTTTTGTTTTTAAAATTACATAAAAAAGTGTTACATAAACGGGGCCTAAATTTTGTGAGGTGGGCTGCTTAACCCATGAACCTCACCATCGTTGCAGCTTTGGTGCATTATCAGCATCTGTTTATTTATTATTTTCTATTTTTTCAGTTTCTCAAATGGAGCATGGGGTCATGAGCATGGTTGATAAGGAAAATCCTCAAATCATGGTGTTAATGGATTGTAAGGGACTATCCCCATTTGGATTCCCGGTGCAAACAATGAGAGCTTGTGCGATATTGCTGCAAGATCATTTCCCTAACTGTCTCAGCTGTTTGATTATAATTCGCCTTCCTCCGGTTGCCAGGGTCATCACACAAACTTTATTTCAAGTAAGCTCCTTTTTAAGGTTATTTAAAAAAAAGTTAGGTACTTATTGTTAAAAGCAACATTTGTTTTGCACTAAAAAATACTTTTGAAAATAATAAAAGAAAAAATAATAACATGATTTTAAGGGTTTTTTTTTTTTTTTTGTTTTTCTTTTTTTAAAATAAGAATAAAACATAGTTGTTTTTTATTTTTTTCGATTTTTATATTATAAGAAGGTCAAAGGAGATCAATGGATTAGGACCTCTTCAATGACTTTTTTCAATAATCTATGATTTTTTTTGGGGAAGATATCAGTTAGAGGGAGGGATATCCTAAAATATAATCTATACATTATCAAATAGTCCATTGATTTTTTGCTTTTGCTTTTTAATTCGAAGTACCTTTTTTTTCCCCTAAATTGACGATTTTGCTTTTAAAAAGTATTTAAAAAGCGTTAACGAATGATGCCTTAGCTTTCTATTTATTTATTATTATTATTTAGGGTTTAGGGTTTTCCTGATGCAGGATGATGCTTTTAATGGGCACTCTCCATTTAGCAATTTTTTTGATAGATTTTATTTTTCATCTTTATTCAATAAACCTTAGGTAACATTTGGTTATCGTTCATTTTTTTTTTTTTACCCTCTTGCATTTTCTGATGCAAGATAATGCTTCTAATGGGCATTCTCTATTTTCAGCAATGTTTCAATATATTTTATTATTCATTTTTATTCAAAAAACCTTTGAACGTTTCTTAGGCTATTGTTTCTTTCTTTTCTCCCCCCTTAAAACCTGGAAAAAGAACAAGAAAAGCCGGAAAAAAATGTGTATGTTCTGATCCAAAAAATTTGTGCTAAAAAAATATATTTTATTAGATGCTTCATGTTTAAAGGACGTATGCGTCAAATACACATGGCAACTGAAAATCAAGCGCTCGAAAGTTGGAAATTTTTTCCAACTTTGAGACTTGGAGACTCAGAAATGGAATTAGAAATGAAGGCTGGAAAATTTCAACGTTGCCGCTAGCATTCGTTTCCAATTTCCAATTCCATGAAACCAAACGCTACCTAAAATTCTAATGCAGCATGCTTTCGCCTGTGGAAATTGAAGTGAAAGCTCAAATTTAATTCTGATTTTTTTTTTTTCCTGTTTCTGTATAGGTTCTGAGACCGGCCACCAAAAAGAAACTTAGGATCATAGGAGGGAAGCACCAAGAAATTCTTTCTACATATCTTCAGACACTCCCGGTTTTCCTCGGTGGCCGTTGTTCATGCCCGAAATGTTTGGGTCCCATCAATTCACCGGGCCTCACAGCTGCCACCGCCAACGAGAACATTTCATTGTCTGATTCAGACAACGGTAACATCGATGGGGACAAAGAGGTAATTTTGAGGACTGCAATTATTGTCGGTGTAGTGATGTTGTGGGCGTTCATTCTCTTCGTTCTTGCGATGCATCCAGAGAAGTTTCATCTGTTAATTGGTTCATGAACCAAACAGTGTTATGTTATGGTGCGTTTGGGTGTGAGTTATTTGAAAAAAAAAAATGGAAATTTATTTTTAGAAATTTGGATTTGTGAAAAAAAGTGTGAAAATTTTTACAAATTCATTTTGGAAATCAAGCTTCCAATCCTGCAAATGTCTCACTCAGACAATTTTATTTTTATTTTTATTTTTTGGGTGCATGAATAGTTTTGTAATTTGTATTAAAGTATAAGTTGGAACATCTCCAAAGGTATAATTGGTTGGGTGGAAAATAGCGTGTATGAGTAAATGAAAAAGAAAAAGAGGTGGAAAATAAAAATAAAAAAAATTGTGTTCGGTAAAGAAGGAAAATGGAATAAAAAAGAAAAAAGGGATGGTAAAAAAAGCTCATTTTTTCCCGTCAAATTTAGGATGAAAATAGAGGAAAAATGATTGAAGTTTAAGAAAAAAATATCAAAATTACAATTATATTTTTAATAATAGATTTTTTTTTTTATTTTTTTTTATAATAAATGACGGTAAAATAATAAATCATATTAAAATAAAGTACTTAATTTTTTATTTTTTTTATAAAAATATTATCCTGTTATTTTTTTTTTTATTCTTCCAACCAAACGTGCCTAATGGTGATTTGGAGGGATTTTGACATTTTGTTCCCTTTAAGTTGACTAATATCTCACTTTAGTCTTTGTGGTTTCAATTTGAATGTATAACAATTCAAATTTTCTTAATCATCCTATTATATTCAAATTATTAATCCCATTATAATTTTTGATGAAAGAGTCAATTGTTTCTCATGTACTTGACTGTGGGCGATTTAAGTTTGAGCCATTCATTTCCATTCAATTTCCAAATTATGTTTTATTGTGTTGGATAATGTCATTCAATGTGCTATACTTTACTCATAGAGGCGTTTATTTAGTTTGTCAGTTAATATCTATTTTTGAAAAGAAACAGAATTACAAGAACATTTCTGTTTTGCTCTTCAAAATTTGTTATTAAAATCTAGGAGAATAACATATTTTTTTCTTTCTAAATTTCTTTTATATTCTCAATTTTCTGATAACATAAACATAAATTGGTAGCGAAAACGCTAAACAAACTAGGTTTGATGTTATGTTCACAGCGATATTCTTCTCTTCTTACAAATTTTGTTCTCAAAAATCAAATAACGGAACAAAAAACGTTTTTTGTTTTTGTGTTCCCAAATTTTCTGAGAACAAAAGTACACAATTGGAACACTATCCAATGGATTGAAAGGCAATAATCTACGAGCAAAATAGTGAAATTCCCTGTAACTTTTCCTCCTCTCATTCAAGCAGCAATATCTCTGCTTCATCCATGTCTCCCATGGCGAAACCCCAAAAAAAAAACAAGTACATTTCAGTTGGTTTTATAATGTATTAAGTATCACTTAAACATCCTTTAGAAAACAAAAAATAAAAATAAAAAAATAAATTGAAGCATTTCTAAATTTGGGTCTATTTATTGTCACCCATTGTCCAAAATCTCAAAACCATTTTATAAAGCAGTTGCAATACTTTGATGGTTCGAGAACATTGTAATTAGAGTTCGTGTTTTTTCTTACACTACACCTTGAAGTTTGATCATTATCTTACTTTAGCCCAAACCATTAACCCCATTACAAATATGGACATCAAGTAGTCGTATATGGTACACTTTACTATATTTAAGGGAGACTTTATGGACAATTCTAGCATCTTCTCCCTCCCTCCCCCTAGCCAATATTTTACAAACATACACACATATGTTCCCACTCCCTGGTATTTGGACAGGTAGGGGAATAGAGGGGTGGAAGGAGAAGACGATGATCATGAAGTCTCTTAATTTTTTTCACATGTGTGGCAAGTAACTATTTGCTCGTCAAAATTGCTATAAGAAAAACAGTTTTGACTATTGTGGAATTATTAGAAAACTTCAAGGTGTTACGTGTTCAAATTAATATTACGGGAAACTATGTCAAATAATGGTCAAACTTTAAGGGCGTAAATTGTTAAAACTCATTTTTCATCATATAATTTTGTGTGTATCACTGCCATTGTCCGAAATACTTTGATTTCACCAAGTTATTCATCCAGAGGACGTGGCTTTAATAAAAATTATTATTTGTACTCCAATAAACTCTTCAAACAACTAATCTTAATTTGCAGTGAGTGTTTTACTCTTCAAATAATAATATTATTATTTGTTACTTGGAGTTTGTTCACATAAGTGACTAATCAATCAATGACATAATAAATGCATTCGATTGAAGCACAACTTGTTCAAAATTAGATTATTAGAAAGAAGTTAGGAATAACATGTTGATTATATCTCATAATCACAATAAAATGGAATTGAACAATAATTTAAAGCATGCATGATTATTAGGACACAATAATAAAAAATAGTAATCGCATACGCACTTGTTTGGGTCATCGCAAGAGATTAAATTTATCACAGTGGATTACACATTAGATCTTAATCCCTATGATCTAGATTTTATGGTGGCAGCTCTCAATGAGAAGAAACTCTTAATCTAGACTAGGAAGGGGACCTAGTTATTTATATTAGGATTTCTCGTTGAGCTCTCCCATAACAAGTTTCAACAAAACCCAAAATCTACACTTGTCACTTAACTGGGCTTCTATATAAAAGATACCATAGTTCAAATCAAAATATGATCACTGATTATTTGAGTTGTTTATATAATATACTATCCATTAACCCGTTTTTGTAAAATAATTTATTCAATTAGTGTTAGTCCACAAATTTTTTTCCAACATAGCACCCATTGAAGATAAGTTGAGAGAAAACTGTAGATGGTGATCGGGATACGTGCATACAAGATTAGAAATGCACCGATGCAAAAATGTGATTTAATTCCAGTGAAAGATGCTAAAGGGGGAATGGTAGAACTAAAAAAACGTGAGAGAAAACAATTATGAACAATCTTATTGGTTTGAATTTCATTGAAGGAATGACCCTTGAACAACTTGTATGGTACAAAAAGATTCATATAACTAATCCTACTAAAGTGTGAGCTGAGGGAATGGCCCTTGAACCATTTGTATGGCGCAAAAGGATTGTTGTAGTCTACCTTACTTAGGTGGGATAAAGGTTTTACTCTTGTTGTTATTATTAGTGTTAGGTTTAGACATTACTTCGGCGCTTTTGAATCCTTTCAAATTCGTAGCCACATAATTTTTTTTTGTGATTTCTTTCTAGGAGTATCAGTAAAGAGAGTAAGCCACAGTTTTAATGCTAATTTTTGCTACTTGGAGTTGCTCAAACATTCTACAGAGCTCAATGAAATCCAAAAGTGCCTGCCTATGCTTAGAGTTCACCACACAGCTCCTCTTCACCTTGTTTTCCAAAGAATTCAGAGAACAAAAATTCAAAAAAAAAAAAGCAAAAAAGGTATGATCGCAGTGGGATTCGAACCCACGACCTTTAGATTCGGAATCTAACGCGATATCCACTCCGCTATGCGACCTCATTTGCAAACATATACATATTCGCTTCACATCAGTCTACTACTACGCAAGAAATGTTCTTCCAGAGAAAGGGAATACAAATCACAGGCACCTAGAATTTAGATTTCTACCGTCAACGAACGAACAGCAAAATTATAACGATCATGAAATTTTTGAATCAAAAAATAGAAGTCCGGAAGTTCGATCAATCGTAACTGATTTAATTGACATTGTTATCATGAAATATTTCTGCGTTGAAAATCTGTAGATCTATGAGATGCAAGATATATGCATATCGACACAATACACAATAGATCAACATATGTATGTATAGATCGAGAGATCGCTTACCTCTTAGTTGATCGGTGATTTAACCAACGCAAATAGAGCAAATCCTTCAGGATCAACCGGATGAATCAAACACCGATTGCTTTAGAGAGAGAGAGAGAGAGATTGCTGCGGCGATGGAGAGGAGATCTGAGAGGAACGCGAGTTGACGGGCGGCAAGGGTAAATTGCGAAGTTTATAACTGGAGCGGAAGAAATTACACTTTTGGAATCTAAATTTTACATGGTTGTCAATTTAATCCCCATAATTTTAAATTTGAATATTGAACATACGATAAAATATCGGAACAAAATCACTTCCCTCTCGCCAAAAATTATTAGAAGTTAAACTCGAGACACTCCTCGAAATATCAATGATAATTATTTTATTATTTTAATAATAAATGAAACACTTCTTATATTATTTATATTGTCAAAATACCCTTGTAATCTAATACTTTTCTAATTTATTTTTATTTTCTAGTTTTTGTTCCTCTCTTTATTTCTCTAAAAAATAAAATTTAGATAAATTTATTATATAAGAAAAAAGTTAAAATAAATATTATTACTAAAAATTTAGATTATGCACACACCATAAAAACTAAGCCTAAAATGGTACATACCAGTAGCATCTATTAAAGTAGCATTCACCTAAAAACTTTCAAAGGCTAAAAGTGTAATTTTACAACATTTAAAAAATAAAACGACATGTGGCTGCTGGGATTCGAGCCCAGGTCTCCACGGCCACAACGTGGAATTCTTACCACTAAACTACAGCCACTTTGGTGATGGTGTTTAAATTATCTGCTATTCATATTGACAATAAAAACACTTGATTTTTATACTTAATTTTAAAAGTGATATTTGTTTTACAATAAATAAATAAATAGAAAATAAAAAATATTATTATCAATATATATTTTTTTTAAAGTAAAAATAATTGTCTTTTATTTTAAAATTTTTGAAACTACTCCTTCTGTCACAAATTTATTGTCCCATTTGACATTGCATGACAAGTTAATATTTTTTTTTTGTTTTGTTTTTAAGAAGATAATTATTTTTTAAAAGAATAATACAATAGATTTGTTAAAAAATGTGATAATTAATATTACACATTCTAAAAAAAACATAGGACAATTAATTTGATAGGAGTATAAAAGATACTATGATCTAATGCAGCTTTAATAAGGATATCCTCGAAAGGCTTATTAATAGCTTTCAATATATTTGAGTTCTTCCAACAACATGTAGTTCAAGTGGTAAGACAAACTTTAGTTAAAATAATTAAGGAGCTTTTATAAGGTCAGTGGTTCGAGTCTGCGAAAAAACAATCGTTGGGAGGGACAATCATGCACTCCGAATGAGATAGTCTTTCACCTTGTGTAGGTAATGAGACACTTGTGGTCTACAAAAAAAAAACTATGTCAGTTCTAGTCTTTTCTTTTTGAGGTTTTTGGTGAATGGTGTGTGAAATTAAAATTTTTGTCCATTGAGTTCAAATGCTACAGTAATTTTTTTAAAAGTTCAAAATTAGTGTATGTCATAATTTTATTTTATACTTTTGATAGAATTATTGGATTTCTTAAAAGAATATTGTATCAAGTGTACGCCATAAAAGTCACTGTAATTATGTTTTTCTTCTTTTGAAGTCATGGGAAAAAAAAGTAAAAAAGAACCTCTTTTTTTAACCTTTTTTTCTTTCAATAAAATTATACAAATGCTTTGGTATTAATCCAACCTAACATTATAACATTTACCATTTCATTTTTTATGGTTCGGAGGGGGATAAAAGTTCAAAATGATCTTTCAGTACTTAAAATATTGATCGTCTCACACAGGAACCAAAGATTTGGGATTTATAGGGGAGAAATAAAAATATAGAGATAATTTTAATTTTTTTATAAACTAAAGAGCAAAATATTTTACATACTTATATATCATATACAACAACAAAATTAGAGTTGTTATTGAAAATTTTGGGAGGTCTAGCCGGCTCGATCAGTGGGAGTTCTACATATATTTATTTTTTTAAAGAAAAAACAAGTAGACCATACATTTGCTTGTGAAAGGATCAACATGTTCAGTAGTGAAAAGCTGTAAACATATGACCAAACACGATCAAAACAAGAACGTTTTTTCAAGCTCGAACAAGATTCAACAACGAGAACGAATTCAAACAATCAATTATTGTAATGATTTAACAAAGAAAAAGAACCATAATCTCGATAATCCTCGAAAATCAAGAAATGAAGAAAATTAGCCATGGAGCAAAAACCACCTGCATAGCAGGAGCAAATCGTTTAATCCAAGTTTTATATTAACTAAGATACAATTTGGTAACATTTTTTAAAATATTTTTTCATTTTTAAGAAGAAAAAAAAAAACACTTAATTATAAAGTAGCGTTTGTGTTGCACACAAGAAAATTATTTTTAAAAATCAAAAGAAGAAAAACATTATTCTGAGTATTCTTCTCAAAAATTGAAAAATTGGTGTTTTTTGTTTATTCTATTTTTATACTACAAGAGATCAATAGAGGAAAACCTCTTCACATATTTTACTTTTAAAGTGATAGTATTTTTTTTTTTGTTAAAAAAAGTGTTATCAAATAGTGCCTAAGCTATCATACTTTAAGAATCTATCATTGAATCAATATCGAAATAGTCTAATGACAAAACGATCAAACAACAAAGAATGATTATTCAACATTTCAAGCAATCGTGTTTTCTTGACCTTTTCGCTAAGATTAAGTGTAGTATATATCTATATCTAATACTTAAAAGTGGAAGGAGATATAAGTTTTTAATGGGATTAAAGACTTTGTTGACTTGCAAAAATTGATAAAATTAATCTTAATTTATGATTATTTGTTAATTATTTTATAGTATATTAGTAAAAAATAGTTTGTAGAAATATTATTGGACTATGATTATTTATATAATTTTTAATAATATATTTATTTTCGATATTTATAAAATATCATTATTTACTAAAATTTATAGATTTTTATTTTCGATTTTTATTTACCACAAAAGAAAAAGAACAATTCAAAATAAAAGTACATATTAAAAAAAAAAAAAAAAAAAAACATATAAGAGATATCTATATCTATATCTATATCTAATACATAAAAGTAGAAGAAGAGAGAAGATTTTAATGAAGTTAAATAATGCATTTTTAAGCTTTTTGGTGGGTTTTCATTTTTATTTCCTTATTTTTTTATATATAAAATTAGAATTTCTTGACTTGCAAAAATTGATAAAATTAATCTTAATTTATGGTTATTTGTTTATTATTTTATAGTATATTAGTAAAAATTAATTTGTAGAAATATTATTTTTCTATGATTATTTATGTAATTTTTTGTTTTCTCTGCATCGAATTATCGTATCGTTTTTGATATTTGATTTTATTTCTCCGTCGTATTAGATTTGTGTTTTTTCTTTTCTTTTTCTTGTTGGTATTTGTAATGGCCTATGGAAGGGATGACTCACTTCAATCTATTAGTGTGAGATTGAAGGGGAATTTTTTTCGTATTGGAATTATATGATAAAAAAATTTCTCCAAGGCAAAAAGATGTAGAGTTACATTAGTGGTATGTTGGTCAAACCAAAAGATGAAAAGACTAAAGATTATATAATTTCGTTAAACACTTGGGAGATAAATAATTCGACAATTATCACATGGATTAACAACACGGTTGATCATTCAATTGGTATGCAATTGGCAAAGTATGAGTATGCTAAAGAAGTTTGGGATCATCTATCAAGGTTGTACACACAGTCTAATTTTGCAAAATAATACCAATTGGAATATGATATTTGAGCATTGAAATAGAATGATATGAGTATTCAGGATTTCTACTCTGTTATAACATATTTTCAGGATCAATTAGCTCTTAGGGAATTTGCAGAATTACGAGTATGTACTCCGTATATTGCTCGTAGAAAAGAACAACGTTTCGCTCAATTTTTTATGGCGTTACGTGATGATTTTGAGGGACTTCATGGGAAAATTTTGCATCGTAGACCACTTCATTTTGTTGACTCAGTGGTTAGTGAATTATTGGCCTAGGAGATACGCTTCAAATCTCAATCAGGAAAATGGGTTCTCTAAACACCAAGTCCATATGTTGTGGCCGTTCCTAACCACCTCCTAATCATAAAAACAAGTCCTATTTGAGGCCTGTTTTTTTATGAATGTAGCTTCTGTAAGCAGAAAGGTCATTGAAAAGTTCAATGCCCTAAATTAAGTAGAATGCAGCAACAACTGCCTCTGCAGTGAAAATATGACAATCAATCTAAAAAATGACCTTACAAGCCTCCACAGCCTAACACTACAACAACTGTACCGTCATCATCAAATTCGTTTAGCTTTGAAGACCCAACATCTTCTAATCTCACAATGGTTGCCCTTATTGAGTAATTTTAGAAGTTTCTTTCCATACAGCCGTATGCCATGTCCGCTGCATCTTCAGTAGGTTTGCTGCCCTCTAGTTCTTTAGGTATATCTTCCTCTATATGGGTTCTAGATTCTGGAGCCTCTCATCATATGTGATCTGACTTGTCATCGTTTACTTCTTTAAATCCTATATCATTTGTATCTATTATGAGTGCTGATGGTACTCCGATGCCGTTAACAGGCATTGGTTCTGTTGTCACACCTCAATTATCTCTTTTGAGTGTTTATTGTATTGTCAATCTTGCATTGAATCTTGTTTCTGTTGGCAATTATGTGATTTTGATTACTCAATCTTTTTTCTTTTATACTTCTTGTCATATATAGGATCCGCAATCCCAGAAGCTGATTAGAATAGAACGTAAGTAGGAAGGACTATATATACTGGACGAGCTACGAGTACCCAGTGTTATAACTTTTGGTGTTTACTTGTCGTCTTTTCATTTTACTTCTTCCTCATTTAGTTTTTATTTATGGTATTCTTTGTCATGTTTCAGCATCTTATTTAAAATACTTAATATCTACGGGAGCATTAGGGAATTTGACACCTTGTGATATTTCTGGTTGTAGTGGTTGTAAACTGGAAAAATTCTCTGCTTTACATTTTAATCGAATTATTTCTTATTCTCTTGTACCATTTGACCTTTCACACTGAAATGTGGGGACCTTTCCCGATTGCTACAAAAGGGGGGTCCAGATATTATGTATCCTTCATTGATGATTACACTCGATATTGGTGGGTTTATCTGAATTCTTACGTATTTTTCAAATGTTTTGAGCTCTTGTTAAGACCCAATATTCTATTGTTATCAAGTACTTTAGATGTGATTTTGGTTGGGAATACATTTCTAATCTTTTCACTAACTTACTTGCTTTGGATGGAACAATTCACCAAACTTCGTGTATTGACACTCCCAAGCAAAATGGTGTTGTTGGAAGAAAACATAGGCATATTGTTGAGAATGCTCGTTCCCTTTTACTCTCTACCTCTGTTCCTAGTGCATTTTGGGGAAAAATAGTCCTTACTAAAGTGAACCTAATTAATAAGATCCCATCCTCTCATTCTTCAGGTCTGTCCTCATTTGAAATATTATATGGTCATGCTCCCAATTATTTTTTCTTAAGAGTATTTGGGTGCACTTATTTTGTTCTTCGACAAAGCGTAGAGCGTAGTAAGTTATTTTCTTGTATAACTATTTGTCTCTTCCTAAGTTATGGCGAGGGACAAAAGGGATATTGCTCTTTTGTTCTAGTTACACAAAAACTATATGTGTCTCGTTATGTTGTGTTTCTTGAGCATATACTTTTCTTTTCAATTCCTTCTAGTATACACAACTTGATAAAATCTGACCTAATTTCCATTGATCATTTCTCTAATGACACATATAGTTTATCTTCTCCAAACCCATGAACTACAGATATTAACCCACCTCATACGTCTTGACCTTATGTTCACACTGGTAGTTCTGCAGGTACTAATACTTCTAGCGTTCCCTCCTATCCGACAGCCGCCCAGGAATCTTCTCAAATTGTGGATCCTCCGCCTCGCTATTCTCAGTGCATTTGTAAGTCCACTCATATACTAGATTTTGTTTATTCTTGCTATTTAAATTCTTTTGCTTCATTTTTAGCTTTTGTTCACTGTCTCTCTGAGCCTTTATCCCATAAAGAGACAATACTTGATCCGTTTTGGCAATAAGCTATGGTTGATGAACTCTCTAATACATGGGATTTAGTACCTTTACTTCTTGGTAAAAGTCTAATTGATTCTCGTTGGGTTTATAAAATTAAAACTAAGTCTGATGGTTTAGTTGAGCGGTACAAAGCTCGTTCGGTTGCCAAGGGATTTTCTCAGCAATATGGTATGGATTATGAGGTGACTTTTGCTCCAGTTGCAAAAATGATAATTGTTCGCACTCTTATCATCGTTGCATTTATTTATCAGTGGCATATATCTCAGATGGATGTTAAAAATGCCTTCTTGAATGACGATCTTCAAGAAAAAGTTTACATGACTCCTCTTCCGGGTGTTACTCATAGGTCTGGAGATGTTTGCAAACTCAAGAAAGCTCTATACGGTCTTAAATAGGCCCTTCAAGTCTGGTTTGAGAGGTTTTATATGGTGATCACTTCGGTTGGTTTTTACCCAAGTAATCATGATTAATCTTCTTTGTTTATATAGTGTACCACTTCAGGCCATATTTTAATCTCTTTATATGTGGATGACATAATTATTACTGGTGATGATGTTGATGAGATTGCAATCTTGAAGCCAAAATTATCTCATTAGTTTGAAATGAAGGACTTGGGGGGTTTTACGTTTCTTTTGAGTATTGAAGTAGCATTTTCTCCAAAAGGTTATCTTCTCTCTTAATCTAAATATGTATCTGACATTCTAGAGCGTGCTCATCTTACTGATACTAGGATTGTTGAAACTCCTCTAGAGGTGAATGTTCACTATTTACCTTCTGATGGTACCCCTTTGTCTGGTCCTACCTTATACCGTACTATTGTTGGTAGTGTTGTTTATCTAACCATCACTTGCTCGGACATTGCCTACACTGTTCATATCATCATCCAGTTTGTCACTTCTCCTACTACAGTTCATTGGGCTACTTTTCTTTGTATCTTTCGTTATTTTCGAGGTGCACTCTTTCACAGTCTTTTACTTCCATCGACCTCATTTTTGGAGTTACATGCCTACTTTGATCTTGACTGGGCTAGTGATCGCATATATCGCAAGTCAATTACAGGTTTTTGTATATTTTTGGGTGATTCTCTTATTACATGGAAGAACAAAGTAGTTCGTTGTTTCTAAATCTTCTGCAGAAGCTGAGTATCGTGCGATGACATCAACTACCACCAAAATAATTTGGTTGCGTTGGTTACTTACAGTATGGGTGTTTCTCTTTCTTATCTCACTCCTATGTATTATGATAACAAAAATGCTATTCAAATTACTCACAATTCAGTCTTTCATCAACGAATGAAGCATATAGAGATTGTTTGTCATCTCACTCGTCATCACATTCAGCATAGGACTATTACTTTACCTTTCGTGTCATCCTCCATGCAAATTGCAGACTTGTTCACCAAGTCGCATTCTATTTCACGTTTTCGATTTTTGGATGACAAACTCTCAATGCGTCTTGCAGCAACATCGTGAGTTTGAGGGAGAATATTAGAGTTATTATTATTGTTTAGTATTAATGGTAGAATAGTCTTTTGTTCGCTTTCTAAGTTTTCTATTGTATTCCTATATAAGTTTATCTTTTTTAGGTTTTCTATTGCATTCTTGTATTTATTCATTCAGAGATAACAAACCCTACACTCCATGTCTTTTTCCTTTCTAGATTTTTATGTTTATTCATTAATCTTTACATATATCACTATTTTTAGGGGTGTAGACTAGTTCCTAAATGAACTTGGATTATGACTTGTGCTAATCACTTTCGAACTTATTTTTTTATTTATTTTTTAGAATTAATTTGAGTAACCTACTTTTAATTTTTATTGCATATTAAATTTTATTTTTCATGTAACAAATTTGATTTTCAGTTTTTCTATCTATTTGTCCTTCCTATCTTTTCCCTATTATGAATTCAAAAAAAAAAAAACAATTTAAGTATTGAAAATTTTTACCATAACCTGACTTTTAAGTATTCACTAGTTTTCTACCCGTGCAATAAGCAAGATTTTTTTGTATTTCTAATTTTGTTTCAATTTAAGTTTTTTTTTTTAATTCTCAAAATGTTTCGAGAACATAACTGTTCTTTTTGTTATGTTATTCTCAAATTAAAATATATAAATATTATATGTAATAGTTTTGATAGCAATGTTTATAAAAGATCTATCCCAAGACTTGTAGTCAAATGGATATCTAGTTTACCTCATTTGTAAAAATTCTAGAGTTCAAACCCCTACTTCAATATATATACCAAAAAAATATTAAAAACAATTTGTTTGGACTGTGGAGTACAATATAAATGGTAAAATGACTATTATTCCCTATATTAGAGGAGAGAAAAAAAAAAAGAAAGAAGAGGTTAAGGACCTTATGGTCATTATGTGTGTTCTCTCTCCATCTTTCTCCAAATCTCCTCAATACAGAGAGCAAACACTTTCACAACTTTGAAATGACATTTTTCTCCATTTCTCTTCTTTTCTCTTGTCTTCTCTCAACTTTAAATTAACGTTAAGGAGAAACAAAGAAAAAAACTAATGATTATTTTAAAAGAATTAAAAATACTCTCTGTTATTTTCATAATACTTGAAAGAACCTTTATCATTTCAATTTAGTTATCTAACACATTTTTTTATCATATTTTATTGACAAAAATATTATCGAAAATTAGGTTTCTAAATATCGACCGTTACGTATCGTAACCTCTGTATCGGCCCGCCGTTTTGGTAACGGGCCAATAAATCGTTCTTGGGCTGATTCACACCGAATCAGCCCGTTAAAGGCCTATAACCTCGTTACGCTGTTACAACTTGGAAATAATGAAATATTAAATTTCAAAATGCCATCAATTTTTTTAAAAAAAATTCTTATCCAAACACACAGTAATTGCATTAGAATGTTGATCTTGAGATGAATAATCAGAATTGATGTCCTTAATTATAATTTCTTATTCCCATGTAATTTTTTCAAATTAATTTTTTGACTCTATATTATCTCTGAAATCTCTCAATCGTATAGCATGATTAGCATTATAAAAACTAAGCAACAATAATAATAATAGAAGTACAAAAAACTAAGCAATTCAACAATTTTTTTTTTTTTTTAAATTAAACTTATACTAAAACATCTAAACATAGTTTTTTTAGCTATATAATATAAATATTTTCTTTGTATTCTCTTCATAGTTGGGTTAAGGATCTGCAGTTAAAACCAAAAAATAAAAATAAATTAATTTAAAAATAAAAACATTAATAGTTTAAGTTTAATTAAATAGTTACCTAATGATTTTTTCATCTTTGTGTTGTTTGAGTTTAACCTGAATTTGGAAGCGTATCTTCTAGTTACCATTTGAACAAATAAACTTGGTTGTCGATTGACAATCATCTTGGTGATGGTTCAACCCCATCATGCCTGAAAAACTTTCTTTTGCAGAGGTTACATTCAAAAGAAAAATAAAATCAATAATTTCTCTTGGACCTTGACCCTTATTTTAGGTCCAATAGTATTTTATCTACATAATTATTATGGCAACGGAAATGAGCGACTGTAACTCTTAGGCATGGTCAATTATGAAATTTCACTGGGTCTTGATCGTATTCTCAGATTTTATCACAGTCACTACATACTGTATCATACCTACCAATATTATACTATTAAACGAATAGAATTACCTCAATTTCAGTTCGAACTTCTTTCTTGGCAAGTGCAGAAACTTATCGTACTCCTATACATTATGGATGAGTAGTTATCAACATGGACGACGCAATGCTGGTGGGATTTTTTGGGCCCACCTTATACGTCAATGTCGCTAGAGGGGTATTATGGAAAGACGTCTTGAAACGCTGCATCCCGTGGTATGGCCTTGCACCGCAATCGTGGACCGATGATCTCGGTTTGATGGTTGGCAAAACTCTATCTAACACCGACGTCAGCGATCAGGCCTTTCGTTTCGACCCATGGACGTCGAACGTGATGGAATTAAAGTTCATCACAAGTGCCGACGTAACATAAGTTTCTCTCTCTCTTTCTACTGTAATATAAGTAGAGCAATCGTTTGACTCAACTCAGATATTAAGAGAGAGAGAGATATTTTGTTATGAAGAAACTAGAACACAATCTCACTCAACTATATATTTTCAATTCTAAATCACATTTTTCGACCAATTTCTACATTTTAAACATACTATTTTCAAAACAAATGTATTTAAGTTTAAACAAATGTATTTAAGTTTATAGTAAATACTCTTCTTAATGAGTTGTTGTCGAGATTGGCCTCATCGTCGATGTCGATGCTGGTGACGTAAAGAACCATCGTCTCCAACAAAAATGTGGCTTCTGCTGAGGCACCATAGCCAAGTTATGGTTCGTTCAAAGCAACACTCCGTTGATATACCTCTAACCTTTGGCCACCACACCCATCGCTTGACCACTCAACATCTCTCATTGCCACCGCCACTCTCATGTTACAGAGAAGAAGAAAAAAATCCTCCCCCCCCCACTTTAAAGATATAAATGCGTGTGAGACTAAGAACAAAATTTTCAGCAATTTATGGAAATAATCTGATTTCAAAAATAGAGAAATACATACAAATAACAGAAAGAAAACAGGGATAACATTATGAGCACCATGGAGATCTAGAAATCCATGAAAATGATGTTCATCCAAGCACAAACAAGATAAATCCTTACATTTTTAAGCAAATTCATAGAGATTTTTTGAGGAGCAATTAACGTGAGAAATAAGAACAACTATATTCTAAGAGGGTTTTGTAAACATAAGTCTCTCTCTCTCTTTCTCTTACGTAAATCAAATTTTAGGACATCCTTTCTCTTTCTCATGTAAAACAAATTGCATCAATGATAAGCATAACATGTAAATCAAATTACATCAATGATAAGCATGGATATATATAGAGAGCGAGATGTACCTGGGGTTCGCAAGAGTTGGAGTTCCGAATTTCAATCTAAATTGCTGGTGTTCAAAGAGAGAAAAATAGTGTGTTTGTAAGAGACGAAAAATGCATATGGGCTATATAAATATATTTGCCTTTGATTTATGGATAAGAAACCTATCTCTATCTTACTGTCGAAAATGATCTTTTAGTCTTGCAGTGAAAGTAAAACTTTTTGTCTATTACGAAGAACGAAGAACAGAAGAAATGGCTGGACAAGAAACCTATCCATTAAACGGTAGCTTATGTTTTCAAGTGGATAACATCATTAAAAATTTATGTTTTCAAAAGTGCAGTAAGTAATAAAGCCAACTCATGTGAAATTGGACATCATTTTCCATTTTTAGGACCAAAGATAAATCAAAACTGATATTTTGAGTAATGGTCTTGCTTGCTAATCCTAGCTAACTAGTTAGATTTTGGGCGTTAGTACAATTTTGACTTTCATACAGATCCTGTGTTCATATAAATTCAACATCTGTATGATTTCGGCATTCGTACTGATCCAACGTTCATACAGATCCAATCCATACGACTATGATTTTTGACGTCCATACAGTTTTGGCTTTTGCGCAACTGTGATTTTGTTTTCTCTGCAACGAATCATTGTATCGTTTATGATTTTTGATTTTCTTTTTCCGTCGCATTAGATATTTGTTTTTTCTATTTTTTTTTCTCTTGTTGGTATTTGTAATGGTATTTGAAAAAGGATGACTTGCTTTAATATATTAGTGTGAGATTGAATAGAAAAAACAAATTGTATTGAAATTATGTGATGAAAATTTTTCTCAAGGAAAAAAGGATGTGGGGTTACATTAGTGATACGTTAGTTAAACCAAAAGATGAAAAGACTGAAGATTATATAACTTTGTTAGACACTTGGGAGGCAAACAAATAAAAAATTATCATTTAGATTAACAATTTTATTGATTATTTAATTGGTATGCAATTGCCGAAGTATGAGTACGCCAAAAAAATATGGGATCCTCTATCAAGGTTGTACAAACAGTCTAATTTTGCAAAACAATACCAATTGGAATCTAATATTCGAGCACTAAAACAGAATGATATGAATATAAAAAGAATTAAAAACACTCTTTGTTATTTTCATAATACTTGAGACAACTTTTATCATTTGAATTTGGTTATCTAACACATTTTTTTTTTTTATCATATTTTATTGACAAAAATACTCTCTCAAATCAGGGTTCTAAGTATTGGCCATTATGTATCGTAACTGCCATATCAGCCCTCCATTATAGTTACAAACTGGTAAATCGTTCTTGAGATGATTCACACCGAATCAAACCGTTACAGGCCCATAACCCTATTATACTGTTATAGCTTGGAAATTATAAAATATTAAATTTCAAAATTTCAAAATCCCTTCAATTTTATTTTTCAAAATTCTTATCAAACACACACACACTAATTGCATTAGAATGTTTATCTTGAGATGAATGCTAATAATTGATGTGCTTACATATAATTATTATTCACATATAATTCATTCAAATTAATTTCGACTCTATACTATCTCTAGAATCTCTTAATTGTATAGCATGGTTAGTATTATAAAAAACTAAGCAATAATAATAATAATAATAATAATAATAATAATAATAATATGAAGAAAAGTACTAAAAACTAAGCAATTCAACATTTTTTTAAAAAAAAAAACTAAACTTATACTAAATCATCTAAAAATAATTTTTTTAGCCATATAATATAAATATTTTCTCTGTCTTTTCTTCATATTTCGGTTAAAGATCTGCAATTAAAACCAAAAAATAAAAATAAATTAATCTAAAAATAAAAACATTAATAGTTCAAGTTTAATTTAATAGTTACCTAATGATTTTTTTTTATCTTTGTGCTGTTTGAGGTCAGCCTGAGTTTGGAAGCATATCTTACAGTTACCATTTGAACAAATAAACTTGACCGTCAAATGACGATCATCATGGTGACCCTTCATACCTGAAAAGTTTTTTTCGAAGAGGTTACATTTAATGCTCAGCATTTCTCTGGAATTTTCCAAAAGAAAAAATAAAATTAGTAATTTCTCTTGGGCCTTGACCTTTGTTTTAGGTCCGATAATATTTTCTCTACATAATTATTATGGCGAAGGAGATGAGAGACTATAACTCCTAGGTACAGTCAATTATAAAATTTCTATTGGGTGTTGATCGTATTCTCAAATTTTATTACGGTCACTACATACCGTATCATACCTACCACATATTACACTATTAAACAAATTGAATTACATGAAGTTCAATTCGAACTTCTTTTCTGGCAAGTGCAGAAACTCACTGTATTTCTATATGTCATCGAGGAGTAGTCATTGACATGGACAACGCAATGCAGGTGGGCTTTTTCGAGCCCACCCAATAGGTCGTCGTTGCTAGAGAGGCATTATGGGAAGATGTTTTCGAGGAACGGTTAACAGAGATAATATAGAGTCATAGAGAGTTTTCGAGGAACGGTTAACAAGATAAATAAGAACAACTATATTCCAAGAGGGTTTTGTAAACATGAGTCTCTCTCTCTCTCTTTCTCTCTACTGTAACATAAGTCTATCTCTCTTACGTAAATCAAATTTTAGGAAACCCTTATCTCTCTCATATAAATCAAATCAAATCAATTATAACCATGATATGTAAATCAAATTGCATAAATGATAAGCATAGATATGTAGAGAGCGAGACGTACCTGGGGTTCACAGAAGTTGGAGTTCCAAATTTTAATCTGAGTCAGTGATGTCCGGAGAGAGAAAAAAATGTGTTTGTGAGAGAAGAAAAATAAACATGGGCCATACACACACACACATGTGTGTGTATGTATAAATATATGTGTGTGTGTGTACCTTTGCTTCATGGACAAAAAACTTATCTCTATCCATTACATCTCACTGTTGAAAATAATTTTTTAATCTTGTAGTGAAAGCAAAACGTTTTGTATATTTCGAAGAAAGAAGAACATAATAAATGGTTGGATAAGAAACATATCCATTAAAAGGTAGTTTATGTTTTCAAGTGGATAAAATCATTGAAAACTTATATTTTCAAAAGAACAGTAAGTAATAAAGTCAACCCATGTGAAATTGGACATCATTTTTCATTTTCAGGATCAAAGATGATTCAAAACTGATATTTTTTGTAATGGTCCTTGTTGGCCCAGATATTGACCCAAAAAGGGGGGTGACTAGGGTCTTTAAAAAAATTTCGTAAAATTTTTATACTAAAATCTCAAATTAAATTTGTTAGTTCTTGTGATTGTGTATGCAGCGGAATAATCAATTAAATTAAAACAATCAAAGTAAAATGTAAGAGATACAAATAATTAGACCACAAGACACAAGAGATTTATAGTAGTTCGGCAAAATCTTTTTGCCTAATCTACTCCTCCACGCTCCCAACAGAGAGTTCTAATCCACTAATCCTTAATCTTCTTACATGTGAAGATTAAACCTTTTACAATCTTCTTAAGGGTAAAGATCAACCTTTCACAATTTTTTTACGGGTAAAGATTAAACCGTTCACAATCTTCTTTTCGGTGAGATCGGTTTGTCACAACCAAAGGTACCTCCTTTGGTCTTCTTCAACTTCTTCACAAGTTGATCTTTGATGTGGTCTTCCTTGAGGATCTTCTTGCTTTGATGTATCAATGAAATACAATATCTCAAAATAACACTCTAATGCTTTTGTAATCTAACTTACAAAAATTGATGTTAGAGTTCTAAACACTCTTCGTAAAGATTACAATTTTTTGACTCAATTGTGTTTAATACTTCTCACAAATATCACTCCGAAAATGATAGAATAACGTTAAGTATAAGAGTGATAACAAAGAAAATATATGAACTCAATAATAATAATGAAGAAACAAGTTTTAGAGAAATTTTAGTTTGTTATTTTTCTCTCTTAAGTTATTAAGTTTTTTACTCTTTCAAGAATACTTGAGTTTTATCAAAACTTCATATAATTCCTACAAAATATATCTAAGTATATATAGAAGAAGATAAGCATTTTAAATTCAAAATAGGCTCTTGATTATTAATGCTCCTTAGAGACATAATCAAGACATATATCATCAATTTTGATAAAATACAACCTTATCAATAATGTTATAGCTAAATGGCCATTAATATAATGTTAATACATGTATTAATATCATCCAAATAGGTGAAAAAAGGAATATCAACTGTTGCTACTTGTCTTATTAAGTCAATATGGCATGTGAAGTTCTTTTGCAAAAATTTTTGTCAGATTTCAAGAAAATGTACAACTTTTTTCCTGATAAAATTAATCATATCTTCCATATAATCCAAATATGACCTATATGAATTTATTATGATTTTAAATCCCTTCGAATAAGCTTTTCAACCATATATTACTCATCATATTTGGTCAAGATTTGAGAAAGATATACCATTTAGAATAGACAAAGGTCCAGCTCATATTTATACTGGCGGCAACTAATTTTTCAGACAAATGGCTATATTTGAACAATAAATATAGATCGAAATCATGCATACTAAGCACTTAATTAAATTATATTGAATTACATTTTCATATAAAAAAGAATCACTTCATTTGGACATAAAATGAATGAGATATGGTCATTCAAGTAAACAAAGATTCAAGCTGCGTTTTTCAAATCAGCTACTATTTTCTGAGAAAACATTTCGATTTGGACAACCCAAATAACTTGTACAAACATGAAATTAATAGGTGTGAACAATATTTGAATTAACTTTCTAACCATATAAAATTCATTAAGTTTGGATAAGTATTGAGAGAGTTAAATAACATTTAAACATCTTAATGAAGTTTGAAATAACATTAAACAAGCAATAGAGACAAAATTTGATGTGAAAAACCATTTTCAAGAGTATGCAAAAAGCTGTCAAATTTTCATTTGAAAGCTTTGAATGATTTTGATCCATTGTGTTTAACCCAATATTAAAATGATCAAACTGAATATTTATGATGATTCTAGACACCTTAAATGAGTTATAAAGACACTAAAAAATTTTCAAGAGTAACCGAAGAACGATGCAAGAATTAGAGCAAAAACAAGACGAGAGAGAGAAAACATTCTACTTATGAATAATTGACTGATACAGTGTTTTCGACACAATTCTAATTTTCTTCATCTGTTCTTAATTTTGTTCGATGTCTATAATCATTTTTTTCATCCAAAACACTTTTAAAATATTATTTCAAACATACTGAATTATTTTAATAATTGGAAAACATAATATACCTTGTCATAATATTGATAACTTATTTTCTCAATTCAGACAAAATGTGATCAAAATATGAATTTGTTAAATAATCAATGTATGAACAATTCAATCACATGTATCATGATATAATCAAATAATAATCATGCTCAAATCATAATATCATGAATGTATACAATCTCAGTGTGTGTGTATGCATTCTAATAAGTCAAAGTATATAATCACTTCAAGAGTAACGTCCTATAGATTTAATCTTATAAACTTAACCTTATAAACTTAATCTTACATAAGTCTTC
The DNA here is from genome assembly GCA_016647705.1 of Eucommia ulmoides. Taxonomy (NCBI): domain Eukaryota; kingdom Viridiplantae; phylum Streptophyta; class Magnoliopsida; order Garryales; family Eucommiaceae; genus Eucommia; species Eucommia ulmoides. The sequence continues at coordinate 44,228,525 of CM028331.1, forward strand.
TGCTCTTGATATCGAGGTTAAACCTGCATTTTACACTTAATATTTTGTAGTGGTTAACACACGTAATGTATAAATGAATCTTAATATTGTATAAATATCGTGACATCATTAAAATAGATATATTGACATCATCGAAATACATATATCAACAATCTTTTTCTTTTTTATGATGACAACCCTTTGATGGATTGTCACACTAATTATAATAAGTTCTCCATAAATATATGCACTATATAGAAAATGTCAATTTAAGCATATATGAATATTCAATCCATATATTTCTTTCCATTTGACATCATCAAAAAGATTATAAATATGTAAACATGATAGGGTTTGGAGATAAGATTTTGAGTAAAATAAAACACATCAATCGTTGGTAAGAATATACCAATTGTTTGATAAAAATATATCAATTAAACATATCGATTGATGACACTCTCATATTCAATAAACATATAAAATCAATTAAGTTTAAGAACATAAGATAGTTTTCACATATAAATTTATCCAATTTGGATTAAATTCCACCTGAATATAGCACACTGTAATTTTAGTATAGCAGAAAATATCAAGTAATAATTAAAACATTGATATCAATGAGATTTGTGTTAAATCAATTTACTTCTTAAATAAATAATCATTGAATTATGAAAATAGTGTAAACAGAATAATATCAACTTTTCAATATCATTTGTTGAAATTGATGGAGATAAAAAAAAAATTACGTTTTCAACATCAATGTCACTTTCAACAAAAATACATGAATGAATAAAATATAACACATAAAACATGCATTCATATTATAATAATCTCCTTTAGCAAGATACTGATTTTTAACATATCAAAACCAATCAAATCTTTCAATTTTAATTTATAAACATTTAAGAATAACAAGAGTATAACTGCTAATAAATAACTTATCAATTTAAGATCAAACACCAAGGAACTCAAGAGACCAATTTTGTACTAAAATCAAATATTTCATTAATTATAAGACATAATTCCAACTGGATATCTATTGTTGCATATTACTCTCAAATAAATCATGTATATCAAGTAATAATTAAAGAGACCTATATCAATAAGGTTTTAGAGAGATTTTGGATGAAGGATTGTTCACCAAGTATAGTTCCTATTGTGAAGAGTGACAGGTTCAATTTAAACCAGTGCCCGAAAAACGATTTTGAGCGGGAACAAATGAAAAACATTCCTTATGCTTCTGCGGTTGGAAGCCTAATGTATGCTCAGATTTGCGCTAGACCTGACATTGCATTTATTGTTGGGATATTGGGAAGATATCAGTGTAATCCAGGTATAGACCACTGGAGAGCTGTAAAAAAAGGTAATAAGATACCTTTAAGGGACCAAAGACTACGTGCTTATGTACAGACGGACAAACAATTTGGAAGTGATTGGTTACTCTGATTCAGACTACGCTGGCTGCATTGATTTACGAAAATCAACTTCATGATATATTTTTATGCTAGCTGGTGGAGCTTTTCTTGGAGAAGCGTAAAGCAAATTTTGATTGCCACTTCCACTATGGAGGCTGAGTTTGTATCGTGTTTTGAGGCTACCTCGCATGGTGTATGGATGAAGAGTTTCATTTCTGGGTTTAAAATTATGGATTCGATTTCTAAGCCACTGAGGACATATTGTGACAATTCTGCTGCTATTTTTATGGCTAAAACAACAAAAGTGGTAGTCGAAGTAAACACATCGACATCAAGTATCTAGCTATAAGGGAACATATTAAAGATAAAGCAGTAGTTATTAAACACATTAGCACTAAGTTTATGATTGTTGATCCTTTGACTAAAGGCATGCCACCATTGAAATTTAAGGATTATATAGATAGGATGGGACTTTGATCATTTATGTGTTTTTCATTGTAAGAACGATTTTTTATGAAACTCTATTTGTGATGTTTTCTCATATTTGACTTTCTTTTGTGTACACATTTATTTATTTATTTGAGAAACATCATTAAAGTTGGAATCTAGAATAAACATAAGGTTTATTCATTGAAGTTATATGGGCTATAATGAGAAACAAGGTGCATTGTAATACATAGAAGATAATACTGAGGACCTATTGCCATTATTCATGTGTTTTGTTTATTACTGTGGCAAATGATAGAATATATATATATATGGATCAAGTGGGAGAATGTTGGATTTTTTCCTAAAAAATCTTAAGAAAGTGGTCAATTCCTCAATCATTATAGGAAGGTGGATCAACGTCTTACCCATGTCCCCTTACATGAACCCCATGAACTCATGTAACAACTTTCACTTCTTTTGTATAGATCATGGTCATGCACTATAAGAGTGGGTTAAGTGAGTTACAAGAGTGGTCATGCACCCACATGGCCATTACCCCATGCTAGAGAAAAATAACATGGTGCATGGAAGCTACATAAGCTAGAGAGAAAAAAAGGGGTTACATGACCTTGTATGGGGATTGTGATTGGTTTTATCACACCTAACTGTCCACCTACCATGCACATCCAAAAATCAACTCTTTGATGGGAGGAGTCTATAAAAGGGGTTGTGCATTCGATTTTGGTTCCCTAGGCCTATAATCTCGCTTTAAAAACCAAATACACCATCAAACAGAGATTGAGTAAAGTTTAAAAGAGCCTTAACCTGAAACTAACATTTTCCATAATCTTAACTAAGTGAGAACGACAATAGCTGGAGGTACGTATCCAATCCACTTTTTAATTTTGCATTGATCTAATTGATGTTTTTATATACATGAGTACATTTAAATCGTTAAAATTTATCGCACGTGAGAAGCTCCTACAATCGGAGACTCGTGACCTCTTCTTTCGCCGATCAACAACTGATGAAACCACTAGAATCACAATTGAATCATTCATCGAAAAACACCATAAGTTTCTATGGGCACAGAAGATGATTAAACAAAACCAGTAAAAACCTATGAATAAAAATTGTGAAAAATTACAGAGGAACTTCGAGATTTGGAATATGAAACCATAGAGGTAATTAGGTGAAGAAACTACCTATATTTCAGCCATTGTCAAGAACATGTAAAATCAAACAGCCTATATTTCATCCATTGTCAGGAACAATATTTCAACCATTTAAGAACTATATGTCAGTTATTGTTAAGAACAATATTTCAGCCATTCAAGAACTATATGTCAGCCATTGTCAAGAACATATAAAATCAAACAACCTATATTTCAACCATGTTGAAGAACATATAAAATCAAACAACCTATATTTCAATCATTCAAGAACTATATGTCAATCAATGTCAATAACATATAAAATCAAACAACCTATATTTTAGCCATGGTCAAGAACTATAGTTCAACCATTGTATCAATAAAGCTCCCAAATAAAATAAATTACCAATGATTTTTTGCATCTTTGTGCTTGTTCAAATCAACTTCATTCTTGAAGCGGAGTTGGCAATTTAATTTCTTGCATATGAACTTGGCCTCTTGGGCATGGGAATCATTCTGATGAATTTTCTGTGCCCTCATGTTGTTAACAGATTTAATGCACAAATTGCATCGGATCTTGATTTCAAGAGCTTTGTCTTTCTTATTGGAACCTTTGCCTGAGCATACCATTACTCTTTAGGAGTTCTGTTTCTTGGCTGATGCTTTGAAATGGCCGATGCTCTTCTTATGTTCTCTCTTTCTCTTTATATATACATAGCCCATAAAACTAGTCCAGTCCAATATCCAATTAAAATGGAGAATTTATTTTGGGCCCCAAAAGCCCAAATATTCTACAGGTTTATGCTATTAAATAAAATTAATCAATAATAATTAGATTAATTTAAAATTATAATTGAATTAGTGAGGTCTAAATTATTCTGCCCAATAACCTGACCCAAAATTGTTTTAGCCCAAAAAGCGTAACCCGAACCCAAAGAATTTGTCGTTAAATAATTATATTTTAAAAAAATTGTTGTATAGTATCTTATTCGTTTATTTTATATAAAGTAAAAAATAAAATAATTTAAGGTAGCAAAATAATATTTGAGAAGATTTCAGTCAAATTAAAGTTATATGAATTTAAATAAATAAATATTGCTCAAATAAATTAATATTTCAGGCATGTTTCTTGGCTAATGCTTTGAAATGGCTGATGCTCTTCTTATGCTCTCTCTTTCTCTTTATATATACATAGCCCATAAAACTAGTCCAGTCCAATATCCAATTAAAATGGAGAATTTATTTTGGACCCCAAAAGCCCAAATATTTTACAGGTTTATGCTATTAAATAAAATTAATCAATAATAATTAGATTAATTTAAAATTATAATTGAATTAGTGAGGTCTAAATTATTCTGCCCAATAACCTGACCCAAAATTGTTTTAGCCCAAAAAGCGTAACCCGAGCCTAAAGAATTTGCCGTTAAATAATTATATTTAAAAAAAAAATTGTTGTATAGTATCTTATTTGTTTATTTTATATAAAGTAAAAAATAAAATAATTTAAGGTAGCAAAATAATATTTGAGAAGATTTCAGTCAAATTAAAGTTATATGAATTTAAATAAATAAATATTGCTTAAGTGTTCGTAGGTTTGAAGGCATGTCCCACTCGTTAGATCAAGCCCTAAAATTTTAGAATTCAAATAAAAAAAATTTAGCCCATAGAATTGGCCGTGTCTCGCTATTTAAGCCGCTAGTTTACTCTTGTGTTACTGCTGATATCATTTTTGTGCTTCTATTTGTCTCAATAGAATAGGGTCTCGGAGTGTAAAAGTATTTTTACACTCCATGAAGTTAGAGAGAAAATAGTGTACAGAGGAGGAGCAATGTTTCTCTGCGTTCTGAAAGTAGACACCATTTTCAGAAGTTAAAAAATGACAATCCCATTCAAGAAGAAATGGAAGAAGCATTGCCACGTGAACATGGTAATTTCCTATGTTTTAATCAATTATTATTTCCATAATTTTTTGGGAATAAAAAAGAAAAAAAAACAGAGCTTAGTGATACAAATGTATATATTGAGAGAGAGAGAGAGAGAGAGAGAAAAATAAACTACATAACTTAAAAAAAAAATAAAAAATATAGATAGTGGAGATATGTATGTATAGAGATAGACAGAAAGATAGAGAATAAACGCGAAATTTAAACTACATTGAACTGTATATAGAGAGAGACAGAGACAGAGAGATATATGTATGTATAGAGATAGACAGAGAGATAAAGAATGAACTGTGAGATTCGAACTACATTGAACTGCAGAGAAAAATAGAGTGTGATTAAACTACACAAAACCAAAATATTTCTTCAATAAAATGCATAACTTAAACTGAATAACAAACATTTTTTATCAATTAAAAAAAATAAAAAATAAAAAAATTGCTACCTATTTTCATATATTTTCAGTGATTAGCTGTATTTTTATATTCTTTTAGATCAACCTCATTCTCAAATCGACGGTTACATTTATTCTCTGAGCAGACATAGATTGCTACCTTTGCATCAGAGTCATTCTAATGACAAGTCAAAGCTTTCATCTTCCCAAATAATCTGCAACACAAGCTACAAGCGATCTTCTCCTCCTTCGCCTGGTTGACAATCATGGTGTTGCCAGAGTAGCTACACTCAAATTAAGGCGCGTCATACTAAATATAAGAAGTGTGCATAAAAACATCAATTACAATGGATTCAATTCGTCAAAACCGTAATGACACCGCTGCTAAGGGAGATTACGTTGAAGAGGAGTTGGTCTTGGACCTTCTCGTCACTTTCGCCGATTAAAATTGCCACGTGAACGGCAGCGTTGTATGCCACTGCATCATTGGGATTGATGCTCTTGCAGAGTTCCTTCCCGTTGAAAAAATTGTTGCACGTTTGGAATCCTTAGTCGTCGGTGTGTTCTCACATTACTGTTGATATCCATTTTGTGCTTCCACTAGGTTCAACAGAATAGGGTCTCGGAGTGTAAAAATATCTTTACACTCCATAAAGTAGGAGAGAGAACAATGTACAAAGGAGGAACAATTTTTCTTTGTGTTTTAAAAGTAGACACCATTTTCAGATGCCGAAAAATGAAAACCCGATTCAACAAGAACCGAAAGAAGTGTGGCCACGTGAAAGTGGTGATTTCCTATATTTGAATCTGTTGAACTTATTATTTCTATAAATTTTTGGAGATTTAAAAAAAAAAAAATAACGAAGAACAGAGCATGGTGATATATATATATATATATATATATATATATATATATATATATGTGTGTGTGTGTGTGTGTGTGTGTGGAGAGATAATGAACTGCACAACTTATACTGCATTCAACTGCATAAAGAAAAATAGAGCGTGGTGATATATATATATATATATATATATGTGTGTGTGTGTGTGTGTGTGTGTGTGTGTGTGTGTAGAGATAGAGAGAGAGAAAAAGACAGAGAATGAACAACGAAACTTTATATAAAAAAAAAATAGTATATGATTAAACTGCACAGAACCAAAATATTTCTTCAATGAAATGCAAAACTTAAACTGAATAACAAACATTTCTTCATCATTTAATCATAAAAAACATTTCTTTATTACCTTTTTTTAGTGATTAACTGCATTTTTATGTTATTTTGGAACAATCTCATTTCTAAATCGACAGTTATATTTCTTCTTTGAGCAGACATAGATTGCTACCTTTGCATGAGAATTATTCTGATGATGAATCAAAACTTTCATCTTACCAAATAATCTGCAACACATGTTATAAGAGATCTTCTCCCCTTTCGCCAGTTTGGCAATCACGGTGTTGCCAGAGCAACTACATTCAAATTACAGAATGTTTTTCCAAACATAGGGATTGTGCACAAAAACATTAATTGCAATGGATTCAATTCATCAAAACCGTAATGACGAGCGAGGTTACGTTGAAGAGGAGTAGGTCCTAGACATTTTTATCACCTACGCCGGTTAAAATAGTCGTCTGAATTATGGCATATGCCACTGTATCATTGGGATTGATGCTTTTGCAGAGTTCCTTCATGTTAAAGAAACTATTGAACCTTCTGAATCCTCAGTAGCTGGTGCGCCCTCGCATTACCGTTGATATCCATTTTGTGCTATCGTCGGGCTCAACAGAATAGGGCCTCGGAGTGTAAAAGTATTTTTACACTCCATAAAGTAAGAGAGATAACAGTGTACGGAGGATGAGCAGTTTTTCTCTATGTTCTAAAAGTGGACACCATTTTTAGATGCCAAAAAATGACAACCTGATTCAACAAGAATCGATAAACGCGTGGCGATGTGAACGTGGTGATTTCCTACATTTGAATCTTTTGAACTTATTCTGTCCATAATTTTTATGGGACCAAAAAAATGAAAAACAGAACGTGGTAATATATATGTATATTACATGGAGAAAGAGAATGAACTGCATAAAAAAATAGAGCGTGGTGTTATATATATATACATGGAGAAAGAGAGAAAGAGATACAGTATACGGATAAAGAGAAGTTTTTTACTATGTTCTGAAAGTGGACACCATTTTCAGATGCCGAAAAATGATAACCCGATTCAAGAAGAACTGGAAGAAGCATGGTCACGTGAACGTGGTGATTTCCTATGTTTTAATCTTTTAAAATTATTATTTCCATAATTTTTTTTAGATTTTTTTTTTTTAAAAAAAAAAAAAACAGAGTTTGGTGATACATACGTATATATATAGGGATAGACAAGGAACTTCATAACATAAAATGCATTAAAAAAAATAAACAGAGCATGGTGATATATTTGTGTGTGTGTGTGTGTGTGTATCTATGGAGAGAGAAGGAATGAACTGCAAAATTTAAATTTCATTAAACTTAATAAAAAAAACAGAATGTGATTAAATTGCATAAAACCAAAACATTTCTTCAATGAAATGCACAACTTAAATTTAATAACAAACATTTCTTCTTCATTTAAACATAAAAAATATTTTTTCACTACCTATTTTTCATATATTTTTAGTGATCAACAACATTTTTATGTTATTTTAGATCAACTTCATTCCCAAATCGACAGTTACATTTCTACGTTGAGTAGACATAAATTGCTACATTTGCATTAGAGTCATTCTGATGATGAATCAAAGCTTTCATCTTACCAAATGATCTACAGCACAAGTTACAAGCGTTTTTTTCCTTCTTCGCCTGGTTAGCAATCAGGGTGTTGCTGGAGTAGCTATATTCAGACCAGGGAGTGTTCTTCCAAACATAAGGATTATGCATAAAAACATCCATAGCAATAGATTCAATTCGTCAAAATCGTAATGATGCCGCCGCCCTCAGCGGGGTAATGTCGAAGAGGAGCAAGTCTTGGACCTTCTCGTCACCTTCGCCGCTTAGAATCGCCTGATGAACAATGGTGTCGTATGCCACTTCTTCATCAGGATTGATGCTCTTGCAGAGCTCCTTTCCGTTAAATAAACTGTTTCACCTTCGAAATCCTCAGTTGCTAGTGCACCCTCACGTTACCGTTGATATCATTTTTGTGCTTCCGTTAGGCTTAACAGAATAGGATTTCCAAGGGTAAAAGCATTTTTACACTTCATAAAGTAGCAGAGAGAACAGTGTACAGAGGAGGAACAATTTTTCTCTATGTTCTGAAAGTGGACACCATTTTTAAATGCCAAAAAATGACAACCCAATTCAAGAAGAATTGGAAGAAGCGTGGCCACGTGAACGTGGTGATTTCTTATGTTTGAATTTTTTGAAGTTATTATTTCCATACTTTTTTTGAATTTCCCCAAAAAAAAATAGTGCTTGATGATTCCCTTCAGATCCACGCGCCTGCTCGCGTCGTCTCGGATTTTGGGCTCTATCTCCTCAACCAAAGCTCAGACTCTATCTCATAATATACTATCGGAACCGTCTCGATGATACAATTCCAACAGAGTAAAAATCAAGGAAATCTGACATGGCACGCGCTCCCACAAGTGGTTCGAAGTTTCTGCGTCGACTTCCTCTCAGATCTTACGCACCTCCTGCTTCCTCGAACTGGTTCAAGTCTTTTTTGATCGGTTTTCTATGAAGTTGGATAGGTTTCTGGGGTTTCTCGGAGTTTTGATTATGTTTCTGATTTCTATTTTGTGATTTTAGGATCACAAGATATAATTTCTGTTATATCCTTGTGGTCCCGACACCGGTTCACCCGTTTTCCACTCGATCCTTGAAGTAGGTTCCTTAACAATTTCAGTATTACAGATTTATTTGTGATCTTCTTTTCATCAAATTCGGATCATACAATATAATTCTCTTTATATTATTGATTCGGTTCATCACGGAGATTTGATCGGTTTAAGGGGCTCTCAATCGGTTCTTCACTAGTATAGACTGATTCCTGGACAATTTAAGTATTCTGAATTCATCTATGACAACAGTTTTTTCAGGTTCAACAGCGATGCCTATGGGTTCTTCGCTCTTTATCAATACCAAAGAGGAATCGGATCCTTCTCCACTACTGTTACCCTGTCTATTGCAGATTGGGCTTCACTCTTGCTCCATATCTTTTCTAAAAATAGTATAAACCTTTTCCCTACTCTCTCACTTACTGGACATAACTCTTCTTAGTTCTTTGATTCTGCTTGTTGTAATCATATGACATCTGATCCCAATATTTTTTCAACCAAACTCTCCGCTGTGAATATTCCTCGTATTCATACTGCTGATGGTTCTCAAATACGTGTTACTCATACTGGTCAAGTTTTTACTTCCCATCTTTTCGTTCCTGACACGTATTTGATTCTGAAACTTACCTTAAATATATTATTTGTTGGACAACTTCGTGAATTGGGATTTGAAGTCATATTTTCTAATAGTGGTTGTTGTGTGAAGGATCCTCGGACAGGAGAAACTCTTGGGACTGGTCGTAAGGTTGGAAGCCTATTTGAACTTACCAATTCGCACATTCCATCTCCAACTTTATCACCACCACAACCACATGTCTCTTCATTAACGTGTGCAACCTTACCACCACTGCCAACATCCTCTTTCTCTTCCTCATTCTTATCTCCACAACCATCAACGTTTCTCTCACTATCCCAAATTTGGCATGCTCGTTTCGGCCACACTTTATCTAGCCTATTCAAATCGCTTATCTCTAGCGGTCAGTTAGATTCAGTTCAACATGAGTTCTTCAAATATATCTATTATCAACTAGCAAAATAACCAACTCTACCTTTCAAAGAGAGTCAGTCTATTTCCCTTATATCCTTTTATCTAATTCATTCTGATATTTGGGGGCCTTCTCCTCATGCCTTGATGGGTGGTTATCACTACTTTGTTATCTTTGTGGACTACTGCTCTCGATATGCATGGTTGTTTCTTATGAAACATCGATCCGAACTATTCCAAATATATTCTGAGTTTTTCTCTATGGTTCAAATACAATTTTCTAGAAATATCAAAGTTTTTTGCTCAGATAATGTAATGGAATACAAGGATCGTGTTTTTCTTAACATGCTTCGCAAAAATGGCATGCTTCCTCATCGCTCGTGTCCTAGTACATCCTAGCAAAATGGACGAGCCGAACGCAAACATAGACATATTCTTGACATAATTTGTTCTCTCCTTATTTCTTCATCACATCCTGAGCATTTTTGGTGTGATGCTGTTTTCACAGTTGTCTATACAATAAATCGTGTCTCTTCTGCTATAATCCAAAATCAGTCTCTATTTGAGTGCTTTTACGATAAACCTTTTGATTACTCTAAACTCAGAGTCTTTGGTTGCGCTTGTTTTGTTCTTGTCAAACCACATGAACACAACAAACTGGAACCAAGGGCTCATTTGTATTGTTTTATTGGATATGGCATCGAACATAAACGGTATCGGTGTTGGGTTTTCATTTCTAAAACCCTTCGTATCTCGCAACATGTCATTTTTTGGGAACATTAAATGTTTTCTTCCTTACGGTCATTTGACATGTCAACCCTCACCAACTTCATATTCTTTATTGATCTATCAATTGAGCTATTTCCAGATGATACAATTCTAGGTACTATTGAGTGTACTCCAACACCACTAGTTGAGCCCAGCCTTGCCCCTTATGCTGAGTTCACCCTAGAACCACCAGCTGAATCCACTTCAGAACCACCAGCTAATCTCACCCTTCTAACTCAAGCGACCATACCTGAGACTTCTCCTATGGTCGACAATCCTATACTGCCTTCTCTTGAGATCCAAGCCGCAGATCATTCCCGCCGCTCTACCAGGGTAACTCATCATCCACATTACCTTTCTGATTTTCATTATTTTTTCACTATACTTCACCTGCATGAGCCTCAATCCTATAAGGAGGCTAGTATTAATCCTCTTTGGTAGAAAGCAATGGACGAAGAACTTCAGGTCCTTGCCAAAACTCATACCTAGTATATTGTTGATCTGTCCCCTGGAAAAACTCCTATTGGGTACAAATGGGTGTTTAAGATCAAGATGCTTTCTGATGGATCTATTGAACGATATAAAACCCGACTTGTTGCCAAAGGATTTTCTTAAGAATATGGCATTGACTATGAAGGGACATTTGCTCCAATGGCAAGGCTAACATCTATTCAAACACTTCTTGTCATCGTCGTCATTCGAAAATGGACTCTTTTTCAAATGGATGTCAAAATGTATTTCTCAATGACGATCTTCTTGAAGAAGTCTATATGCGTACCCCTCCCGACCTGGCTGCCCTTCGAAATAAAGTTTGTCACTTTCGCCGTGCTCCATATGGTTTGAAACAAGCTCCACGTGTCTAGTTTGCCAAATTCAGCACTACTATTCATTAGTTTGGATTCACAACTAGTGCTTATGATTCGGCTCTATTTATTCGCCATACTGCCAACAATATTATATTTCTTTTATTGTATGTGAATGATATGGTTATTACTGGAGATGATCTACATGGTATTTCTGAACTCAAAAAGTTCCTCAGTGGCCAATTCAAGATGAAAGATCTTGACGTGTTCCCCTATTTTCTTGGCCTCGAAGTCTCATCTAACTCTGATGGATATTTTCTCTCTTAGGCCAAGTATGCCTCGGATTTCCTTTCCAAGGCTGAGATCACTAACTCAACCATTGCCACTATTCCTCTCGAGTCGAACGTCAGACTTACCCCACTAGATGGTTCACCTTTTCAGGATGCCACTCTATATCACCAACTGATTGGAAGTCTTATATAACTTACTATCACTCGCCCTGACATTGCCTATGCTGTTCATCAGGTCAGGTAGTTCTTGTCCACTCCTCGGACCACCCATTACTTGGTTGTTCTTCGAATTCTTCGACATGTCAAGGATACTTTATTTCATGGGTTTCATTTCTCAGCACAGTTTGCTCCCGATTACAAGTTTATTCTGATGCCGATTGGGCCGGAGACCCCATCGACAGACGTTCAACCACTTATTACTGTTTCTTTTTGGAAAATTCTCTCATTTCCTGGAATAGTAAGAAATAAAAAGTGGTTGCTCGCTCCAGTACTGAAGCTGAATATCGTGCCATGACTGATGCAACTCAAGAACTTCTCTAGCTTCTTTAGCTACTCGCTGATATGGGTATCCTTTCTTCTGTTGCCACTACCTTGCACTGTGACAACAAGAGTGCTATTCAAATCGCTCACAATGATGTATTCCACGAGTGTACAAAACACATCACGCGAGATTGATTTCCACTTCATCCATCATCACATTCTTCGGAATATGGTTCGTCTACAATCTATTAGTTCAGCCGATCAGACAACAGACATTTTCACTAAGGCTCATCCACCTGGACATTTTCACTCATTGGTTTCCAAACTTAAGTTCACCTCCCATTTACAGCCTTGAGTTTGAGGGGAGATATTAATGTAATAATAGGCTTGATCTATTTGGCCAATTAGGGTAAAACGCTAACCCTCACTTTCCCTATAAATACTTGGATATAGTGTTGTATTCTTTGTATCTTTTCTCATCTATTCAATATATCATTCATGTTCCCCACTTCTCAATTATCTTAACATTTTGAGACTTTTGTAAACATGAAATCAAACTTCAGGTGCTCTATTTAAACATTTTAATTTGAATTTCAACAATGACATTCAACAAACACAATGATAATCACAATAAACACACACACACACACACACACACACACACACACACACACACATATACAGAAAGAGATTCACCTGTGGAAAGATAAACCCAGAAATCCTTTTGCTATCTCAGAGAGAGAAAGAGACGAATGAGTGAATACGATTTGGAAGAAAGGGAATGGAGGAGGAAGGACTTTGTTGGGTTCTTTCTTGGAAAAAGAAAGAGACTGCCGGTGTACTGTTTGTGAGAGAAGAGAAATGAATATGCATGGGCTATATATGTCTCTTTGCTTGGTCTACAAGAAATCTATCCCTATCCATTACATCTTTTATAGTCTTGTAGTGAAGAACAGAAGAACTGGTCGGACAATATGTTTAACATCTTATGTTTTCAAAAGAGCAGTAAGTCTCATGTGAAATTCCAATTTCAGGACCAAAGATGAATCAAAACAGATGTTTTTGGTAATGGTCCTGCTTGCTAGATTTAGAAAAAGTAGTAGGAAAGGAAGCAAGAAAGGTTTTATATATATATATATATATATATATATATTTTAATCTTCTTCTCTATCTACGCATGTATGTGTATATAGGGCACCAAGTTACATGAAAAAAGTCTGGAGGAATGAGATCAGATTCAGATGATCATCTTATATGGATGCATCATGAGTTAAAGAGATGTATATGTGGAGAAAAAATAAAAAGAGACGTTTAAAGTGGTTGGTATGAGGAACCGGTTATACAAGTCACTTAAAACATATATTTTTGAAATGTTTTTGTTCTAATTTTTAATTTTGTCCCAAACAATCTAGAAATAAAAATAACTAAAAAAATAGTTTGGGAAATTCTAGTAAAGCCTTTATAATATATAATACATTTACTTCTTTAAGGTATATTTTTGTAATATTGTTATTTTCTTTTCAACTCAGCTCAAATTTGACCCTAACATGTTAATGCTAAACACAATATTGCCCTTTAATAATAATTTTAAGAATTAATATAAAATAATTAATACAACAAGGTATAAAATAATATATGATAAAAAATTTTAGGATTCAAACTGTAATTTTTAAGGGTTCAAAAAGTAATTTTTAAAATTTCGTGCCTTCTTTTTCCTTGCACGACCACCACCGGCTTCAAAGTTCCATACATAATAAATAGTCATTGGAAGCTAGATTAAGAAAAATTGTTCTCTGTTGCTTAGCTGATAACACTGCTATTTTAATTCACTATCCATTTTCATTCACAAAACATGGGATGGTTGGTTGCTTTTTTGATAACCCCAATTTTTGTTTTTCACTCAATAAAAAAAAAGTACTTGTGACTCCTAATTTTTTTTAAAAAAAAAAATTATATTTACTCCAACCCACCCACCCATAGCCACCACAGCCCCATCATTTTTTTTTTTAATTTATTTAAAAAGAAAATGGTGAAAAAAATATATATTTTAAAATAGAGTTGTGACTGTATAAAGATAACGGAAAAAAGTGTAACAAGAAAAAACTTAAAAGAACAATATGTATTTTAATTTTAATTATTTTTAAATTATTAAAGATAAGATTATCATTACAATAAAAAAAATATCAATAATTTTTAACCTTTAGGGAAGTAAATGATATTTGATCAAAAATAATATGGGATTGACCGCTATTTAATAAATGGTAGAGAATCTATGAATTTAAACAAATAAGGGAAATAAGTAATAAATACCCTAAGTTCTTCACCGTGGTCAATTTATTGAGTCCGGAATTAAGCCCATATGGGTGATACATTCTAAAGATCCGTTTGGTTGTCCTTTAATTTGTAAATTTTATTATATTTTTATTAGTAATATATAATAGTTATACTTTAATGCTTGACTCCAAGGATTAAAAAACACTTAATTTTATCAACTAATTGTTTTAGTTCTAATTTAGAGGTAATTTTCTTGCATAATTAGACTAAATTGTAATTTAAAATTTTAATTAACATAAAATATTCTTATGTAATAATGTATAAATTTTAATTATTTAATTAAATGATAATTAAATATGAAAAAATATAAATAATTCATAAGAGAATTCAAGAAGTAGGATAATTTAGACATCTAAACAGGCCCTAAAAAATTAGGATTTGATTTTCAAAGGTCCAACTAATAAGCCTAAGTCCAATATCTAAGTTTTCCTCTCTGTTTTTTTCTCGAGTCTCAATCGTTGTACTTGACCACTGTGAGAAATGATGATGTTCATTTTATTTTAGTAAATATCTTTGTAATGCAATCTTCATACTTTGTTTTAACGCATATAATTTGTTATTATTTGATGTGGGGGTAAAATAATTTTTACATCTACTCCTGGGTCAAAGACGGACCAACCCGAGATTTTGGTCTGATCCACTCGAATCACCCTTTTACTGCCTAGAAAAAGTCACCTGATCTGTATCCTCACATGGGAGGTTTCATACATGAGGCACACTACTCTTCCAACGGTCAGAGGATCTAGCGTAGTAGACTCATTGATGTTGCTAGCAATATAGTTGCTGGTTAGAGGATCTAGCGCAATAGATTCGCTTGTGCAATGCTGCAGCACGTGAAAATCCACCACCTCCGCCAAAAGCTTAGTCAGAATATTCTATCACTGGTGATATCTTGATAGAGCCTCATGTTCCTAAGATTCCCCACGTCGTTGGCAAGGCTCGGTTTTAGCAGATTGAGATTCAGGTGGTTTCAAAGTTGAAGAATTGAAACAAAGAACAAGTATTGTGAGTTCTAACTGGAACTACGACCATACAGCTGATGAGTGTTTCATGTTGGAATATTTTTATGGGCTAACATTAATTGAATTAATTATTTTACAAAAACAGGTTAATAGATAATCTATTATTTAAGCAGCCCAAATAATCAGTGATCATATTTTGATTTGGGTTGTGACGTCTTTTATGTAGAATCTCAATTAAGTGACAAGTGTAGGTTTAGGGTTTTATTGAAACCCGTTATGAGATGGCCCAACGAGAAACCCTAGTATATATAACTAGGTCCCCTCCCTAATCTAGATTAAGGGTTTCTTCCCATTGAGAGCCGCCACTACGAAATCTAGATCATAGTGAGGAAGATCTAGTTAGTAATCTGCTGCAACAGATTCAATCTTTTGCGATGGCTGAGACATGTACGCTTTCGATTACCGTTTTTCATTGTTGTGTCCAAATAATCATGTATACTTTAAATTATTATTTAATTTCATTTTATTGTGATTATGAGAAATAATCAACATTTGGTATCAGAACCTACATACATGATTTAGGATCTACAATTAATTGTTTGAAATTTTCTTTAGTTTTTATTTATTCATGAAACCGAAACTTGCGGTCACGATTTCATGAGAATTTTGTTTCAATTAACTGTAAAACATTAGAGATTTTATTCCCATAGATTCAAGCTTTAAATTAATATATTATACATGCAATTTAGTTGTGTAATCAGAGAGAATTTCGACGTTGAAGTTTCGGCTACGAATCCTAGAAAATTCTCGAAATCGAAACTTGGGACCGTGATTTTATGTATTGTTTTGCTTCTATTGAATGTAAAAACTTATGGCTTTTATTCATCTTGATTCAAGCTTTAATTTTATATATTACACATGTTATTTGATTGTGTAATTAGAAAGTATTTCGTGGTTAAGTTTTCGACTTCGAAATTCTAGTGAAATCGAGATTCGTTTTAAAATCGACGGATATAGATGCGGTTTTGATACAATTAAACATCATATAAAGATTTTAAATTAATATTAGGTACAGACCCATATAAAATTCGGTAGAAATAAGGGTTAAAATCGAGTTTAGGTTTTTGGCCATGGAGAAGAGAGAAAATCTCAAACCGCGACTTGTTCTTGATTTTTGATGATATTTCTACTAATTTTTCTTCAATTAATTGTTATAGATGTATAGAAAAACATAAATCTACATAAACCCATAAAACAATTAGAGAAAACGGCGCGATTTTAGGGCTTTACAAAAGCGGGCCGAAACTAGGTCGAAATGACCCGGTTCAGACCCAATTGGAGGTTGAAGACAACCTCCAGCTGGTTCGGCCTTTCCCCACACGCTCAACAGGCGCGTGGGGGCGCGTGGGCATTGTTCCGGGACCTGTTTTGGGTTCTGTTTTTTCCTGTGCACTTATTTTCATGTCCTCTAATTTTTTGTAAAATTTATTTGATTTTTTTAGAATTAAAAATATTTTTTAGTTAATTATTACTTATTATGTGATTTAATTAGCTTAAAATTATTTTTAGGCATGATTTTTTGTTGAAAATTTTACAAATATTATATTAGATGACTTAAGACAGGATTGTAGTACTCACTCTCCTTAAATTTAGATTTATTGATGTGTACTCTTCTAATTAGTTTTAAATCACATAAAACTAGTTTAATAGTTAGTTTAAAAATATGGTAAAATTGTTATTCAAATTCTTGTAACTATAATTGATCGTTGATAACTGAAATTATATTTTGTGATGTACTTCATCTTGTTTTGATCATATTCATATAGGTTGCTAATATGCACTGTTGTGATTGGACAATATAGTTTAATTTTTTCAATTTGGAACGAATGCTTGTGAATTGTTGAGGTTAATTTACCAAAGTGATTTAACCAAAATAATTTACAAGTTTTTAAGTTCCTATTTTGTTGATGGAAAATTTTTAGATTAATTTGTACATTCACCTGCCCAAAGGGGGTTATTGTGCAGATTAATTTAATTGCTGGGCAATGAAGTTTAATTTTTTTAATTTGGAACGGTTGCTTGTGAATTGTTGAGGTTATTTTTCCAAAGTGATTTAACCAACATAATTTGCAAGTTTTCGCGTTCCTATTTTCTTGATGGAAAATTTTTAGATTAATTTGTACATTCACCTGCTCAAAGGGGGTTATTGTGAAAATTAATTTAATTGCATGAGGATATTATGTGAGATAAATAATTTGATAATTTTGTTTGGCCAAAGGGAATAAATTTTGAAAGATTATTTGTTTCATTATATTTTGAAGAAAATATATAGATTTGAAGGTCAATCTACCCAAAGGGAATGGATTTTTAAATCTGTAAAAAAAAATTATTTTGATAATCCTCATGATTAAAGAATAATTGTTTATTGTGGACTTTACCTAAATTAGAGTTTATAATAACACAATTGATTTTTATATTGTATTGCCTATACTTAATTGAGTATTTTGCCTATTACCCATAATTGATCAAGTTTTATTTTTTGTGAAAAACAATTTTTTTTGCTGCGAACAACAATAATGTCACCACTGAAATTCTAAATGGGTCGAACTATAAGAAATGGAGGTCACACATAGAGTTCACTTTGGGAAAAATGGACTGGGACCTAGCCCTGCGTGAGGATGAACCTTCTTAACCTACTAATGAGAGCACTGAAGCAGTGAAAGATCATTATGCAAATTGGGAAAGGTCGAACCGTTTGAGCCTCATTTCAATCAAGAGGTCCATTGCGGAGCATTTCCTTAGAGTAATACCTGAGAGCAAAAAGGCTAAGTAATTTCTCACTACTATGGAGAACTTATACCAAACATTGGATAACGCCGAGGCTGGGTATTTTATGGATGGATTGATGAATATAAGGTACGATGATACAAAAGACGTTCGCGAATTCATCTTGAGAATGGTGAATCTTCAAACTAAATTGAAGGCACAATACATTCCGCTTCCCGATAAGTTTATTATTCATCACGCTTTCAACTCTCTGCCAGCCTCTTTTAGCCAACTCAAGTCTTCCTACAATACCCAAAATCAGACTTGGAGTGTAAACGATCTGATCACGAAATGTGTGGCTGAGGAAGAAAAGCTAAAAAGATAAATGAATGAATATGCTCATTTCGTTACTCCTGGGAAGCAAAAAAATCAAAAGAGGGGTTAAAAGACTAGAAAACCCAATTTCCATGGTTACAAGAAAAGGTAGAATTTCAAGAAAAGTGGGAGTGAGAAGCAGATAAATTGAAATGTCAAGAACAGAGTCATTAAGTACTTTCCCTGTAACAAAGAAGGTCATAAGAGGGTTGATTGCTTTAATTTTTAAGAACTGGCTAGAGAAGAAGAATGAACATGGTATGTTATCTGCCTATGTCTGTTTTGAATCTAATTTAGTTGATGTTCCTTTAAATTCTTGATGGCTCGAAAGTGGTGTTACCGTTCATGTTGCAACTTCCTTACAGGGGATAAGAAACCTGATGAAGTCAAGTGAGAAAGAGTCAAAGCTTAAAGTTGGCGGTGATATCGGGATTAGCGTTGAGCACGTTGGGACTGTTGTTTTAGACTCTGGTTTTCAACTTGTTTTGAATAATGTTTTCTGTGTACCTTCTTTTAAAAGGAATTTAATTTCCTTTTGAGTACTTGATAGAGCTGGATATTATTTCACATTTTCAAATAAAAAAATTGAGATGATTTATGACTCTAAGGTGGTTGGCAAATGTGTTTTATCTGATGGTCTTTATAGATTGTCATTGTTATCTGTATGTTCTTACAATGTTGAAAACACTGTTACTAAAAGATCTTTAACTAAGAAAATATCTTCGTTATTGTGGCATAAACGGTTGGGGCACATTTCTAAGGAATGAGTAGATTGTTTGATTGGTTTTGGGATTCTTCCTCCTCTTGATTCTGATAACTTGAAAGTTTGCGTTGATTGTGTAAGAGGAAAATTGACCAAGACCAAGAAGAAGAATTCTACTCGTAGTCAGAATTTGTTGGAGATTGTTCATACAGATATTAGTGGGCCTTACTCGACTACCTTGCGTGGCAACAGGTACTTTATTACATTAATTGATGATTTCTCCCAATATGGCTATGTTTATTTAATCAAATAAAAGGTAGATGCTCTTGAAATGTTCAAAATCTTCCGAATTGAAGTTGAAAAACAACTAGGGAAAGTCATAAAAATTGTGAGGTCTGATCGAGGTAGTGAGTATTATGGAAAGCATGGTGACGCAGGACAACAGAAGAGACCTTTTGCAAGGTATTTGCAGGATAACGAGATTGTTACTCAGTATACTATGCCAGGAAGTCCTGAACAGAATGGCATGGCAAAGAGGCGAAATCGCACTCTTATGGAAATAAAGAGAAGTATGATGAGTAGATTGAATTTGCCAGAATATTTGTGGGGTGAAGCCATCAAAGCAGCAACCTACATTCTGAACTGCATCCCTAGCAAATTAGTGCCTAAAACACCATTTCTAACTGTGGACGAACATAAAACCCAGTTTGAATCATTTTATAGTATGGGGGAGTCCAGCTAAGGTGAAGTTCTACGATCCTTTTATGAAAAAGTCAAATTCGAGAACTACTAGATGTTTTTTTATAGGATATCCTAGTTACTCAAAAGGATACAGATTTTATTGTTCGACTCGTGGCACTAGAGTTGTTGAATCTCAAGTAGCAAAATTTTTGGAGTTGGATGTTGCTGAAGTCATTCCCTTTTAGTTCGATGAAAGAGTAAAACCCATTGATGTTATTTCTTTGCCTATACTGACCTCAGAAGTCACCTCTTATGATGGAGCTATTGATCGGGAGATTCAGTGAGGTGTGGATATTGTTACTCCTCCTACTGCTGAAGTAACGCCTATTGTAGATGAGATCCCTCTAACCAATGAGGTTGCGAATGAGTTATCTTCTGAAGTACAAGTGAGAAGATAGCAAAAAACTAGAAGAGATGCCATTTCTAATGATTACTATGTTTACCTTGGAGAGGGAGAATATGATATTGGAGAAGAGGTGGACCCGACTACTTATCGTGAAGCTCTCAATAGCGATCGAGCAAATGAATGGCTAATTGCAATGGGAGATAAGGTGCAGTCTATGTCAGACAATGATGTTTAGAAACTTGTTGACCTTCCTCAGGGATATAAACTCATTAGATGCAAATGGGTATTCAAGACCAAGAGAGACAACAAAGAGAATGTTGAAAGATTCAAGGCTCGATTGGTTCTTAAAGGATATCCACAGCGAGAAGGCATTGATTTCACAGAGATTTTTTCACCAGTTTCCACTAAAGATTCCTTTAGGGTAATTATGGCGTTGGTAGCTCATTTTGACTTAGAGCTTCACCAAATGAATGTCAAGACAGCTTTTTTCAATGGAGATTTAAGTGAGGAAGTTTACATGTCAAAATCTGAGGGATTTCAGAAAAATGGAAAAGAGAGCATGGTATGCAGATTGAAAATGTTCATTTATGGTCTCAAGTAAGCTTCTCGACAGTGGTACTTAAAATTTGACAAAATTGTGACATCTTTTGGTTTTGTGGAAAACAAGTTTGATCAGTACGTCTATAAGAAAATCAGTGGAAGCAAGTTCATTTTTATGATTTCTATATTAACGACATCTTGCTTGCTAATAGCGATGTGAATCTCTTAAATGATACCAAATGTCTCTTGTCTGCTAATTTTGACATGAAAGATCTTGGAGAAGCATCTTTTGTTATGGATATTGAGATTCGTCGTGATAGATCTCGAAACCTTGTTGGACTATCTCAGAGAGCCTATATTGATCGTGTGCTTAAAAGGTTCAATATGCAGACGTGCAAGGTAGGTGATGTACCTGCTGTGAAGGGAGATAAACTCAGTAATGAATAATGCCAAAGAATGATTTGGAAAAGGATGTCATGAAGACTGTTCTTTATGCCAGTGCAATTGGTAGCCTAATGTATGCACAAGTATGTATGAGACATGATATCGCCTTCATTGTTAATGTTCTTGGTAGATATTTGTCGAACCCTGGGCATGATCACTAGGTTGCTGCAAAGAAAGTCATGAGATATCTACAAAGAACGAAGGATTTTATGCTTGTGTATAGAAGGGTTAATAATCTCGAAGTGATTGGGTACTCAAATTCTGATTTTGGTGGTTGTTCAGACGATTGCAAATTTACTTTAGGATATATTTTTGTTTTAGCTGGTGGAGTCATGTCATGGAAAAGTGTCAAACAGAGTCTAATTGCATCCTTGACTATGTATGCTGAATTTGTAGCTTGTTATGGTGCATCCTCTCAAACTGTTTGGTTACGAAATCTTATCTCGGAGCTGCGAGTTGTTGATTCCATTTCTCGACCCATTGTGATTTATTGTGACAATAATGCAATTGTGTTCTACCCCAACAACAATA
The DNA here is from genome assembly GCA_016647705.1 of Eucommia ulmoides. Taxonomy (NCBI): domain Eukaryota; kingdom Viridiplantae; phylum Streptophyta; class Magnoliopsida; order Garryales; family Eucommiaceae; genus Eucommia; species Eucommia ulmoides. Next base: position 44,250,718 of record CM028331.1, read on the forward strand.
AGATCAGTATTGGTTCCAAGTATATGAAAATTAAGTACCTCACAGTCAAGAACTTGGTAAATAAGGGAAATGTTGTGATCGAGCATATTAGAATCGAGTCCATACTTGCTGATCCTTTAACTAAAGGTTTAAGGCCCATAGCGTTCAAACAACATGTTGTGAATATGAGTGTCATTGAGTTCTTTGATTCTCTGGTTTAGTGGGAGCCTTTGTATTATATTTATTTCTTTTTATTTTGCTGATTCTGTTGTGACAACTATTGTTATGCATTTTGCAAAATTGAAATTTATTTCATGATCATCATTATTGTATATTATATTATTGCATATCATGTTATTTGAATTGATTATACAATATGGTATCTTAAGATATTGTGCATTAAGAATTACAATTGTATACTTTTGGTTGTCACAAATCACTATTTTGAGATCTCGATGTATTGTTAGTGATAGATGACTTGTTAAAGTCAAGCAATTTTATATTATTGAGAAATTACAGCAGTTTCATTTTGTTGAGAAACTGCAATTACAATTTCATTTTGTTGAGAAATTGTAATGAGGACCGATAAGAACAATGCATATTGATAATGATCACATGTTGGCATTAATTTCTTACTACACTACTGGACTTACGATCCATGTCGATATGATTATAAGTATTTGTGAGTATGAAAGTTTTATGTTTGTTGAGATTAACATATAGACTATCATAATCTAATATTAGGATCATGTTAGATCGGATAAATTATCAAGATGCTATTTATATATTATCATTTCTTTAAATAAAAGGTGTGGCCACACCAAAATAATTTTTTTCTGTTATTAACCCGAAAGTCATATTTTCAAAATTAAATTTATTCAATTAATGTAGCTCAAGTGGGATAATGTTGGAATATTTTTATGGGCTAACATTAATTGAATTAATCGTTTTACAAAAACGGGTTAATGGATAATCTATTATTTAAGTAGCCCAAATAATTAGTAATCATATTTTGATTTGATTTGTGGCGTTTTTTTATGTAGAAGCTCAGTTAAGTGGCAAGTGTAAGTTTAGGGTTTCGTTGAAATCCGTTATGAGAGGGCCCAACGAGAAACCCTAGTATATATAACTAGATCTCCTCCCTAATCTAGATTAAGAATTTCTTCTTATTGAGAGCCACTACTACGAAATTTAGATCATAGGGAGGAAGACCTAGTTAATAATCCGCTACAACAGATTCAATCTCTTGCGATGGCCGAGACAGGTACACTTTAGATTACCGTTCTTCATTGTTGTATCCTAATAATCATGTATGCTTTAAATTATTGTTTAATTTCGTTTTATTGTAATTATGAGAAATAATCAACATTTCAAACTCAAGAAATAATTGAGAGTCTGATAAAGCACGGTTACCTCCAGTGCTAAATCCAGAGGGATGGCGACAGACAAAAAAGAGATCGGATCCCTAAAAGTCAAGATGACGATAGGAGATATCTTGGAGACTTGGAAAGGATCAAGAGAGAAATCAACATCATACATGGAGGATTTGCCTCCAAGGGATCGTCTACTACTGCTAGCAAGGAACACTTGCGAGCGCCCAAGAAAAATACTAACGAAAGAAGTAATGAAGTTAGAGTGGCTGCGACATGGAGCATCGCGAGCCCCTTCTCGGATGAAGATATGAGAGGTCTTTACTTTCCCATGACGATACCCTCGTCATTACGGCAATGATATCCAATTATCGAGTCAAAAGAATCTTATACTATATATAAAAGAAGAAGACATGGCCTTATATTCAAGTATGCTTAATCTTCTTTATCTCCTTTTTTCTTGATTCATTGTCGTTGATCTCCACCATCATCTTCATCTCGTACAATAAATTCCAAAGCGTTTCATCTTCTACAATAAATTCCAAAGGTCTTCATTTGTTTTAATTGTCTGCTATTCTTTTTTTTTTTTAAATATATTCCTTACAATTTTTTTTAATATATCAAATAATGGGTGACCTCATTGAATTTTTTAATCATTTTTATTTTAGTTAATTTATTTTTCCTTATTGATACACAAATATATGATTAATTTTTCTGATTCACATTTTAAATTTTTTAAAAAATAAAGTGTAGTTGAAAAATTATTTCTACCCAAAAAAAAATCGATACGGTATAAATTAATTAAATTAGCATTTGTTAGACTTACAAAAATTGAATCATAATTTATGCCAATTTGTGTGTTATTAGTATTTTATTAAAAATAATTTGTACATATATTATTTCAAAAAATATATATTTTAACCATTTTATTTTTAGAAAAAATCAATTAAAATATTTAAAATTTCATATACTCATCCTCTAATTTATATAAATTTCAATTGAATTCTTAAAAAAAATTATTCTTTAAAAAATGTTTTATGTTTTATATTATATGTCGATCAAAAATCAAAATTATAATGTATTCAAATTACCAAAAAATAAAATATAGACCTGACGGGTCTAAAACTAGTTTTGATTGACAGTGTAAGCTCTTGTGATATAATATTTGGCGGATACTTCGAAATGATCGACAATATACAGCTGACATGACCATAAACCATGGAGCCTTGGGCCAGAAAAAAGTGAAATTATACCAAACTTCGGCCCCATTAACTGAATGATTCGTTTCAAACAAAGCATTTTGATGAATTGTTTTAGCAACAAATAAGTCATATTAAGAATATTTCAGGCCCATTAGATGAATATTTGGCATTAAGAGCCCAAGATCGGCCGCTCAAAATAAATGTCATATCTCTATGTAGGTAGCGGAAATCATTCAAAACTGGCCCGAAAACAGGACCATTATTGGTTGACGAATTTTGGGGCCCAAATTTGGAGGTAATAATTTTTTTTACTATTCAATTCATCCTCACTATTTGGACTTCGATACATTTGGCCTCTCATAATTCAATTTTATTTTAAATTAATCCAAATTGCCAAGGTGTTAGTCAAAATTAAGAATCAACTATTAGTATAAGGTTATTTTGGTCATTTCACGTCCAAATTCAATTTTCTCTCCCTTCCGTCCATATGGATTAATTACATTTTGCGCAACTATGTTTTATTTTACTTCTAAAAATCCACATTTTTATTTTTAATCCTAATTTGGCATTTTTGTTACGAAAGTAAAATTTGATTTCCATATTTATCCCTAATATATTAATACTAAAGACTATATTTTCCTTTAATAATAATTTTAAGGATCAATATGAAATAATTTGGAATTCAAATTGTAATGTTTTAAGGTTTTTTTGCCTTCTTCTCCTTCCTTGCACGGCCATCACCACTCCACCATCGTCTCTCTCTCACACACAAGCGACGGATCTGAGAGATCTAAAACAGGCTGAAATTCGACACAACAAGTTAATTACTCGTGATGAAATAAATCCATTTGGAACTCGATGTTTAATCAACAATCAAACTAAAAAAAAAACTAACAGTGTATTGCTTTGTAAATTCAAGTGAGATCCTACCATCGTATAGCATCCTAAATTCAGTTGAGGATCAAAAATCTTACAGTCGTATAATTTCTTTATCGGTGACGGATATGAGAATCCGTCGCCGTAGATCTATTGTGTCGATTTTTTTTTTTTTTTTTCTAGATAATGTTGTTGGGGGTCGGAAGGATTCTCTCTCTCTCTCTCTCTCTCTCTCTCTCTCTCTCGTTTACTTTACACCAAAATGACACATATGCACGTGCTTAGCACATGACATGTTCCATCCAAATTGGTTAACACCATTGCAATTTGGGTCAATTTGAAACAAAATTGAATTATATGGGATGCGTCTAAAAAATGGCGGATGTAAACAGAGGTGGCAGCATGAAACTTGGCTTCGACTTCGACGATGGTGATTATTGGGGTTGCAGCTAAAAAATGTAGAGAGCGAGAAAGAGGGCGTCTGAAAAATGAAGGGGAATGTTAGGGTTTCTCCATTATATACAGAGGAGTATAAATGTCCATCTATTACTTTTTTCAACTCTCAAGGACTATAACAATGCTTCCCCAAAATACTAAATTACAATATAATCGTTTCACTTTTTTTTACTGAACTAACTCTTTTATAAGGGTTAAACAATAAAAATCTCTTCTTTTAAAACCATTATTTGAATATTCATCTAGAAATTATTTACTATTTTTTTTTTTTTAAATAAATATGAGTGATGAACATTAATAGTTTTATAGCTTGACATTAATAGTGTTCTAGATTACAATTTTGTTTTTATTTCTCAACAATAAAATTTATTTTTACTACACTTTTAATAAAATATGTTAAATATAAATTAAAGATTAATTGTGCTTCATCTTTCATATTTAAATACAAAATATATATGAATATAATTTTTTTTCTAGCATAATGTTCCATTCTAAAACTAGTTATAGTTAAATGAAATACATGTATGTTGATACAAATTTAAACACACGAAAAAATAGGACAATAAAAATACATAAAGGAAGTAAATAACCAAAGTTATATTAAATATTGAGCTTCTTCTGACATTAGAGTTCATAAAGAGAACTGAATTAAAACTTTATTTAATGAAAGGAAAAAAGAACATTGGGCACTGAAATAAAGTATAATCTAACAAAAAGTTCACCAAATTTTATTAGGTTTCTCCTTGAAATTTGGAAGGATCCAAATTGTTGATAATAAATTTGAAGGAAGTGTTAAGTAATGCGAACCAAAACTTCCATCTTCAATACCTTCACAATCGTAACGACGAAAATAAGAGCCAGTATCATAAGTATGATCAATGTAATATATGCAATTTGACTTGCACCAAGGAAAATCTACTGTCGAAATCGACACAAAATCATTTTCTCCCAAGAATAAAGTTTGATTACCAATACTTTCCATTGGAACCCATTCATTCTTACTTAGTTTGAAAACCTTAAATGTAACAATCTTCTGAAGAACAGATTCATCGACAACTTCAATCAAAATTCTTTCAACCATTAGTAGATCTGCTTCCCCGTCTTTTGAACTCACGAGATAAGATAAATCACTATCGGAGTTCGCATTTTCAATAATGACCTCAACTTTATTGCTAGCAACATCAACACGCACAAGTCGACCCCAAAGACCCAGACCATACGATTTCATGTCATGATACAAAATCTGAACAAAATCATAGTCTTTATCTAACTGTAAGAATGTCCAAGTTTCGACAGCGGATTTATAAACAACTAGTCACTTTTGATAGCTGTAAATTACAACAATTTCATAATTGTTTGGAGTTCGAGAAGGATCAGCCAACAATGTACCTTTGATCATAAAATATTCACCGTCTCAATCCAATTTTCATATTCTATTGAAGGTTCTTTAAATTCCGGGAGACGAATGGTTTGATTAGTAAAAGGGTTTAAAAGACTTATTACGGTGAGGGCTTCATGTAGTAAGAAATTTCTGCTGAAATTTTGGGGGCTTATGGTGAGGGCTCTGTTTGATTACGCACTGCTCAGGAGAGAGAGAGTAGAGGAGAGCTCATGGTATATGGGTTTCAGAGATAACAAGTATAGGGGCTTTGGGGATGAATATGAAATCAGGCGGAGGGCTGTGGAGTGAGAGAGTTTTCAAGGAAGCAAGCTGCTCAAGAGGCTACGATCAGGAAGTTTAGAGCGCAGATTAGAGAGGGACATGACGGCAAAGCCGTTGGCGAAGACTATAAGAGAGACAAGTGGGTATTTCAAAAGAGCAAATAGTTAAAAAAAAAAATTAAAAATTGGGTAGGAGAACTTGTTTCGTGACAGCCGCCGTCGGAGTTCGTAGTTGGATGCCATGAAGACCGGCGGCAGCTGTAAATTTTCTCTTTCTATAGGTGGTTAGGGTTTTTGGATCGAATGCTCCAATACCATATAGAAAATAAGAGAATGACTTATATATTTTATTAATATAAAAAATTCACTATTTATACAAATAAATGAAGAACAATAAAAGAAAATACAAAAACAATAAGAAAACAACATAAATATTAAATTAAATTAGGAAATAATATTATGGAACATGGTAGTAGGTGAGCTCGGTTCGGTGGGTGAACTCTATGACTTGGGGTATACTCTAACATTCTCTTCCCGGATTCTTCAGACTCCAGAACGAAAACATAATTCCCATCATATCATATCCCAATGTATTAGAAGTAAAAACAGAAAAACAAGAAAAATTAACCAAACACCATCTCAAGTTTCACATCTGTTTCAATCCTGTATATTTAAAAACATTCTTAATAATTTTGGACGAAAAATGAGATGTACTCAACATCTGACCTTCTAATAGTAATTTTTTTTTTCATCTCATTACTCCACTAAATCAAATTAGTTAAGCAATAAAATGACAAAAATATCTCCATTAAAAGATCACATGTTGAGTACAATTCATTTTTTGTCAAAAATTATTAACTTTTTAACTTGTTGAGATTGAAACAAATGTAAAAATTAAGGAATCAAATATATAATTTGATAAATTTTAAGGTCCAATGTAATTTTTCCTAGTGAGAGCGTCCCAATAATCCCCTAAGATTGCATGCATGTGTCTTTTAGCCTCATTCTATCTCATTCCATATTCTCCTAAATTAGAGAAACTACCCCAATAAATGGACACTTAAAACCCTCCTCACTACTCATTTCATCCACATTCATGCCACTTGTCCCTCATTCACCCCCAACCGTTAAAATTTGGACAATTTTTTTTTATTTTTTTTATTTTCTTTTATAGTAAATATGTACCGATCAGTTTAGACATACCTCAATTAATCATTTTCTCAAACGATCGTAAGGGCACACTCCTCCACACCGTCGTGATGCATTCATCATTACATTTAAGATTTAGTTTCTCGACTGCTATTCAAGAGAGTCGAATCCTGATTGACAAGGAGTTACTAAACAACGGCAGCCGGTAACAGGCGCAGCGTTATCTGTAGCATTTGCTACCCTCGGTGGCGGGAGCTATCGTACGCCGGGGGGACACGTACCTTAAAGAACGACCGGTTCTTCACCACGATATCGTACATGTGGCAGGAGTTAAGGTGGTTGAAGTTTTTGGGGAGAGAGATCAAGTGGGCCTAATCGTCGGAGCGATGGAACTGGATCATATCCGACCCGCTTGGATTCTGGTACCTTGTCCCACGAGGTTCTGGGGCCGGACGCGGGGGGCGGTGGCTGTGCCGAGGTACGGCGGTTCTTCTGCTCAAATGATTCACGGGTTGGGTTGGGAATTAACCGGGAAACGCCTTTCTTGTCGAATATCCAGACGCCGGACATCGTTGCTCAAAAGGTGCTGTACTGTTTGTGCTCAAATTATGTAGCGTGTTATGGGACAAGGACAACCTTCCAAAAAGACTACATTACCCTTGTTATTTTCTTCAAAACCAAATTAGGCCCCGTTTGGTTAGTGTTTCCAACCCAACCCAACCCAAAAATTCTAGGATTGATTTCTGGGAACGCGGTTGGCAAACACAAAACTCAACCCAATCCAACTCAAAAAATGGGAATTGATTCTCAAAATGCTAAGAAAATGAGAAACAAAAAAAACTTGTTTTTTTTTTTTGCCCAAAAAACTCAACCCAACTGAAGAACACGCTTGGTATTTTTTTAATTCTTAATGAGGAGCTGTTCGACTGTCTTCTGCTTTCTTCATCTGAATAGACTGAACTCTATCGCCGACCATGCCATCGTCGATCCAAGCCGGCCATCGTCGAAGTCTTCTCTCTGCTCCAAGTCGGCTATCGTCGTCGCCAAAGTTCCTGAGCACACAATCTGATGGTTGACATCGATCTCGTCTTGCCGTCGTCTTCACCATCTTCGTCTTGCCGTCATCACGAAATCGAAATCGATTTCGATTGTCGTTCGATTTTCATTTTGCTTTTTGATTTAGGGTTTGGTTCTTGAGCACACAATCTAATGGTCGACATCGATCTCGTCTTGCCGTCGTCTTTGCCGTCATCACGAAATCGAAATCGATTTCGATTGTTATTCGATTTTCATTTTGCTTTTTGATTTAGGGTTTGGTTCTTGAGCACACAATCTAATGGTCGACATCGATCTCATCTTGCCGTCATCTTATTGTGCTGGTTCGTTGTTCATTCACAGTGAAGATGATGAAGACAAAGGAAAAGTAGAAGAAAAAAGAAAAAGAAAAAAAAAAACATTTATGAGGAAATAATTTTAGAATAATATTGTTACCAAATACGACTCTATTTCCAGCACACAAAAAAATTGCCGTTACCAAACGCAATTCTATTCCTACTAGGAAACAGAATTCTCAACTCATCCCAGTTGAGTTGAGAAAAATGGGAACACTAACCAAACGCCACCTTAGTGACTCGTTTCTTCAAGGGACAATTTATTTTTTAGGCAATTGGGTATTTTCGTCATTTTCTATAAATTTAAGTTATTTTAAAACTTTAATTCTTACAAAATAATATATCGCTCATGGTGCTCTTATTAAGGGGATTATACCCATTAAATCAGATACATGCTTTTTTTCCTTAAAAAGTAGAATTTGGTAACCGTCTCCGAATAGGGGTCAAGGCCAAGCTAGGACACGAATTGGGATGTCTTCGATTATCCCGAGATCAAATCATCCCATGTAGACCCGAGTTCAATCCTTGGGTTATACAACGTTCCATATACGCTTGATTCTAAACATGATCTGGACTTGATCATGGGTCCCAGGTAGGCCTCCGATTCCCATACATCTTGTTAAAACTCACGATTTTTACACTTGAGTTTTCTCTTCACACGTGTCCTTATCCGGGATTTTCCAAAATATTCATCGTCAATTTGATTTTTCAAAAGATAAAAAGAAAAATTAAAAAAGAAAAAAAGAAAAAACTATTTTTTAGGTTGTATATATTTATTAGCGTTAAATGTCATTTATCCTTAAAAAATCTTAATAGGGACTGTTTTTATATATTTAATAAACTTAAGGGGTTATAGTGTTTTTTTTTTGTGCATGTACTTGCTTCCTCCTACGACGCAACCCAACTCCACCTCTAAGGCTCCAACCCACCACCATCACCGCCACCTCCAGCCACCAATCAACTCCTCCACTCTCTCTCTCCCTCCCTACTTTCTCTCTCTAGAATGCCCATGTTCTCTCTGTTAGGAAATTTTATTTCCTAATCTAATTTTGGGCAATATATTCTTAATACAATTATGTTTGCTATTTAAATTTAATAGGCTAAATTAAGTGATCTAATTAATTTGTGTAAGCCCGTAGACTACTCAAAAGAATGTGGGTTAAATGTATAGATACCAGAAACTGTTGGGGTGATTACGGGATTATGAGAACCCTAATCACACCCTATATAAAGAAGAATATGCTAGGGTTATGGTCCCCAATACACCAAAACGACTTGACGGCTCTCTTCTCCCCACCTGGAAGAGAATCGAAATCCCTGTGAGGAACTCCGGAGTTTTGGTTGAGGAAGGCCACGTACCCGCTCGATCCGTGTTTATCTCGTGATCGACTGTCACAGGATTCCGCATCAGAAGTCAGTTGATCGTAATGGATCTAGGTACGTAATTTACGTGTACATTGAACTTTTGGTGATTTGACATGATATTGTTATGTGTTTTAGATTTAGATCTAATGGGATAAAATCCCAACACTCTCTCTAAAAACCTACCTAGCGCAAAATGGTGAGAGAAACAAAAGGAAATGAGGATAAAAATGGCCATTGAAGCTTTAGCCCTTCCTGTGATTATGGTCGGAGAATTCGTCGTTCATGGCCGTCGTTACTCTCTTCGGCGACTCCCGCACCTCTCTATTCAATTTCTTAACCCCTAATCCATTGTCCTCCTTCACTACCAAAATATCTATATCACACATTCTCAATAACAAAAGAAATGGATAGACACATTCAACAGCAACGAACTCTCTTTCATTGTCAGATATAGAGGTTTAAGTCGGAGATGTTGGATTTTTCCCTAAAAATTCTCAAGAAAATGGTTAATTCCTTCATGAATCGGTAATGACGCTCACAATTATCAGTCTTCTCGAATTTTAGCTTCTCGCGGGTCAATCAAATCAATGGGGTGACTATAATCAAAGAACCCATTCCCCAAGCGATAATAATCACCTACTACTTGGCATACGATTGCTTTTCTCGCAGCATCAGCAATACAATCTAGAGATACTCTCCTTACTCTTCCTTGCTCTCTACCCGATTGTCGTTTTCACCACATCACCTTCTCTGACCGCCAACTAGTAATATCCCCAACAAAAGCTAATTTAAGAAATCACCCTAGTCTTTCACGGTTGATTAAACAAACCATCAATTCCAACCGATGAGTCACCAACACCGGATCTTCATGGAGAAAACACCAGGTCTACGCTAACCATAAATCGATAGTCTAATTTATTGTAATGACCCGGTTTCCCAGGGCCGTCACAAGGCTTCTCCTGTAGAGACTTCCTAAACCAAAAATTAATTTACTCACATTTCCACCATTCGGCAAATTTTTAATTAGTAACACCACGACGACCACTTTTAAAGGCCCCTAAGGTTATAATTCCAAATCCCAATTTCCCGTATTTTATCAACACAATTATATTTAGCCAACTTAATGAGCCAAACGTTCATATCTTAATATTATGGAACTTATTTTACAATAACCACAATTATTAATCACACTTACCAGGACCTCGACTGCTCTCGAAACTACTTAGGAAAAATCCCTAGCTATTATATTATCTACTGCCTGAACTTGTTTTGTCTGATGCCTAGGTCCAACATACCGAATTTTGATATCCTTTCTTTAACACATTTTTCTGACCTCGTGGACCCACTATCAAACTAATTAGGGTACTAGTGACACCTTCCTGACAATACACACTTGGATTCCTCTAAGATGTGATTCCACCTCATACAAACGGACTTTTTTTTTTTTTTTTTTTTTTTCCAGACTCACAATTCTCGCTATTTCCTACAGATTATTTTCTATTACGCTTGCTATATCTACATGTTTCATAAACTTTTGCTCTACCTTCCCTTCAATCTTGAACGTACTACCCTTTCGTCACAGTTTCTCACATATTTAGTTTCCAACTAATAGAACTCTCTTTCAATAGCATTATAAGATGACTTTCATATTGCCTAGAAGGTGATGTTATACTCATTTGAATGTCATTTCATTTTCCAACTTACATGCGTTCTGCTATACTATCTACTATTTTAATAACGACTTACTAAGTACTACCCATAAGTATCTCATCGTTACATCATACGCAAATAGTTGTCTTAAATAAAATCTCACATTTTCAACTATTTATACTTCCACAATTGCGATCCACCCATTACCACTACCAACACAACACTACTCAAATTTGCCAACTAACAATATCACCATCACTACCTGCCAACAAGACAACCATCCGTGCACCATGTCAATGCACTAACTAATATAATAAAAGAACTAATACTCACGAACCAAACTAACTTATTGACACCCTATCTCATGTCCCCTACTGACTAGACGACTCGCACGTCTTCCTATCTTATGGTCTTCTACTGACAAGACCTCTGACAAGTCTACAGAACCTATAACCTAGGCTCTGATACCAAAATTGTCACACCCCACCTCGGACTCCTGTCACCATAGGGCCGGCGTGACGTTGACATGACATCACCTAACTGACTAGACAACCACGATATGATAATATACAAACAAATGATCTATACAACGTATACATAATTTCAACTAATAGGGACACAGTGTCCCAAATATAAGAACAACTAAATGAATCTCATAAATCTCACTTAGATTCATCTCTGACACCTCGCCTCAAAATTTCTCTCAAATGACTCCATCGCATGACCCGCATAACTCTATTTAGCGTCAGTCTACTGCCTTCTTAGTAAAACATTTTGTAATAATAAATCATTCTACAACATCTAAATGGATCAAACATAAGTATATAAACACCACATAACTCGTAAAATCTCCAGTATATAAGGAGTAAAAATAAAGCGATATAAATAAGTTTCATCCAAATCCATCTAGTATAAAATCATACCAATCACCATAATAAATAATAAATCACCCAACATAAGTAAAACACCACATCTTAAACACATATCTCAAACCACCACTCCACCACAACACACACTAGCTAGCCATAGTGATCGTTTTAACCTCACAATCAGGAGTTTGCAACGGTACCGTACCATCCGTAGGATATGCCTTCCTACGAACACCCATCACTCCGTCGAAGCAGATAATCACTGCGCAGTATAAACGTCTAACATCACTCTGCCGAAGTAGATAAACATCACTCCGCTGAAGCGGGTCACATCACTCTACCAAAACAAATAAATACTATGATATCGTCCAATCAATAACATCGTCAAATCAATACCATCACTCTGCCGAAGCAGATAATCATCACTCTGCCGAAGTAGATAAATACTATAGCATTGTCAAATCAATAATGTCATCATCAAATCACAAATCAATATCATCGTCAAATCTCAAACACCACCCTCTATTTCTAAAACTGATTTTTAATCCAAAATCATATTTCTCATTTTTATTTAAAAAAAAATGTCTGATTTCACCAAAACCATTTTCACATTCTTTTCGAAAATCATCGTAATCTCATGAAAATCCATTTTACCAACTCACCCAAAACCTACTTGATCCACAAAATTTTAAAAACATCTAATGTAAATACAACCATTTTCTATCATATATAGATATAAAAATAGTTTGGCAAGAAGACAGTACACTCACCTCGTTATCCGCTCTCCAAAACCTTCACTGACCACACTCTATCGGGACACCGGTGCCTGCGAGCCTAATAGTGACAGAGCCTAAATTAATATCTTATCTAAAACATCTGAATCATGCAATGCAGACTCTATATTCCGAATCATTACTATTTTATGTACCATGTAATTAAAATTAATTAATCGTTACGAAATTATTACGATTTTAGGATTTGTAATACTAAATAAAATTTAATTTAATGAAAATTAATAATCGATTGAAATTTTAACTGTTTCCGAATCGTTTGGCGACCACGAGATGGGTTTTTGATTTTCGGTGGGGTGGTTTGTGTAATTTCCTTTTTTTTTTTTTTTTTTTTTCTTTTTCCCTTCTTCTTCCTTTTTTTTCTTTTCTGTTTTGTTTTTCTTTCCCGTTTCTGTTATCTGCTTCCGATTCTGGGACTCGCCGCCGTCCGACCTTGCTCTGGTCACGCCACACATCCACGAACCTCACACACACACGCAAAACAGCGATACACACACACGGTCGGCGTTGCAACCCCCACGAACGATGACCCACTTCTCTATCTCTTCTGAAATTTGATGACGACACACCCTCCTCCGGCGACTGAATAGCCGACCACACACACACATACACAACAACATACATACGAAGAACACATGCACCTACACAGACAGAACACACAACCATACACTGCCCTTCAACGGATCACCATCAGAGCAGCAACCACTGCTGGAGAAACACACCCACACACATATGAAATCGCCAAACAACGGAGAAACACACGCACACAACCATCGGTATGCATGTGTTTATTGTGATTATCATTGTGTTTGTTGAATGTCATTGTTGAAATTCAAATTAAAATGTTTAAATTGAGCGCCTGAAGTTTGATTTCGTGTTTACAAAAGTCTCAAAGTGCTAAGATAATTGAGAAGTGGGCAACACGAATGATATATTGAATAGTATGAGAAAAGATACAAAGAATACAATATTGTACACAAGTATTTATAGGGGAAGTGGAGGTTAGGGTTTTACGCTAATGGGCCAAGCCAGTTATTACATTAACATCCCCCCTCAAATTCAAGGCGGTAAATTTGAGGTGAACTTTAGTTTGGAAATCAGAGAGTGAAAGCGTCCGGGTGGATGAGCCTTAGTGAAAATGTCTACTATCTGATCGGTTGAACTGACAGATTGTAGACGAACCGTATTTTGGAGAATGTAATGACGAATGAAGTGACAATCAGGCTCGATGTGTTTTGTACGCTCGTGGAATACATCATTGTGAGTGATTTGAATAGTACTCATGTTGTCACAATGCAGGGTAGTGGCAGCAGGAGAAAGGATGCCCATATCAGCGAGTAGTCATCAAAGCCAAAGAAGTTCTTGAGTTGCATCAACCATGACACGATATTCAGCTCCAGTACTGGAGTGAGCAACCACTGTTTGTTTCTTACTATGCCAGAAAATAAGAGAATTACCTAAAAGGAAACAATAACCAGTGGTTGAACGTCTGTTAGTGGGATCTCTGACCCAACCGGCATCAGAATAAGCTTGTAATACAGTAGCAGTTTGAGCTGAGAAATGAAGCCCATGAAATAAAGTACCCTTGACATACCAAAGAATTTGAAGAATATATATATATATAGAGAGAGAGAGAGAGAGATTCACCTGTTGGAACGATAAACCCATAAACCCTTTTGCTACCTTGAAGAGAGAGAAAGAGACGGATAAGTGAATGCGATTTGGAAGAAAGGGAATGGAGGAGGGAGGACTTTGTTGGGTTCTTTCTCGGAGAGAGAAAGAGAGTGCATGTGTACTGTTTGTGACAGAAGAGAAATGAATATGCATGGGCTATATATATAAGTGCCTTTACTTGGTCGACAAGAAATCTATCCCTATATGTTACATCTTTTATAGACTTCTAGAGAAGAACAGAAAAAATGGCTGGACAATATGTTTAACATCTTATATTTTCAAAAGAGCAGTAAGTCCCATGTGAAATTACAATTTCAGGACAAAAGCTGAATCAAAACTGATGATTTTCGTAATGGTCCTGCTTGCTAGATTTAGAAAAGGTAGTAGGAAAAGAAGCAAGAAAGTATGTTTTTTTTTAATCTTCTTCTCTATCTATGCATGCATGTGCATATAGGGCACCAAGTTGCATGAAAAAAAGTTTGGGGGAATGAGATCAGATTCAGATGATCATCTTACATGGATGCATCACGACTTCAAGAGATGTATATGTGGAGGAAAAATGGAAAGAGACGTCTAAAGTGGTTGGTATGAGGAACCGGTTATACAAGTGATCTGTATACAGACTTAGGTTTCGTTTGATAACAAAATATTAAACAATCACTTAAAACATATATTTTTTAAATGTTTTTGTTCAAATTTTTAATTTCTTTCCAAACAATCTATATTACTATTAGATTTTAGACAAGCTTTGTTATCAATTCAACCTAACATTATAACATTTACCATAAAAAGGACATTTATTATTTCATATGTATGTGTGGGTATATATATATATATATATATATATATATATATATATATAATAAAAATAAATAAATAAAAAAAATAAAAAAGTAGACCACATACATCTATTTGTTAAAGGATCAACAACGAGAACGAAGAAAAAGAACCATCAAGCAATGCAAAAAATTAGCCATAAAATGAGCAAAACCCACCAGCATAGAATAAGCAAATAATTTAATGCAATATTTATATTAACTAAGATACAATTTGGTACACTTTTTTTAGTACCGTTTCACACTTAAGCAAAAAAAAAAAAAAAAAACACTTAATAATGTAGCACTTGTGTTGCACATAAAAAAAATTGTTTTCAAAAATCAAAAGAAGAAAACACATGATTTTAAGTATTCTTTTCGAAAACTGAAAAATAGTTATTTTTTGTTTTTTCGATTTTTATACTACAAGAGATCAATAGAGGATATTGGAATTGAGTTCTTACTGTATTTTGAGGGAGCTTCTTTCCAGTTGAATTTTCAAATTAGAGTTGTTGAACAATTGGTGATCTGGTCATTTCTTGGCATCCACGGGTCACTTTGTGGAAAGGATGCTAACCTTGTAGGAGTATGGTCATTGTTTATTTTTGTATTGATTTATTCCAATGTTAAATGTCTATCTGTGTTGATTGTGGAACCAAGCGTCGGTGTGCCTCTACTTGACAGGGTATCTTTTATGTTGTGTGGCTTATTTTATCTGTGTTTGTAATAAGCCTTGCGCTTGTGTAACAGAATTTTGAGTTATACATCTATATTTGAAGGTGAAATTATATAGAATTTTAATTTCAAAAACATATCCGAACAACAAATTTGCAAATGATAAAATATCAAATTTCAAAATTCGAAAATCGCATCAATTTTTTTGAAAAATTCTTATCCAAATACACATACTAATTGCATTAGAATGTTCATCTTGAGATAAATAATAAAAATTGATGTGCCTAAATATGATTTCTTATTCCCATATAATTCATTCATATTAATTTTTTGACTCCATACTATCTCGGAAATCTCTCAATTGCATAGTATGGTTAGCATTATAAAAAAACTAAGCAATAATAATAATAATAATGATAATAATAATAAGATGATAATGAAAAGAAGTATAGAAAACTAAGCAACTCCACAATTGTTTTTTAACTAAACTTATACCAAAATATCTAACATGGTTTTTTTTTTTTAACCATATAATATAAATATTTTCTCTGTCTTCTCTTCATATTTGGATTAAGGATCTACAATTAAAATAAAAATATACAATAAATTAATCTACAAAAAAAATATTAATAGTTCAAGTTTTAATTAAATAGTTACCTAAGGATTTTTTTCATCCTTGTGCTTGTTGAGGTCAGCTTGAGATTGGAACCGTATCTTGCAGTTGCCATTTAGACAAACGAACTTGACTGTTGAATGACAAGCATTTTGGTGGCCGTTCAACCCCTTCATGTTTTCCTCGGTTCTTGTGCAGAGGTTACATTTGATGCCTGCCATTTCTCTGAAATTTTTCAAAAGAAAAATAAAATTAGTAATTTCTCTCGGGCCTTGACCCTTGTTTTAGGTCCGATAGTATTTTCTCTCCTGAATTATTATGGCGACGGAGATGAGAGACTGTAACACCTAGGCACGGTCAATTATGAAATTCCTATTAGGTCCATCTTGATCGTATTCTCAGATTTTATCGCGGTCACTACATTATGTATCATACCTACCAATATTATACTATTAAATGAATTGAAGTACAGGAATTTTAGTTTGAACTTTTTTTTTTTAAACCTCACACACCCACAAACACAGCCCATGAGATTTGACCCCCAGACCTCCTGGCTGGGGAGGGTAGGCCCACCCATGAATCTCAATTTTCAAGTTCAAACTTCTTCCTGGCGAGTGCACAAACTCACCGTACAATACATCATCGACGACGCAATGCAAGGGGCTTTTCCGGGCCCACCCTATACGTCGACGTCGCTAGAGGGAAGACGTCCTGAAATGCTGCGGTTGTGGACCGATTATCTCGGTTGGATGGTCGATGGAACTCTGTCTAACGTCAGCGTCGGCGGACAAGCCTTCTGATTCGGCCCACAAACGTCTAGCGTGATGGATTTAAAGTTCATCACCGGCGCCGGCATAACATAAGTCTCTCTCTCTCTCTCTACTGTAACATAAGTATAGTAAATACTCTTCTTCACGAGCCAGGTTATGGTTCGACGTCCAAAGCAACACTCCGCCGCTATACCTCTAACCTTTGCCCACCATACCCATCACTTGACTACTCAATAGCGCCACTCTCGTGTTACAGTAAAGAAGAAAAAAATCCCCCCCATTTTAAAGATATAAATCCGTGGAGGCTAAGATTTTTTTTTTTGGCGATCTACCCCAAAATATGATTTCAAAACAGAGATAATTATTTTCTTTGGGACTTTTCTAGACATGAAATCCCTATCCATTACATCTTTTATAGTCTTCTAGAGACGAACAGAAGAACTGTCTGGACAATATGTTTAACATCTTATGTTTTCAAAAGATCAGTAAATCCCATGTGAAATAACAATTTCAGGAACAAAGATGAATCAAAATTGATGTTTTTAATAATGGTCCTACGTGCTAGATTTAGAAAAAGTAGTAGGAAAGGAAGCAAGAAAGTATTTTTCTTTTTTTAATCTTCTTCTCTATCTACGCATGTATGTGTATATTGGGCACCAAGTTATATGAAAAAAAGTCTGGGGGAATCAGATCAGATTCAGATTATCATCTTACATGGATGTATCACGAGTTAAAGAGATGTATATGTGCAGAAAAAATGGAAAGAGACGTCTAAAGTGGTTGGTATGAGGAACCGATTATACAAGTGATCTGTATACAGACTTAGGTTTCGTTTGATAACAAAATATTAAAAAATCACTTAAAACATATATTTTTTAAATGTTTTTGTTCTAATTTTTAATTTTGTTCCAAACAATCTATATTACTATAAGATTTTAGACATACTTTGTTATCAATTCAATTTAACATTATAACATTACCATAAAAAGGAAAGTTATTATTTTATATGTATGTGTCTGTTTATATATATATATATATAATAAGAATAAATAAATAAAATAAAAAAGTAGACCATAGACATCTGTTTGTTAAAGGATCAACAACGAGAACGAAGAAAGAGAACTATCAAGCAATGCCGAAAATTAGCCATAAAATGAGCAAAACCCACCAGTATAGAAGAAGCAAATCATTTAATGCAATTTTATATTAACTAAGATACAATTTGGTACGCTTTTTTAAGTACCTTTTCACGCTTAAGCAAAAAAAAAAAACACTTAATTATAATGTAGCGCTTGTGTTGCACATAAAAAAATTATTTTCAAAAATCAAAAGAAGAAAACACATGATTTTAAGTATTGTTTTCGAAAACCGAAAAATAGTTATTTTTCGTTTCTTCGATTTTTGTACTATAAGAGATCAATAGAGGATAATGGAGTTGAGTTCTTATTGTATTTTGAGGGAGCTTCTTTCCTGTTGAATTTTCAAATTAGAGTTGTTGAACTATTGGTGATCTAGTAATTTCTTGGCATCCACGGGTTACTTTGTAGAAAGGATGCCGACCTTGTGGGAGTGTGGTCATTGTTTATATTTGTATTGATTTATTCCAGTGTTGAATGTCTGTTTGTGTAGATTGTGGAACCAAGCGTCGGTGTTCCTCTACTTGACATGGCACCTTTTATGTTGTGTTGGCTTGTTTCATTTGTGTGTATAATAAGCCTTGCGATTGTGTAACAGAATTTTGAGGTAGACATCTATATTTGAAGGTGAAATTATATAGAATTTCAATTTCAAAAACATACCCAAACAAAAAATTTGTAAATGATAAAATATCAAATTTCAAAATTTGGAAACCGCATCAAGTTTCTTGAAAAATTCTTATCCAAATACACACACTAATTGCATTAGAATGTTCATCTTGAGATAAATAATCAAAATTGATGTGATTAAATATTATTTGTTATTCCCATATAATTCATTCATATTAATTTTTTGACTCCATAATATCTCGGAAATCTCTCAATTGCATAGTATGGTTAGCATTATAAAAAACCTAAGCAGTAATAATAATAATAATAATAATAATAATAATAATAATAATAATAATAATAAGATGATGATGATGAAAAGAAGTATAGAAAACTAAGCAACTCCACAATTGTTTTTTAACTAAACTTATACTAAAGTATCTAACATGATTTTTTTTTTTTAACTATATAATATAAATGTTTTCTCTGTCTTCTCTTCATATTTGGATTAAGGATCTACAATTAAAATCAAAAAATAAAATAAATTAATCTAAAAATAAAAATATTAATAGTTCAAGTTTTAATTAAATAGTTACCTAATGATTTTTTTAATCCTTGTGCTTGTTGAGGTCAGCTTGAGATTGGAACCGTATCTTGCAGTTGCCATTTGGACAAATGAACTTGACTGTCGAATGACAAGCATTTTGGTGGTCGTTCAACCCCTACATGTTTTCCACGGTTCTTCTGCAGCGGTTACATTTGATGCCTGCCATTTCTCTGAAATTTTTCAAAAGAAAAATAAAATTAGTAATTTCTCTCGGGCCTTGACCCTTGTTTTAGGTCCGATAGTATTTTCTCTACTGAATTATTATGGCGACGGAGATGAGAGATTGTAATACCTAGGCACGGTTAATTATGCAATTCCTATTAGGTCCATCTTGATCGTATTCTCAGAATTTATCGTGGTCACTACATTCCGTATCATACCTACCAATATTATACTATTAAACGAATTGAAGTACAGGAATTTCAGTTCGAACTTTTTTTTTAAACCTCACACACCCACAAACACAGCCCATGAGATTTGACCCCCAGACCTCCTGGCTGGAGAGGGTAGGACCACCCATGAATCTCAATTTTCAAGTTCGAACTTTTTCCTGGCGAGTACATAAACTCACCGTACAATACGTCATCGACGACGCAATGCAAGGGGATTTTCCAGGCCCACCCTATACGTCGACGTCGCTAGAGGGAAGACGTCCTGAAATGCTGCGGTTGTGGACCGATTATCTTGGTTTGATGGTCGGTGGAACTCTGTCTAATGTCAGTGTCGGCGGACAGGCCTTCCGATTCGGCCCACAGACGTCGAGCGTGATGGATTTAAAGTTCATCACTGGTGCCGGCGTAATATAAGTCTCTCTCTCTCTCTACTGTAACATAAGTACAGTAAATACTCTTCTTCACGAGCCAGGTTATGGTTTGACGTCCAAAGCAACACTCCGCCGCTATACCTCTAAGCTTTGGCCACCACACCCATCACTTGACTACTCAACAGCGCCACTCTCCTGTTACAGTAAAGAAGAAAAAAATCCACCCCACTTTAAAGATATAAATGCGTGGAGACTAAAAATTTCTTTTTCGGCGATCTACCCCAAAAATATGGTTTCAAAACAGAGATAATTATTTTCTTTGAGACTTTTGTAAACATGAAATCCCTATCCATTACATCTTTTATAGTCTTCTAGAGAAGAACAGAAGAAATGGCCGGACAATATGTTTAACATCTTATGTTCTCAAAAGATCAGTAAGTCCCATGTGAAATTAAAATTTCAGGAACAAAGATGAATCAAAATTGATGTTTTTAATAATGGTCCTGCTTGCTAGATTTAGAAAAAGTAGTAGGAAAGGAAGCAAGAAAGTATTTTTCTTTTTTTAATCTTCTTCTCTATCTACGCATGTATGTGTATATTGGGCACCAAGTTACATGGAAAAAAGTTTGGGGGAATGAGATCAGATTTAGATTATCATCTTACATGGATGCATCACGAGTTAAAGAGATGTATGTGTAGAAAAATGGAAAGCGACGTCTAAAGTGGTCGGTATGAGGAACCGATTATACAAGTGATCTGTATACAGACTTAGGCTTCGTTTGATAACAAAATATTAAAAAATCACTTAAAACATATATTTTTTAAATGTTTTTGTTCTAATTTTTAATTTTGTTCCAAACAATCTATATTACTATAAGATTTTAGACATACTTTGTTATCAATTCAATGTAACATTATAACATTACCATAAAAATGACAGTTATTATTTTATATGTATGTGTCTGTTTATATATATATATATAATAAGAATAAATAAATAAAATAAAAAAGTAGACCATAGACATCTATTTGTTAAAGGATCAACAACGAGAACGAAGAAAGAGAACTATCAAGTATTGCCGAAAATTAGCTATAAAATGAGCAAAACCCACCAGTATAGAAGAAGCAAATCATTTAATGCAATTTTATATTAACTAAGATACAATTTGGTACGCTTTTTTAAGTACCTTTTCACGCTTAAGCAAAAAAGAAAAACACTTAATTATAATGTAGCGCTTGTGTTGCACATAAAAAAATTATTTTCAAAAATCAAAAGAAGAAAACACATGATTTTAAGTATTGTTTTCGAAAACCGAAAAATAGTTATTTTTCGTTTCTTCGATTTTTGTATTATAAGAGATCAATAAAGGATAATGGAGTTGAGTTCTTATTGTATTTTGAGGGAGCTTCTTTCCTGTTGAATTTTCAAATTAGAGTTGTTGAACTATTGGTGATCTAGTAATTTCTTGGCATCCACGGGTTACTTTGTAGAAAGAATGCCGACCTTGTGGGAGTATGGTCATTGTTTATATTTGTATTGATTTATTCCAGTGTTGAATGTCTGTTTGTGTTGATTGTGGAACCAAGCGTCGGTGTTCCTCTACTTGACATGGCACCTTTTATGTTGTGTTGGCTTGTTTTATCTGTGTTTGTAATAAGCCTTGCGCTTATGTAACCGAATTTTGAGGTATACATGTATATTTGAAGGTGAAATTATATAGAATTTCAATTTCAAAGACATACCCAAACAACAAATTTGCAAATGATAAAATATCAAGTTTCAAAATTTGAAAACCGCATCAATTTTTTTGAAAAATTCTTATCCAAATACACACACTAATCGCATTAGAATGTTCATCTTTAGATAAATAATCAAAATTGATGTGCTTAAATATAATTTCTTATTCCCATATAATTCATTCATATTAATTTTTTGACTCCATACTATCTCGGAAATCTCTCAATTGCATAGTATGGTTAGCATTATAAAAGAAAACTAAGCAATAATAATAATAATAATAATAATAATAATAATAATAATAATAATAATAATAATAATAAGATGATGATGAAAAGAAGTATAGAAAACTAAGCAACTCCACGATTGTTTTTTAACTAAACTTATACTAAAATATCTAACATGGTTTTTTTTTAACCATATAATATAAATAATTTCTCTGTCTTCTCTTCATATTTGGATTAAGGATCTACAATTAAAATCAAAAAATAAAATAAATTAATCTAAAAATAAAATATTAATAGTTCAAGTTTTAATTAAATAGTTACCTAATGATTTTTTCCATCCTTGTGCTTGTTGAGGTCAGCTTGAGATTGGAACCGTATCTTGCAGTTGCCATTTGGACAAATGAACTTGACTATCGAATGACAAGCATTTTGGTGGTCGTTCAACCCCTTCATGTTTTCCACAGTTCTTGTGCAAAGCTTACATTTGATGCTAGCCATTTCTCTGAAATTTTTCAAGAGAAAAATAAAATTAGTAATTTCTCTCGGGCCTTGACCCTTGTTTTATGTCCAATAGTATTTTCTCTACCAAATTATTATGGCCACAGAGATGAGAGACTATAATACCTAGGCACAGTCAATTATGAAATTCCTATTAGGTTCGTCTTGATCGTATTCTCAGATTTTATCGCGGTCACTACATTCCGTATCATACCTACCAATATTATACTATTAAACGAATTGAAGTACATGAATTTCAGTTCGAACTTTTTTTTTTAAACCTCACACACTCACTAACACAACCCATGAGATTTGACCCCCAAACCTCCTGGCTGGGGAGGGTAGGCCCACCCACGAATCTCAATTTTCAAGTTCAAACTTATTCCTGGTGAGTGCATAAACTCACCGTACAATACGTCATCCACGACGCAATGCAAGGGGCTTTTCCAAGCCCACCCTATACGTCGACGTCGCTAAAGAGAAGACGTCCTGAAATGCTGCGGTCGTGGACCGATTATCTTGGTTCGATGGTCGGCGAAACTCTGTCTAACATCGGCGTCGGTAGACAGGCCTTCTGAGTCGGCCCACAGACGTCGAGCGTGATGGATTTAAAGTTCATCACCAACGCCGGTGTAACATAAGTCTCTCTCTTTCTCTACTGTAACATAAGTACAGTAAATACTCTTCTTCACGAGCCAGGTTATGGTTCGACGTCCAAAGCAACACTCCGCCGCTATACCTCTAACCTTTGGCCACCACACCTATCACTTGACTACTCGACAACGCCACTCTCGTGTTACAGTAAAGAAGAAAAAAAATGCCCCCTACTTTAAAGATATAAATGCCTGGAGACTAAGAATTTTTGTTTCGGCAATCTACCCCAAAAATATAGTTTCAAAACGGAGATAATTATTTTCTTTGGGACTTTTGTAAACATGAAATCCCTATCCATTACATCTTTTATAGTCTTCTCGAGAAAAAACAGAAGAAATGGATGGACAATATGTTAAACATCTTATGTTTTCAAAAGATCTGTAAGTCCCATGTGAAATTACAATTTCAGGACCAAAGATGAATCAAAACTGATGTGTTTAGTAATGGTTTTGCTTGCTAGATTTAGAAAAAGTAGTAGGAATGGAAGCAAGAAAGTATTTTTTTTTTTAATCTTTTTCTCAATCTACGCATGCATGTGTATATTGGGCACCAAGTTACTTGAAAAAAAGTCTGGGGGAATGAGATATGATTCAAATGATCCTCTTACATGGATGCATCACGAGTTAAAGAGATGTATATGTGCAGGAAAAATGGAAAGAGACGTCTAAAGTGGTTGGTATGAGGAACCGATTATACAAGTGATCTATATACAGACTTAGACTTCGTTTGATTACAAAATATTAAACAATCACTTAAAACATATATTTTTTAAATGTTTTTGTTCTAATTTTTAATTTCGTTCCAAACAATCTATATCACTATTCGATTTTAGACACGTTTTGTTCTCAATTCAACTTAACATTATAACATTTACCATAAAAATGACATTTATTTTTTAATATGTATGTGTGTGTGTGTATATATATATATAATAAAAATAAATAAATAAATAAATAAAATAAAAAAGTAGACCACAGACATCTGTTTGTTAAAGGATCAACAATGAGAACGAAGAAAAAGAATCATCAAGTAATGCCGAAAATTAGCCATAAAAAGAGCAAAACCCACCAGCATAGAAGAAGCAAATCATTTATTGCAATATTTATATTAACTAAGATACAATTTGGTACACTTTTTTAAATACCTTTTGACACTTAAGCAAAAAAAAAAAAAAAAAAACACTTAATTATAATGTAGCGCTTGTGTTGCACATAAAAAATTGTTTTCAAAAATCAAAAGAAGAAAAAACATGATTTTAGGTATTCTTTTCGAAAACCGAAAAATAGTTATTTTTCGTTTCTTCGATTTTTATACTACAAGAGATTAATAGAGGATAATGGAGTTGAGTTCTTACGGTATTTAGACGGAGCTTTTTCTTTCCTGTTGAATTTTCAAATTAGAGTTGTTGAACTATTGGTGATCTGGTTATTTCTTGGCATTCACGGGTTACTTTGTGGAAATGATGCCGACCTTGTGGGAGTATGGTTGTTTTTTATTTTTGTATTGATTTATTTCAGTGTTGAATGTCTATCTGTGTTGATTGTGGAACCAAGCGTCTGTGTGCCTCTACTTGACAAGATACCTTTTATGTTGTGTTGGCTTGTTTCTTCTGTGTTTGTAATAAGCCTTGCGCTTGTGTAACAGAATTTTGAAGTACACTTCTATATCTCGAGGTGAAATTATTTAGAATTTCAATTTCAAAGACAAACCCAAACAACAAATTTGCAAATGATAAAATATTAAATTTCAAAATTTGAAAACCGCATCAATTTTTTTGAAAAATTCTTATCCAAATACGTACACTAATTGTATTAGAATGTTCATCTTTAGATAAATAATCAAAATTGGTGTGCTTAAATATTATTTCTTATTCCCATATAATTCATTCATATTAATTTTTTTGACTCCATACTATCTCAGAAATCTCTCAATTGCATAGTATGGTTAGCATTATAAAAAAACTAAGCAATAATAATAATAATAATAATAATAATAATAATAATAAGATGATGATGAAAAGAAGTATAGAAAACTAAGAAACTCCACAATTGTTTTTTAACTAAACTTATACTAAAATATCTAACATGGTTTTTTTTTTAACTATATAATATAAATATTTTCTCTGTCTTCTCTTCATATTTGGATTAAGGATCTACAATTAAAATCAAAATATAAAATAAATTAATCTAAAAATAAAAATATTAATAGTTCAAGTTTTAAATAAATAGTTACCTAATGATTCTCTTTCATCCTTGTGCTTGTTGAGGACAGCTTGAGATTGGAACCGTATCTTGCAATTTCCATTTGGACAAATGAACTTGACGGTCGAATGACAAGCATTTTGGTAGTCGTTCAACCCCTTCATGTTTTCCACAGTTCTTGTGCAGCGGTTACATTTGATGCCTGCCATTTCTCTGAAATTTTTCAAAAGAAAAATAAAATTAGTAATTTCTCTCGGGAATTGACTCTTGTTTTAGGTCCGATAGTATTTTCTCTACTGAATTATTATGGCGACGGAGATGAGAGACTGTAACACCTAGGCACGGTCAATTATGCAATTCCTATTAGGTCCATCTTGATCGTATTCTCAGAATTTATCGTGGTCACTACATTTCGTATCATACCTACCAATATTATACTATTAAACGAATTGAAGTACAGGAATTTCAGTTCGAATTTTTTTTTTAAACCTCACACCCACTAACACAACCCATGAGATTTGACCCCCAGACCTCCTGGCTGGGGAGGGTAGGCCCACCCAGGAATCTCAATTTTCAAGTTTGAACTTTTTCCTGGTGAGTGCATAAACTCACCGTACAATACGTCATCGACGACGCAATACAAGGGGCTTTTTCGGGCCCACCCTATACGTCGACGTCGCTAGAGGGAAGACGTCCTGAAATGCTGCGGTTGTGGACCGATTATCTCGGTTGGATGGTCAGAGGAACTCTGTCTAACGTCAGCGTCGACGAACAGGCCTTTCGATTCGGCCCACAGACGTCGAGCGTGATGGATTTAAAGTTGATCATCTGCGCAGACGTAACATAAGTCTCTCTCTCTCTCTCTCTACTGTAACTGAAGTACAGTAAATACTCTTCTTCAAGAGCCAGGTTATGGTTCGACGTCCAAAGCAACACTCCGCCGCTATACCTCTAACCTTTGGCCACCACACCCATCACTTAACTACTCAACAGCGCCACTCTCGTGTTACAGTAAATAAGAAAAAAATCCCCCCCACTTTAAAGATATAAATGTGTGGAGACTAAGAATTTCTTTTTCGGCGATCTACCCCAAAAATATGGTTTGAAAACAGAGATAATTATTTTCTTTGAGACTTTTGTAAACATGTAATCCCTATCCATTACATATTTTATAGTCTTCTAGAGAAGAACAGAAGAAATGGCTGGACAATATGTTTAACATCTTATGTTTTCAAAAGATCAGTAAGTCCCATGTGAAATTACAATTTCAGGAACAAAGATGAATCAAAATTGATGTTTTTAGTAATAGTCCTGCTTGCTAGATTTAGAAAAAGTAGTAAGAACAAGAAAGTATTTTTTTTTTTTTTTAATCTTCTTCTCTATCTACGCATGTATGTGTATATTGGGCACCAAGTTACATGAAAAAAAGTCTGGGGGAATGAGATCAGATTTAGATTATCATCTGACATGAATGCATCACAAGTTAAAGAGATGTATATGTGCAAGAAAAATGGAAAGAGACGTCTAAAGTGGTTGGTATGAGGAACCGGTTATACAAGTGATCTGTATACAGACTTAGGCTTTGTTTGATTACAAAATATTAAACAATCACTTAAAACATATATTTTTTAAATGTTTTTGTTCTAATTTTTAATTCCGTTCCAAACAATCTATATTACTATTAGATTTTAGACATGTTTTGTTATCAATTCAACTTAACATTATCACATTTACTATAAAAAGGACAGTTATTATTTTATATGTATGTGTCTGTGTATATATATATACAACAAAAATAAATAAATAAAATAAAAAAGTAGACCACAAACATCTGTTTGTTAAAGGATCAACAACTAGAACAATGAAAAAGAACAATCAAGCAATGCCGAAAATTAGCCATAAAATGAGCAAAACCCACCAGCATAGAAGAAGCAAATCGTTTAATGCAATGTTTATATTAACTAAGATACAATTTGGTACGCTTTTTTATGTACCTTTTCACGCTTAAGCAAAAAAAAAAAAACACTTAATTATAATGTAGCGCTTGTGTTGCACATAAAAAAATTGTTTTCAAAAATCAAAAGAAGAAAACACATGATTTTAAGTATTCTTTTCGAAAACCGAAAAATAGTTATTTTTCGGTTCTTCGATTTTTATACTACAAGAGATCAATATAGGATAATGGAGTTGATTTCTTACTGTATTTTGAGGGAGCTTCTTTCCTGTTGAATTTTCAAATTAGAGTTGTTGAACTATTGGTGATCTAGTCATTTTTTGGCATCCACAGGTTACTTTGTGGAAAGGATGCCAACCTCGTGGGAGTATGGTCGTTGTTTATTTTTGTATTCATTTATTCCAGTGTTGAATGTCTGTCTGTATTGATTGTGGAACCAAGCGTCGGTGTGCCTCTACTTGACATGACACCTTTTATGTTGTGTTGACTTGTTTTATCTGTATGTATAATAAGCCTTGCGCTTGTGTAACAGAATTTTGAGGTATACATCTATATTTCTAGGTGAAATTATATAGAATTTCAATTTCTAAAACATACCCAAACAACAAATTTGCAAATGATAAAATATCAAATTTCAAAAATTGAAAAACCGCATCAATTGTTTTGAAAAATTCTTATCCAAATACACATACTAATTGCATTAGAATGTTCATCTTGAGATAAATAATAAAAATTGATGTGCCTAAATATGATTTCTTATTCCCATATAATTCATTCATATTAATTTTTTGACTCCATACTATCTCGGAAATCTCTCAATTGCATAGTATGGTTAGCATTATAAAAAAACTAAGCAATAATAAAAATAATAATAATAATAATAATAATAATAATAATAATAATAATAATAATAATAATAATAATAATAAGATGATAATGAAAAGAAGTATAGAAAACTAAGCAACTCCACAATTGTTTTTTAACTAAACTTATACTAAAATATCTAACATGGTTTTTTTTTTTAACCATATAATATAAATATTTTCTCTGTCTTCTCTTCATATTTGGATTAAGGATCTACAATTAAAATAAAAAAAATACAATAAATTAATCTACAAAAAAAATATTAATAGTTTAAGTTTTAATTAAATAGTTACCTAAGGATTTTTTTCATCCTTGTGCTTGTTGAGGTCAGCTTGAGATTGGAACCGTATCTTGCAGTTGCCATTTAGACAAACGAACTTGACTGTCGAACGACAAGTATTTTGGTGGCCGTTCAACCCCTTCATGTTTTCCTCGGTTCTTGTGCAGAGGTTACATTTGATGCCTATCATTTCTCTGAAATTTTTCAAAAGAAAAATAAAATTAGTAATTTCTCTCGGGCCTTGACCCTTGTTTTGGGTTCGATAGTATTTTCTCTACTGAATTATTATGGCGACGGAGATGAGAGACTGTAACACCTAGGCACGGTCAATTATGAAATTCCTATTAGGTCCATCTTGATCGTATTCTCAGATTTTATCGCGGTCACTACATTCCGTATCATACCTACCAATATTATACTATTAAACGAATTGAAGTACATGAATTTCAGTTCGAAAGTTTTTTTTTTAAACCTCACACACCCACTAACACAGCCCATGAGATTTGACCCCCAGACCTCCTGGCTGGGGAGGGTAGGACCGCCCATGAATCTCAATTTTCAAGTTTGAACTTCTTCCTGGTGAGTACATAAACTCACCGTACAATACGTCATCGACGACGCAATGCAAGGGGCTTTTCCGGGCCCACCCTATACGTCGACGTCGCTAGAGGGAAGACGTCCTGAAATGCTGCGGTTGTGGACCGATTATCTTGGTTGGATGGTTGGTGGAACTCTTTCTAACGTCAGTGTCGGTGAACAGGCCTTCCGATTCGGCCCACAGACGTCGAGCGTGAAGGATTTAAAGTTCATCACCAGAGCCGGCGTAACATAAGTCTTTCTCTCTCTCTCTCTCTCTACTGTAACATAAGTACAGTAAATACTCTTCTTCACGAGCCAGGTTATGGTTTGACGTCCAAAGCAATACTCCGCTGTTATACCTCTAAGCTTTGGCCACCACACCCATCACTTGACTACTCAACAGCGCCACTCTCGTGTGACAGTAAAGAAGAAAAAAATCCATCCCACTTTAAAGATATAAATGCGTGGAGACTAAAAATTTCTTTTTCGGCGATCTACCCCAAAAATATAGTTTCAAAACGGAGATAATTATTTTCTTTGGGACTTTTGTAAACATGAAATCCCTATCCATTACATCTTTTATAGTCTTCTAGAGAAGAACAGAAGAAATGGCCGGACAATATGTTTAACATCTTATGTTTTCAAAAGATCAGTAAGTCCCATGTGAAATTACAATTTCAGGTACAAAGATGAATAAAAATTGATGTTTTTAGTAATGGTCCTGCTTGCTAGATTTAGAAAAAGTAGTAGGAAAGGAAACAAGAAAGTATTTTTCTTTTTTTAATCTTCTTCTCTATCTACGCATGTATGTGTATATTGGGCACCAAGTTACATGAAAAAAAGTCTGGGGGGATGAGATCAGATTTAGATTATCATCTTACATGGATGCATCACGAGTTAAAGAGATGTATATATGCAGGAAAAATGGAAAGAGATGTCTAAAATGGTTGGTATGAGGAACCGGTTATACAAGTGATTTGTATACAGACTTAGGCTTCGTTTGATAACAAAATATTAAAAAATCACTTAAAACATATATTTTTTAAACGTTTTTGTTCTAATTTTTAATTCCGTTCCAAACAATCTATATTATTATAAGATTTTCGACATGCTTTGTTATCAATTCAATCTAACATTATAACATTACCATAAAAAGGACAGTTATTATTTTATATGTATGTGTCTGTGTGTATATATATATATAATAAAAATAAATAAATAAAATAAAAAAGTAGACCACAGACATCTGTTTGTTAAAGGATCAACAACGAGAACGAAGAAAATGTGCATCAGAATGTTCATCTTGAGATAAATTTTCTAAATTAATGTGCTTAAATATAATTTCTTATTCCCGTATAATTCATTCATATTAATTTTTCGAATCCATACTATCTCAGAAATTTGTCAATTGCATAGCATGGTTAGCATTATAAAAAAACAAAGTAGTAATAATAATAATTATTATTATTATTATAATAATAATAAAATGATGAAAAGAAGTACAGAAAACTAAGCAATTCCACAATTTTTTTTTTTAACTAAACTTATACTAAAATATCTAACATGTTTTTTTTTTAACTATATAATATAAATATTTTCTCTGTCTTATCTTCATATTTGGATTAAAAATCTACAATTAAAATCAAAAAATAAAATAAATTAATCTAAAAATAAAAATATTAATAGTTCAAGTTTTAATTAAATAGTTACCTAATGATTTTTTTCAACCTTGTGCTTGTTGAGGTCAGCTTGAGTTTGGAATCGTATCTTGCAGTTGTCATTTGGACAAATGAACTTGACTGTCGAATGACAAGCATTTTGGTGGTCGTTCAACCCCTTGAAGTTTTCAAGGTTCTTGTGTAGAGGTTATATTTGATCCTTGCCATTTCTCTGAAATTTTTCAAAAGAAAAATAAAATTAGTAATTTCTCTAGGGCCTTGACCCTTATTTTAGGTCCAATAGTATTTGCTCTACCAAATTATTATGGCGACGAAGATGAGAGACTGTAACACCTAGGCACGGTGAATCATGAAATTCCTATTAGGTCCGTCTTGATCGTATTCTCAGAATTTATCGCGATCACTACATACCGTATCATACCTGCCAATATTATACTATTAAACGAACTGAAGTACCTGAATTTCAGTTCGAACCTTTTTTTTTAAACCTCACATACCCACTAACACAACCCATGAGATTTGACCCCCATACCTCCTGGCTGGGGAGGGTAGGCCCACCCACGTATCTCAATTTTCAAGTTCGAACTTTTTCCTGGCGAGTACATAAACTCACCGTACAATACGTCATCGACGACGCAATGCAAGGGGCTTTTCCGGGCCCACCCTATACGTCGACGTCGCTAAAGGGAAGACGTCCTGAAATGCTGCTGTAGTGGACCGATTATCTCGGTTCAATGGTCGGCGGAACTCTGCCTATGCCGGCGTCGGCAAACTGTTGTTCCGATTCGGCCCACAGACGTGGTGCATGATGGATTTAAAGTTCATCACCGGCGCTGGCGTAACATAAGTCTCTCTCTCTCTCTCTCTCTCTACTGTAACATAAGTATAGTAAATACTCTTCTTCACGGGCCAGGTTATGGTTCGACGTCCAAAGCAACACTCCACTGCTATACCTCTAACCTTTGGCCACCACACCTATCACTTGACTACTCAACAGCGCCACTCTCGTGTTATAGTGAAGAAGAAAAAAATACCCCCCACTTTAAACATATAAATGCGTAGAGACTAAGAAAAAAAAAATCGGTAATCTATCCCAAAAATCTGGTTTCAAAACAGAGATAATTATTTTCTTTGAGACTTTTGTAAACATGAAATTTCCTATCCATTACATCTTTTATAGTCTTCTAGAGAAGAACAGAAGAAATGCCTGGACAATATGTTTAACATCTTATGTTTTCAAAAGATCAGTAAGTCCCATGTGAAATTACAATTTCAGGACCAAAGATGAATCAAAACTGATGTTTTTAGTAATGGTTCTGCTTGCTAGATTTAGAAAAAGTAGTAGGAAAGGAAGCAAACAATTTTATTTTTTTTTATTTTTAATTTTTTTTCTCTATCTACGCATGCATGTGTATCTAACGCACCAAGTTACATGAAAAAAAAATCTGGGGTAATGAGATCAGATTCAGACGATCATCTTACATGGATGCGTCACGAGTTAAAGAGATGTATATATGGAGGAAAAATAGAAAGAGACGTCTAAAGTGGTTGGTATGAGGAACCGGTTATACAAGTGATCTGTATACAGACTTAGGCTTCGTTTGATAAAAAAATATTAAACAATCACCCAAAACATATATTTTTTAAAATGTTTTTGTTCTAATTTTTAATTTCGTTCTAAACAATCTATAGTAGTATTAGATTTTAGACATGCTTTGTTATCAATTCAACTTAACATTATAACATTTACCATAAAAATGACATTTATTATTGTATATGTATGTGTGTGTGTGTATATATATATAATAAAAATAAATAAATAAATAAACTAAAAAAGTAGACCACAAACATCTGTTTGTTAAAGGATCAACAACGAGAACGAAGAAAAAGAACCATAAAGCCTTGTAGAAAATTAGCCATAAAATGAGCAAAACCCACCAGGATAGAAGAAGCAAATCATTTAATGCAATGTTTATATTAAATAAGATACAATTTGGTACACTTTTTTAAGTACCTTTTCACACTTAAGCAAAAAAAAAACACTTGATTATAATGTTGCGATTGTGTTGCACATAAAAACATTGTTTTCAAAAATCAAATGAAGAAAACACATGATTTTAAGTATTCTTTTCAAAAATCGAAAAATAGTTATGTTTCGTTTCTTCGATTTTTATACTACAAGAGATCAATAGAGGATATTGGAGTTGAGTTCTTACTGTATTTTGAGGGAGCTTCTTTCCTGTTGAATTTTCAAATTAGAGTTGTTGAACTATTGGTGATCTGGTCATTTCTTGGCATCCACGGGTTACTTTGTGGAAAGGATGCCGACCTCGTGGGAGTATGGTCGTTGTTTATTTTTTTATTGATTTATTCCAGTGTTGAATGTCTATCTGTGTTGATTGTGGAACCAAGCGTCGGTGTGCCTCTACTTGACAGGGCACCTTTTATGTTGTGTTGGCTTATTTTAGCTATGTTTGTAATAAGTCTTGCGCTTGTGTAATAGAATTTTGAGGTATACTTCTATATTTCGAGTTAAAATTATATAGAATTTTAATTTCAAAAACATACCCAAACAACAAATTTGCAAATGATAAAATATTAAATTTCGAAATTTGAAAACCGCATCAATTTTTTTGAAAATTTCTTATCCAAAAACACACACTAATTGCATCAGAATGTTTATCTTGAGATAAATAATCAAAATTGATGTGCTTAATTATGATTTCTTAGTCCCATATAGTTCATTCATATTAATTTTTTGACTCCATATTATCTCAGGAATCTCTCAATTGCATAGCATCGTTAGCATTATAAAAAAACTAAGCAATAATAATAAAAAGAAAAAGAAGAAGAAGTACAGAAAACTAAGCAACTTCACAATTTTTTTTAACTAAACTTATACTAAAATATCTAACATGTTTTTTTTTTTTTAACTATATAATATAAATATTTTTTCTGTCTTCTCTTCATTTGTGGATTAAGGATCTACAATTAAAATCAAAAAATAAAATAAATTAATCTAAAAATAAAAATATTAATAGTTCAAGATTTAATTAAAAAGTTACATAATGATTTTTTTCATCCTTGTGCTTGTTGAGGTCAGCTTGAGATTGAAACCATATCTTGCAGTTGCCATTTGGGCAAATGAACTTGACTGTCTAATGACAAGCATTTTGGTGGTCGTTCAACCCTTTCATGTTTTCCACGGTTCTTGTGCAGATGTTACATTTGATGCTTGCCATTTCTCTGAAATTTTTCGAAAGAAAAATAAAATTAGTAATTTCTCTCAGGCCTTGACCCTTGTTTTAGGTCCAATAGTATTTTCTCTACCGAATTATTATGGCGACGGAGATGAGAGACTGTAACACCTAGGCACGGTCAATTATGAAATTCCTATTAGGTCCATCTTGATCGTATTCTCAGATTTTATCGCGGTCACTACATTCCGTATCATATCTACCAATATTATACTATTAAAGGAATTGAAGTTCCTGAATTTCAGTTCAAACTTTTTTTTTTAAACCTCACACACCCACTAACACAGCCCATGAGATTTGACCCCTAGACCTCCTCGCTGGGGAGGGTAGGCCCACCCACGAATCTCAATTTTCAAGTTGGAACTTCTTCCTAGCGAGTGCATAAACTCACCATACAATACGTCATCGACGACGCAATGAAAGGGGCTTTTCCGGGCCCACCCTATACGTCGACGTCGCTAGAGGGAAGACGTCCTGAAATACTGCGGTCATGGACCGATTATCTCGGTTCGATGGTCGGCGGAACTCTGTCTAATGCCGGCGTCGACGAACTGTCCTTCCGATTCGGCCCACAAACGTGGTGCGTGATGGATTTAAAGTTCATCACCGGCGCTGGCGTAACATAAGTCTCTCTCTCTCTCTCTCCTGTAACATAAGTACAGTAAATACTCTTCTTCACGAGCCAAGTTATGGTTCGACGTAAAAAGCAACACTCCGCCGCTATACCTCTAACCTTTGGCCACCACACCCATTACTTGACTACTTAACAGCGCCACTCTCGTGTTAAAGTAAAGAAGAAAAAAATGCCCCCCACTTTAAAGATATAAATGCATGGAGACTAAGAATTTTTGTTTCGGCAATCTACCCCAAAAATATAGTTTCAAAACAGAGATAATTATTTTCTTTGGGACTTTTGTAAACATGAAATCCCTATCCATTACATCTTTTATAGTCTTCTAGAGAAAAACAGAAGAAATGATTGCACAATATGTTTAACATCTTATGTTTTCAAAAGATATGTAAGTCCCATGTGAAATTACAATTTCAAGACCAAAGATGAATCAAAACTGATATTTTTAGTAATGGTTCTGCTTGCTAGATTTAGAAAGAGTAGTAGGAAAGGAAGCAAGAAAATATATTTTTTTTTTTAATCTTTCTCTCTATCTACGCATGCATGTGTATATTGGGCACCAAGTTACTTGAAAAAAAGTCTGGGGGAATGAGATCAGAATCAAATGATTATCTTACATGGATGCATCACGAGTTAAAGAGATGTATATGTGCAGGAAAAATAGAAAGAGACGTCTAAAATGGTTGGTATAAGGAACCGGTTATACAAGTGATTTGTATACAGACTTAGACTTCGTTTAATTACAAAATATTAAACAATCACTTAAAACATATATTTTTTAAATGTTTTTGTTCTAATTTTTAATTTCGTTCCAAACAATCTATATTACTATTCGATTTTAGACATGTTTTGTTATCAATTCAACCTAATATTATAACATTTACCTTAAAAAAGGACAGTTATTATTATATACGTATGTGTCTGTGAATATATATATATATATAATAAAAATAAATAAATAAAATAAAAAAGTAGACCACAGACATCTGTTTGTTAAAGGATCAACAACGAGAACGAAGAAAAAGAACCATCAAATAATGCCGAAAATTAGCCATAAAATGAGCAAAACCCACCAGCATAGAAGAAGCAAATCATTTAATGCAATTTTATATTAACTAAGATACAATTTGGTATGCTTTTTTAAGTACCTTTTCACGCTTAAGCAAAAAAAAAAAAGAACACTTAATTAAAATGTAGTGCTTGTGTTGCACATAAAAAAATTATTTTCAAAAATCAAAAGAAGAAAACACATGATTTTAAGTATTTTTTTCGAAAGCCGAAAGATAGTTATTTTTCGTTTCTTCGATTTTTATACTACAAGAGATTAATTGAGGATAATGGAGTTGAGTTCTTACTGTATTTAGAGGGAGCTTCTTTCCTGTTGAATTTTCAAATTAGAGTTGTTAAACTATTGGTGATCTAGTCATTTCTTGGCATTCACGGGTTACTTTGTGGAAAGGATGCCGACCTTGTGGGAGTATGGTCCTTGTTTATTTTTGTATTGATTTATTTCAGTGTTGAATGTCTATCTGTGTTGATTGTGGAACCAAGCGTCTGTGTGCCTCAACTTAACAGGACACCTTTTATGTTGTGTTGGCTTATTTTTTCCGTGTTTGTAATAAGCATTGCGCTTGTGTAACAGAATTTTGAAGTACACTTCTATATCTCGAGGTGAAATTATTTAGAATTTCAATTTCAAAGACATACCCAAACAACAAATTTGCAAATGATAAAATATTAAATTTCAAAATTTGAAAACTGCATCAATTTTGTTGAAAAATAAAATTGGTAATTTCTCTCGGGCCTTGACCCTTGTTTTAGGTCCAATAGTATTTTCTCTACCAAATTATTATGGCGACGGAGATGAGAGACTGTAACACCTAGGCACGGTGAATCATGAAATTCCTATTAGGTCCGTCTTGATCGTATTCTCAGATTTTATCACGGTCACTACATACCGTATCATACCTACCAATATTATACTATTAAACGAACTGAAGTACCTGAATTTCAGTTCGAACCTTTTTTTTTAAACCTCACATACCCACTAACACAACCCATGAGATTTGACCCCCATACCTCCTGGCTGGGGAGGGTAGGCCCACCCACGTATCTCAATTTTCAAGTTCAAACTTTTTCCTGGCGAGTGCATAAACTCACCGTACAATACGTCATCGACGACGCAATGCAAGGGGCTTTTCCGAGCCCACCCTATACGTCGACGTCGCTAAAGGGAAGG
This sequence comes from Eucommia ulmoides, assembly GCA_016647705.1. NCBI lineage: Eukaryota > Viridiplantae > Streptophyta > Magnoliopsida > Garryales > Eucommiaceae > Eucommia > Eucommia ulmoides. The sequence goes on from CM028331.1 coordinate 44,287,941, forward strand.
CGTCCTGAAATGCTACTGTCGTGGATCGATTATCTCGGTTCGATGGTCGGCGGAACTTACTCTAATGCGGGCGTCAGCAAACTGTCGTTCCGATTTGGCCCACAGACGTGGTGCGTGATGGATTTAAAGTTCATCACCGACGCTGGCGTAACATAAGTCTCTCTCTCTCTCTCTCCTGTAACATAAGTATAGTAAATACTCTTCTTCACGAGCCAGGTTATGGTTCGACGTCCAAAGCAACACTCCGCCGCTATACCTCTAACCTTTGGCCACCACACCTATCACTTGACTACTCAACAGCGCCACTCTCGTGTTATAGTGAAGAAGAAAAAAATACCCTCCACTTTAAAGATATAAATGCGTAGAGACTAAGAAACAAAAAAATCGGTAATGTACCCCAAAAATCTGGTTTCAAAACAGAGATAATTATTTTCTTTGAGACTTTTGTAAACATGAAATTCCTATCCATTACATCTTTTATAGTCTTCTAGAGAAGAACATAAGAAATGCCTGGACAATATGTTTAACATCTTATGTTTTCAAAAGATCAGTAAGTCCCATGTGAAATTACAATTTTAGGACCAAAGATGAATCAAAACTGATGTTTTTAGTAATGGTCCTGCTTGCTAGATTTAGAAAAAGTAGTAGGAAAGGAAGCAAACAATTTTTATTTTTTTTATTTTTAATTTTTTTCTCTATCTACGCATGCATGTGTATCTAAAGCACCAAGTTACATGAAAAAAAATCTGGGGTAATGAGATCAGATTCAGACGATCATCTTACATGGATGCGTCATGAGTTAAAGAGATGTATATGTGGAGGAAAAATAGAAAGAGACGTCTAAAGTGGTTGGTATGAGGAACCGGTTATACAAGTGATCTGTATACAGACTTAGGCTTCGTTTGATAACAAAATATTAAACAATCACTCAAAACATATATTTTTTAAAATGTTTTTGTTCTAATTTTTAATTTCGTTCCAAACAATCTATAGTAGTATTAGATTTTAGACATGCTTTGTTATCAATTCAACTTAACATTATAATATTTACCATAAAAATGACATTTATTATTGTATATGTATGTGTGTGTGTATATATATAATAAAAATAAATAAATAAATAAACTAAAAAAGTAGACCACAGACATCTGTTTGTTAAAGGATCAACAACGAGAACGAAGAAAAAGAACCATCAAGCCTTGTAGAAAATTAGCCATAAAATGAGCAAAACCCACCAGGATAGAAGAAGCAAATCATTTAATGCAATGTTTATATTAATTAAGACACAATTTGGTACACTTTTTTAAGTACCTTTTCACACTTAAGCAAAAAAAAAAAAAAAAAACACTTGATTATAATGTAGCGATTGTGTTGCACATAAAAAAATTGTTTTTAAAAATCAAAAGAAGAAAACACATGATTTTAAGTATTCTTTTCAAAAATCGAAAAATAGTTATTTTTCGTTTCTTCGATTTTTATACTACAAGAGATCAATAGAGGATATTGGAGTTGAGTTCTTACTGTATTTTGAGGGAGCTTCTTTCCTGTTGAATTTTCAAATTAGAGTTGTTGAACTATTGGTGATCTGGTCATTTCTTGACATCCACGGGTTACTTTGTGGAAAGGATGCCAACCTCGTGGGAGTATGGTCGTTGTCTATTTTTTTATTGATTTATTCCAGTGTTGAATGTCTATCTGTGTTGATTGTGGAACCAAGCGTCGGTGTGCCTCTACTTGACAGGGCACCTTTTATGTTGTGTTGGCTTGTTTTATCTATGTTTGTAATAAATCTTGCGCTTGTGTAATAGAATTTTGAGGTATACTTCTATATTTCGAGTTAAAATTATATAGAATTTCAATTTCAAAAACATACCCAAACAACAAATTTGCAAATGATAAAATATTAAATTTCGAAATTTGAAAACCGCATCAATTTTTTTGAAAAATTCTTATCCAAAGACACACACTAATTGCATCAGAATGTTTATCTTGAGATAAATAATCAAAATTGATGTGCTTAATTATGATTTCTTAGTCCCATATAGTTCATTCATATTAATTTTTTGACTCCATACTATCTCAGGAATCTCTCAATTGCATAGCATCGTTAGCATTATAAAAAAACTAAGCAATAATAATAAAAAGAAGAAGAAGAAGAAGTACAGAAAACTAAGCAACTCCACAATTTTTTTTAACTAAACTTATACTAAAATATCTAACATGTTTTTTTTTTTTTAACTATATAATATAAATATTTTTTCTGTCTTCTCTTCATTTGTGGATTAAGGATCTACAATTAAAATCAAAAAATAAAATAAATTAATCTAAAAATAAAAATATTAATAGTTCAAGATTTAATTAAAAAGTTACATAATGATTTTTTTCATCCTTGTGCTTGTTGAGGTCAGCTTGAGATTGAAACCGTATCTTGCAATTGCCGTTTGGGCAAATGAACTTGACTGTCAAATGACAAGCATTTTGGTGGTCGTTCAACCCTTTCATGTTTTCCACGGTTCTTGTGCAGATGTTACAGTTGATGCTTGTCATTTCTCTGAAATTTTTCGAAAGAAAAATAAAATTAGTAATTTCTCTCGGGCCTTAACCCTTGTTTTAGGTCCAATAGTATTTTCTCTACCGAATTATTATGGCGACGAAGATGAGAGACTGTAACACCTAGGCACGGTCAATTATGAAATTCCTATTAGGTCCGTCTTGATTGTATTCTCAGATTTTATCGCGGTCACTACATTCCGTATCATATCTACCAATATTATACTATTAAACGAATTGAAGTTCCTGAATTTCAGTTCAAACTTTTTTTTTTTAAACCTCATACACCCACTGACATAGCCCATGAGATTTGACCCCTAGACCTCCTGGCTGGGGAAGGTAGGCCCACCCACGAATCTCAATTTTCAAGTTTGAACTTCTTCCTAGCGAGTGCATAAACTCACCGTACAATACGTCATCGACGACGCAATGCAAGTGGCTTTTCCGGGCCCACCCTATACGTCGACGTCGCTAGAGGGAAGACGTCCTGAAATGTTGCGGTCGTGGACCGATTATCTCGATTCGATGGTCGGCGGAACTCTGTCTAATGCCGGCGTCGACGAACTGTCCTTCCAATTCGGCCCACAAACGTGGTGCGTGATGGATTTAAAGTTCATCACCGGCGCTGGCGTAACATAAGTCTCTCTCTCTCTCTACTGTAACATAAGTACAGTAAATACTCTTCTTCACGAGCCAGGTTATGGTTCGACGTACAAAGCAACACTCCGCAGCTATACCTCTAACCTTTGGCCACCACACCCATCACTTGACTACTCAACAGCGCCACTCTCGTGTTACAGTGAAGAAGAAAAAAATCCCCCCCACTTTAAAGATATAAATGCGTGGAGACTAAGAAAAAAAATATTCGGCAAACTACCCCAAAAATCTAGTTTGAAAACAAAGATAATTATTTTCTTTGAGACTTTTGTAAACATGAAATCCCTATCCATTAAATCTTTTATAGTCTTCTAGAGAAGAACAGAAGAAATGGCTGGATAATATGTTTAACATCTTATGTTTTCAAAAGAACAGTAAGTCCCATGTGAAATTACAATTTCAGGACCAAAGATGAATCAAAACTGATGTTTTTAGTAATGGTCCTGTTTGCTAGATTTAGAAAAAGTAGTAGGAAAAGAAGCAAGATTTTTTTTATTTTTTTTTTAGTCTTCTTCTCTATCTACACATGCTAAGGCATCAAGTTACATGAAAAAATGTTTGGGGGAATGAGATCAGATTCAGATGATCATCTTACATGGATGCATCACGAGTTAAAGAGATGTATATGTGCAGGAAAAATGGAAAGAGACGTCTAAAGTGGTTGGTATGAGGAACCGGTTATACAAGTGATCTATATACAGACTGAGTCTTCGTTTGATAACAAAATACTAAGCAATCACTTAAAACATATATTTTTTAAATGTGTTCGTTCTAATTTTTAATTTCGTTCCAAACGATCTAGAAATAAAAATAACTAAAAAAATAGTTTGGGAAATTCTAGTAAAGCCTTTATAATAAATAATATATTTACTTCTTTAAGGTATATTTTTGTAATATTGTTATTTTGTTACCAACTGAGCTCAAATTTGATCCTAACATGTTAATGCTAAACACTATATTGCCCTTTAATAATAATTTTAAGAATTAATATAAAATAATGAATACAACGTGGTATAAAATAATATATGATCAAAATTTTTCGGATTCAAACTGTAATTTTTAAGGGTTTAAAAAGTAATTTTTAAAATTTCATGTCTTCTTTTTCCTTGCACGACCACCACCGACTTCAAAGTTCCATACATAATAAATAGTCATTGGAAGCTAGATTTTGCAAAATTGTTCTCTGTTGCTTAGCTGATAACACTGCTATTTTTATTCACTACCCATTTTCATTCACACAACATGGGATGGTTGGTTGCATTTTTGATGACCCCAAATTTTGTTTTTCACTCAAAAAAGTACTTTTGACTCCTATTTTTTAATTAAAAAAAATTATTTTTACTCCAACTCATCCACCCACCCACAGCCACCACAACCCCTTCATTTTTTCAATTTATTAAAAAAGAAAATGGTGGAAAATAAATATATTTTTAAAATAGAATTGTGAGTGTATAAAGATAACCAAAAAAAAAGTATAAAACGAAAAAACTTAAAGGAACAATATGTATTTTAATTTTAATTATTTTTAAATTATTAAAGATAAGATTGTCATTACAATAAAAAAAATATCAATAATTTTTTTACTTTTAGGGAAGTAAATGATATTTGACAAAAAATAATGTGGTATTGACCGGTATTTGATAAATGGTGGAGAATTTATGAATTTAGATAAATAGGGGAAGTAAGTAATAAATACTCTAAGTTCTTCACCTTGGTCAATTTATTTTGAGTCCGGAACTAAGCCCATATGGGTGATACATTCTAAAGATCCTTTGGTTGTCCTTTAATTTGTAAATTTTATTATATTTTTATTAGTAATATATAATAGTTATACTTTAATGCTTGACTCCAAGGATTAAAAAACACTTAATTTTATCAACTAATTGTTTTAGTTCTAATTTAGACGTAATTTTCTTGCATAATTAGACTAAATTGTAATTTAAAATTTTAATTAACATAAACTATTCTTATGTAATAATATATAAATTTTAATTATTTAATTAAATGATAATTAAATATGAAAAAATATAAATAATTCATAAGAGAATTCAAGAAGTAGGATAATTTAGACATCTAAACAGGCCCTAAAAAATTAGGATTTGATTTTCAAAGGTCCAACTAATAAGCCTAAGTCCAATATCTAAGTTTTCCTCTATGTTTTTTTCTCGAGTCTCAATCGTTGTACTTGACCACTGTGAGAAATGATGATGTTCATTTTATTTTAGTAAATATCTTTGTAATGCAATCTTCATACTTTGTTTTAACGCATATAATTTGTTATTATTTGATGTGGGGGTAAAATAATTTTTACGTCTACTCCTGGGTCAAAGACGGACCAACCCGAGATTTTGGTCTGATCCACTCGAATCACCCTTTTACTGTCTAGAAAAAGTCACATGATCTGTATCCTCACATGGGAGGTTTTATACATGAGGCACACTACTCCTCCAACGGTCAGAGGATCTAGCGTAGCAGACTCATTGATGTTGCTAGCAATATAGTTGACGGTTAGAGGATCTAGCGCAATAGATTCGCTTGTGCAATGCTGCAGCACGTGAAAATCCACCACCTCCGCCAAAAGCTTAGTCAGAATATTCTATCACTGGTGATATCTTGATAGAGCCTCATGTTCCTAAGATTCCCCACGTCGTTGGCAAGGTTTGGTTTTAGCAGATTGAGATTCAGGTGGTTTCAAAGTTGAAGAATTGAAACAAAGAACAAGTATTGTGAGTTCTAACTGGAACTACGACCATACAGCCGATGAGTGTTTCATGTTGGAATATTTTTATGGGCTAACATTAATTGAATTAATTATTTTACAAAAACAGGTTAATAGATAATCTATTATTTAAGCAGCCCAAATAATCAGTGATCATATTTTAATTTGGGTTGTGACGTCTTTATGTAGAATCCCAATTAAGTGGCAAGTGTAGGTTTAGGGTTTTGTTGAAGCCCGTTATGGGATGACCCAATGAGAAACCCTAGTATATATAGCTAGGTCCCCTCCCTAATCTAGATTAAGGGTTTCTTCCCATTGAGAGCCACCACCACGAAATCTAGATCGTAGTGATGAAGACCTAGTTAGTAATTTGCTGCAACAGATTCAATCTTTTGCGATGGCTGAGACATGTACGCTTTCGATTACCGTTCTTCATTGTTGTGTCCAAATAATCATGTATACTTTAAATTATTATTTAATTTCGTTTTATTTTGATTATGAGAAATAATCAACATTTGGTATTAGAACCTACATACATGATTTAGAATCTACAATTAATTGTTTGAAATTTTCTTTAGTTTTTGTTTATTCATGAAACTGAAACTTGCGGTCACGATTTCATGAGAATTTTGTTTCAATTAACTGTAAAACATTAGAGATTTTATTCCCATAGATTCAAGCTTTAAATTAATATATTATACATGCAATTTGGTTGTGTAATCAGAGAGAATTTCGACGTTGAAGTTTCGGCTACGAATCCTAGAAAATTCTCGAAATCGAAACTTGGGGCCGTGATTTTATGTATTGTTTTGCTTCTATTGAATATAAAAACTTATGGCTTGTATTCATCTTGATTCAAGCTTTAATTTTATATATTACACATGTGATTTAGTTGTATAATTAGAAAATATTTCGTGGTTAAGTTTTCGACTTCGAAACTCTAGTGAAATCGAGATTCGTTTTAAAATCGATGGATATAGATGCGGTTTTGATACAATTAAACATCATATAAAGATTTTAAATTAATATTAGGTACAGACCCATATAAAATTCGGTAGAAATAAGGGTTAAAATCGAATTTAGGTTTTTGGCCATGGAGGAGAGAGAAAATCTCAAACCGCGACTTGTTCTTGATTTTTGATGATATTTCTATTAATTTTTCTTCAATTAATTGTTATAGATGTATAGAAAAACATAAATCTACATAAACCCATAAAAAAATTGGAGAAAACGGCGCGATTTTAGGGCTTTACAAAAGCGGGCTAAAACTAGGTCGAAACGACCCGGTTCAGACCCAATTGGAGGTTGAAGACAACCTCCAGCTGGTTTGGCCTTTCCCCACACGCTCAACAGGCGCATGGGCATTATTCCGGGACCCGTTTTGGGTTCTGTTTTTTCCTATGCACTTATTTTCATGTCCTCTAATTTTTTGTAAAATTTATTTATTTATTTAGAATTAAAAATATTTTTTTAGTTAATTATTACTTATTATGTGATTTAATTAGCTTAAAATTATTTTTAAGCATGATTTTTTGTTGAAAATTTTACAAATATTATATTAGATGACTTAAGACAGGATTGTAGTACTCACTCTCCTTAAATTCATATTTATTGATGTGTACTCTTCTAATTGGTTTTAAATCATATAAAACTAGTTTAATAGTTAGTTTAAAAATATGGTAAAATTGTTATTCAAATTCTTGTAACTATAATTGATCGTTGATAACTGAAAGTACATTTTGTGATGTACTTCATCTTGTTTTGATTATATGCATATAGATCGCTAATATGCACTGTTGTGATTAGGCAATATAGTTTAATTTTTTCAATTTGGAACGAATGCTTGTGAATTGATGAGGTTAATTTACCAAAGTGATTTAACCAAAATAATTTACAAGTTTTTAAGTTCCTATTTTGTTGATGGAAAATTTTTAGATTACTTTGTACATTCACCTGCCCAAAGGGGGTTATTGTACATATTAATTTAATTGCTGGGTAATGAAGTTTAATTTTTTCAATTTGGAACGGTTGCTTGTGAATTGTTGAGGTTATTTTTCCAAAGTGATTTAACCAACATAATTTGCAAGTTTTCGCGTTCCTATTTTCTTGATGGAAAATTTTTAGATTAATTTGTACATTCACCTGCCCAAAGGGGGTTATTGTGCAAATTAATTTAATTGAATGAAGATATTATGTGAGATAAATAATTTGATAATTTTGTTTGGCCAAAGGGAATAATTTTGAAAGATTATTTGTTTCATTATATTTTGAAGAAAATATATGGATTTGAAGGTCAATCTACCCAAAGGGGATGGATTTTTAAATCTGTAAATTTTTCTTATTTTGTTTATCCTCATGATTAAAGAATAATTGTTTATTGTAGACTTTACCTAAATTGGAGTTTATAGTAACATAATTGATTCTTATATTGTATTGCCTATGCTTAATTGAGTATTTTGCCTATTGCCCATAATTGATCAAGTGTCATTTTTTGTGAAAAACAGTATCTTTTGCTGTGAACAACAATAATGTCACCACTGAAATTCTAAATGGGTCGAACTATAAGAAATGGAGGTGACACATAGAGTTCACTTTGGGAAAAATGGACTGGGACCTGGCCCTGCGTGTGGATAAACCTCCTCAACCTACTAATGAGAGCACTGAAGCAGCAAAAGATCATTATGCAAATTAGGAAAGGTCAAACCGTTTGAGCCTCATTTCAATCAAGAGGTCCATTACTGAGCATCTCCTTGGAGTAATACCTGAGAGCAAAAAGACTAAGTAATTTCTTACTACTATGGAGAACTTATACCAAACATTGGATAACGCCGAGACTGGGTATTTTATGGATGGATTGATGAATATAAGGTACGATGATACAAAAGACGTTCGCGAATTCATCTTGAGAATGGTGAATTTTCAAACTAAATTGAAGGCACAAAACATTCTGCTTCCCGATAAATTTATTATTCATCACGCTCTCAACTCTCTGCCAGCCTCTTTTAGCCAACTCAAATCTGCCTACAATACCCAAAATCAGACTTGGAGTGTAAACGATCTGATCACGAAATGTGTGGCTGAGGAAGAAAAGCTAAAAAGAGAAATGAATGAATATGCTCATTTCGTTACTCCTGAGAAGCAAAAAAATCAAAAGAGGGGTTAAAAGACTAGAAAACCCAACTTCCACGGTCACAAGAAAAGGTAGAATTTCAAGAAAAGTGGGAGTGAGAAGCAGATAAATTGAAGTGTCAAAAACAGAGTCATTAAGTACTTTCCCTGTAACAAAGAAGGTCATAAGAGGGTTGATTGCTTTAATTTTTAAGAACTGGCTAGAGAAGAAGAATGAACATGGTATGTTATCTGCCTATGTCTGTTTTGAATCTTATTTAGTTGATGTTCCTTTAAATTCTTGGTGGCTTGACAGTGGTGCTACCGTTCTTGTTGCAACTTTCTTACAGGGGATAAGAAACCTGATGAAGTCAAGTGAGAAAGAGTCAAATCTTAAAGTTGGCGGTGATATTGGGATTAGCGTTGAGCACGTTGGGACTGATGTTTTAGATTTAAACTCTGGTTTTCAACTTGTTTTGGATAATGTTTTCTGTGTACCTTCTTTTAAAAGGAATTTAATTTCCTTTTCAGTACTTGATAGAGCTGGATATTATTTCACATTTTCAAATAAAAAAGTTGAGATGATTTATGACTCTAAGGTGGTTGGCAAATGTGTTTTATCTGATGGTCTTTATAGATTGTCATTGTTATCTGTATGTTCTTACAATGTTGAAAACACTGTTGCTAAAAGATCTTTAATTAAGGAAAGATCTTCGTTATTGTGGCATAAACGGTTGAGGCACATTTCTAAGGAATGAGTAGATTGCTTGATTGGTTTTGGGATTCTTCCTCCTCTTGATTCTGATAACTTGGAAGTTTGCGTTGATTGTGTAAGAAGAAAATTGACTAAGACCAAGAAGAAAAATGCTACTCGTAGTCAGAATTTGTTGGAGATTGTTCATACAGACATTAGTGGGCCTTACTCGACTACCTTGCGTGGCAACAGGTACTTCATTACATTAATTGATGATTTCTCCCGATATGGCTATGTTTATTTAATCAAATAAAAGGTAGATGCTCTTGAAATGTTCAAAATCTTCCGAACTGAAGTTGAAAAACAACTAGGGAAAGTCATAAAAATTGTGAGGTCTGATCGAGGTAGTAAGTATTATGGGAAGCATGGTGACGCAGGACAACAGAAGAGACCTTTTGCAAGGTACTTGCAGGATAACGATATTGTTACTCAGTATACTATGCCAGGAAGTCCTGAACAGAATGGCATGGTAGAGAGGCGAAATCGCACTCTTATGGAAATAAAGAGAAGCATGATGAGTAGATTGAATTTGCCAGAATATTTGTGGGGTGAAGCCATCAAAGCAGCAACCTACATTCTGAACCGCGTCCTTAGCAAATTAGTGCCTAAAACACCGTTTCTAACTGTGGACGAACAGAAAACCCAGTTTGAATCATTTTATAGTATGGGGGTGTTCAGCTAAGGTGAAGTTCTACGATCCTTTTATGAAAAATTCAGATTCGAGAACTACTAGATGTTTTTTTATAGGATATCCTAGTTACTCAAAAGGATACATATTTTATTGTTCGACTCGTGGCACTAGAGTTGTTGAATCTCAAGTGGCAAAATTTTTGGGGTTGGATGTTGCTGAAGTCATTCCCTTTTAGTTCGATGATAGAGTGAAACCCATTGATGTTGTTTCTTTGCCTATACTGACCTCAAAAGTCACATCTTATGATGGAGCTATTGATCGGGAGATTCAGTGAGGTGTGGATATTGTCACTCCTACTACTGCTGAAGTAACGCCTATTGTAGATAAGATCCCTCTGACCAATGAGGTTGCGAATGAGTCATCTTCTGAAGTACAAGTGAGAAGATCGCAAAAAACTAGAAGGGATGCCATTTCTAATGATTACTATGTTTACCTTGGAGAGGGAGAATATGATATTGGATAAGAGGTGGACCCGACTACTTATCGTGAAGCTCTCAATAGCGATCGAGCAAATGAATGGCTAATTGCAATGGGAGATAAGGTGCAGTCTATGTCAGACAATGATGTTTAGAAACTTGTTGACCTTCCTCAGGGATATAAACTCATTAGATGCAAATGGGTATTCAAGACCAAGAGAGACAACAAAGAGAATGTTGAAAGATTCAAGGCTCGATTGGTTCTTAAAGGATATTCACAATGAGAAGGCATTGATTTCACAGAGACTTTTTCACCAGTTTCCACTAAAGATTCTTTTAGGCTAATTATGGCATTGGTAGCTCATTTTGACTTAGAGCTTCACCAAATGAATGTCAAGACAACTTTTCTCAATGGAGATTTGAGTGAGGAAGTTTACATGTCACAATCTGAGGGATTTCAGGAAAATGGAAAAGAGAGCATGATATGCAGATTGAAAATGTTCATTTATGGTCTCAAGCAAGCTTCTCGATAGTGGTACTTAAAATTTGACAAAATTGTGACATCTTTTGATTTTGTGGAAAACAAGTTTGATCAGTACGTCTATATGAAAATCAGTGGGAGCAAGTTCATTTTTATGATTCTCTATATTGATGACATCTTGCTTGCTAGTAGCGATGTGAATCTCTTGAATGATACCAAATGTCTCTTGTCTGCTAATTTTGACATGAAAGATCTTGGAGAAGCATTTTTTGTTATGGATATTGAGATTGTCGTGATAGATCTCGAAACCTTGTTGGACTATCTCAGAGAGCCTATATTGATCGTGTGCTTAAAAGGTTCAATATGCAGACGTGCAAGGTAGGTGATGTACCTGTTGTGAAGGGAGATAAACTTAGTAATGAACAATGTCCAAAGAATGATTTGGAAAAGGATGTTATGAAGACTGTTCTTTATGCCAGTGCAATTGCTAGCCTAATGTATGCACAAGTATATATGAGACATGATATCGCCTTCATTGTTAATGTTCTTGGTAGATATTTGTCGAACCCTGGTCATGATCACTAGGTTGCTGCAAAGAAAGTCATGAGATATCTACAAAGAACGAAGGATTTTATGCTTGTGTATAAAAGGGTTAATAATCTCGAAATGATTGGATACTCAAATTCTGATTTTGGTGGTTGTTCAGACGATTGCAAATTTACTTCAGGATATATTTTTGTTTTAACTGGCGGAGCCATTTCATGGAAAAGTGTCAAACAGAGTCTAATTGCATCCTTGACTATGTATGCTGAATTTGTAGCTTATTATGGTGCATCCTCTCAAGCTATTTGGTTACGAAATCTTATCTCGGAGCTGCGAGTTGTTGATTCCATCTCTCGACCCATTGTGATTTATTGTGACAATAATGCAATTGTGTTCTACCCCAACAACAATAAGATCAGTACAGGTTCCAAGCATATGAAAATTAAGTACCTCACAGTCAAGAACTTGGTAAATAAGGGAAATGTCGTGATCGAGCATATTAGAATCGAGTCCATGCTTGCTGATCCTTTAACTAAAGGTTTAAGGCTCATAGCATTCAAACAATATGTTGTGAATATGAGTGTCATTGAGTTCTTTGATTCTCTGGTTTAGTGGAACCTTTGTATTCTATTTATTTTCCTTTATTTTGCTGATTCTGTTGTGACAACTATTGTTATGCATTTTGCAAAATTGAAATTTATTTAATGATCATCATTATTGTATATTATATTATTACATATCATGTTATTTGAATTGATTATACAATATGGTATCTTAAGATATTGTGCCTTAAGAATTACAATTGTATACTTTTGGTTGTCACAAATCACTATTTTGAGATCTCGATGTATTGTTAGTGATAGATGATTTGTTAAAGTCAAGCAATTTTATATTATTGAGAAATTACAGTAGTTTCATTTTATTGAGAAACTGCAATTACAATTTCATTTTGTTGAGAAATTGTAATGAGGACCGATAAGAACAATGCATATTGATAATGATCACATGTTGGCATTAATTTCTTACTACACTACTGGACTTACGATCCATGTCGATATGATTATAAGTATTTGTGAGTATGAAAGTTTTATGTTTGTTAAGATCAACATATAGATTATCATAATCTAATATTAGGATCATGTTAGATCGGATAAGTTTATCAAGATGCTATTTATAGATTATCATTTCTTTAAAGAAAAGATGTGGCCACACCAAAATAATTTTTGTCTGTTATTAACCCGAGAGTCTTATTTTCAAAATTAAATTTATTCAATTAATGTAGCTCAAGTGGAAGAATGTTGGAATATTTTTATGGGCTAACATTAATTGAATTAATTGTTTTACAAAAACGGGTTAATGGATAATCTATTATTTAAGTAGCCCAAATAATTAGTGATCATATTTTGATTTGATTTGCGGCGTTTTTTTATGTAGAAGCCCAGTTAAGTGGCAAGTGTAGGTTTAGGGTTTCGTTGAAATCCGTTATGAGAGGGCCCAACGAGAAACCCTAGTATATATAACTAGGTCTCCTCCCTAATCTAGATTAAGAGTTTCTTCTTATTGAGAGCCACCACCACGAAATTTAGATCATAGGGAGGAAGACCTAGTTAATAATCCGCTGCAACAGATTCAATCTCTTGCAATGACCGAGACAAGTACACTTTCGATTACCGTTCTTCATTGTTGTATCCTAATAATCATGTATGTTTTAAATTATTGTTTAATTTCGTTTTATGGTAATTATGAGATATAATCAACATTTCAAACTCAAGAAATAATTGAGAGTCTGATAAAGCACGGTTACCTCCAGTGCTAAATCCAGAGGGATGATGACAGACAAAAAAGAGATCGGATCCCTAAAAGTCAAGATGACGATAGGAGATATCTTGGAGACTTGGAAAGGATCAAGAGAGAAATCAACATCATACATGGAGGATTTGCCTCCAAGGGATCGTCTACTACTGCTAGCAAGGAACACTTGCGAGCGCCCAAGAAAAATACTAACGAAAGAAGTAATGAAGTTAGAGTGGCTGCGACATGGAGCATCGCGAGCCCCTTCTCGGATGAAGATATGAGAGGTCTTTACTTTCCCATGACGATACCCTCGTCATTACGGCAATGATATCCAATTATCGAGTCAGAAGAATCTTATACTATATATAAAAGAAGAAGACATGGCCTTATATTCAAGTATGCTTAATCTTCTTTATCTCCTTTTTTCTTGATTCATTGTCGTTGATCTCCACCATCATCTTCATCTCCTACAATAAATTTCAAAGTGTTTTATCTTCTACAATAAATTCCAAAGGTCTTCATTTGTTTTAATTGTCCGTTATTCTTTTTTTTTTTTTTTAAATATATTCCTTACATTTTTTTTTTAATATATCAAATAATGGGTGACCTCATTGAATTTTTTAATCATTTTTATTTTAGATAATTTATTTTTCCTTATTGATACACAAATATATGATTAATTTTTCTGATTCACATTTTAAATTATTTAAAAAATAAAGTGTAATTGAAAAATTATTTCTACCCAAAAAAAAAATTCGATACGATATAAATTAATTAAATTAGCATTTGTTAGACTTATAAAAATTGAATCATAATTTATGCTCATTTGTGTGTTATTTTATAGTATTTTATTAAAAAATAATTTGTACATATATTATTTCACTTTTGAAAATATATATTTTAACCATTTTATTTTTAGAAAAAATCAATTAGAATATTTAAAATTTCATATACTCATCCTCTAATTTATATAAATTTCAATTGAATTCTTAAAAAAATTATTCTTTAAAAAATGTTCTATGTTTTATATTATATGTTGATCAAAAATCAAAATTATAATGTATTCAAATTACCAAAAAATAAAATATAGACTTGACGGGTCTAAAACTAGTTTTGATTGACAGTGTAAGCTCTTGTGATATAATATGTAGCGGATACTTCGAAATGATCGACAATATAGAGCTGACATGACCATAAACCATGAAGCCTTGGGCCAGAAAAAAGTGAAATTATACCAAACTTTGGCCCCATTAACTGAATGATTGGTTTCAAATAAAGCCTTTTGATGAATTGTTTTAGCAACAAATAAGTGATATTAGGAATTTTTCAGGCCCATTAGATGAATATTTGTCATTAAGAGCCCACGATCGGCCGCTGAAAATAAATGTCATATCTCTATGTAGGTAGCGGAAATCATTCAAAACTCGCCCGAAAACAGGACCATTATTGGTTGACGAATTTTGGGGCCCAAATTTGGAGGTAATAATTTTTTTTTAGTATTCAATTCATCCTTACTATTTGGACTTCGATACATTTGGCCTCTCATAATTCAATTTTGTTTTAAATTAATTCAAATTGCAAAGGTGTTAGTCAAAATTAACGGTCAACTATTAGTATAAGGTTATTTTGGTCATTTCACGTCCAAATCAAGTTTTCTCTCCCTTCAGCCCATATGAATTAATTACACTTTGCGCAACTATGTTTTATTTTACTTCTAAAAATTCTCATTTCTATTTTTAACCCTAATTTTGGTATTTTGGTTACAAAAGTAAAATTTTATTTCCAAATTTATCCCTAATATATTAATACTAAAGGCTATATTTCTCTTTAATAATAATTTTGGGATCAATATAAGATAATTTGGGATTCAAATTATAATGTTTTAAGGTTCTTTTGCCTTCTTCGCCTTCCTTGTTCTACCATCACCACTCCACCATTGTTTATCTCTCTCACACAAGTGACGGATCTGAGAGGCCTAAAATCGGCTAAAATTCGACACAAGTTAATTACTCGTGATGAAATAAATCCTTTTAGAACTCTATGTTTAATCAACAATCAAACTAAAAAAAAAAACTAACCACGTATAGCTTTGTAAATTCAGGTGAGATCCTACCATCGTATAGTTTCCTAAATTCAGTTGAGGATCAAAAACCTTACAGTCGTATAATTTTTTCATCGATGACGGATCTGTGAATCCGTTGTCGTAGATTTGTCGCGACGAACTTTTTTTTTCCAGATGATGTTGTTGGGGGTCGGATGGATTCACTCCCTCTCTCTCTCTATTTATTTTTCACCGAAATGACACATATGCACGTGCTTAGCACATGACATGTTCCATCCAAATTGGTTAACACCATTGCAATGTGGGTCAATTTGAAACAAAATTGAATTATATGGGATGCGGCTAAAAAATGGCGGATGTAAACAGAGGCGGCGGCGTGAAACTTGGCTTCGACTTCAACGATGGTGATTATTGGGGTTGCGGCTGAAAAATGTAGAGAGCGAGAAAGAGGGCGTCTGAAAAATGAAGGGGAATGTTAGGGTTTCTCCATTATACACAGAGGAGTATAAATGTCCATCTATTACTTTTTTCAACTCTCAAGGACTATAACAATGCTTCCCCAAAATACTAAATTACAATATAATTGTTTATTTTTTTTGTAGTGAACTAACTCTTTTATAAAGGTTAAACAATAAAAATCTCTTCTTTTAAAACCATTATCTGAATATTCATCTAGAGATTATTTACTATTTTTTTTAAAAATAAATATTCTGTATCTGACAATGGGAGGGAGTTCGTTGCTGTTGAATGTGTCTATCCATTTCTTTTGTTTTTGACAATGTGTAATATAGATATTTTAGTAGTGAAGGAGGACGGTGGATTAGGGGTTAAGAAATTGAACGGAGAGGTGCGCGAGTCGCTGGAGAGAGTAACGGCGAATTCTCCGACCATAATCACGGGAAAGGCCAAAGCTTCAATGGCCACTTTTATCCTCATTTCCTTTTGTTTCTCTCACCATTTCGCGCTCGGTGGGTTTTTAGAGAGAGAACATGGGTATTCTAGAGAGAGAAAGCAGGGAGGGAGAGAGAGAGTGGAGGAGTTGGGTTCGGTCCTTGTGGACGGTGATGGTGGTTGATCGGTGACTGGAGGTGGCGGTGATGGTGTTGGGTTGGAGCCTTGGAGGTGGAGTTGGGTTGCGTCGGAGGAGGACGCAAGCACATGCACAAAAAAAAAAAAACACTATAACCGCTTAAGTTTATTGAATATACAAAAACAGTCCCTATCAAGAATTTTTAAGGATAAATGACATTTAACACTAGTAAATATTTACTCTCTCTATATATATACAAGCTAAAAAATAGTTTTTTCTTTTTTAATTTTTGTTTTTGTCTTTTGAAAAATCAAATTGGCAATGAATATTTTGGAAAATACCAGATAAGGACACGTGTGAAGAGAAAACTCAAGTGCAAAGCACGTGAGTTTAAACAAGATGTATGGGAACTGGCAGCCTGCCTAGGACCCATGATCAAGTCGAGATCACGTTTAGAACCAAGCGTATATGTAACTTTGTATAACCTAAGGATTGAGCTAGGGTCTACATGGGATGATTTGATCTCGGGATAATCGATGACATCCCAATTCGTGTCCTAGCTTGGGCCTTGACCCCTATTCGGGGACGGTTACCAAATTCTACTTTTCAAGGAAAAAAATCGTGTCTCTAACGGGTATAATCCCCTTAATCCCACAAATCTCACGGACATTAATGGAGTTTGACTGAGATTTTAATAAAAAATGGCTAAACAAAATTTTCCACGCCAATAAATGTTAGGGGGTTCTCAAGGCAAGGTACGAACAGGTTTTGCCAACAAAAACTCTGTCAAAACATCTACAGAGATTCTGTGTTTAATTGTTGTTTTCTGTGGGTGATTTGTTGGGTAGAGACAGATGACGACTTTGATTCTCGCTATGTTTCTCTTTTTTCTCTCTCATTAACGGTCACATATTTATAGTTATTCTAATTTTATCTAAGTACATGATTAGATTTTAATAGTAGCACTAAAAATACAATATTGCCTCTCATATTAATGGGCACATGTTAAGTATGCGAATGTTCCTGTTCATTTTTTTAATAGAGTTTACATTTTGGACTAACGTGATATAATTAATAAACTTTAGGATTTTATATGTCAACATTAAAACCATAGAGACCAATGTAGAATCGGGTATAAAGTGTAAAAAACTCATAAATTATAAAACAATGTGAAAAAAAATATATCATGATAGTTGGAGGTCTCTTTTCTCATTTATATATCTCTCCTGATAGTTGGAAGTCTAAAAAAAAAAATAATAATAATAATAATAATAATAATAATAATAATAAAAATAAAAATAAAATAAAAATTATTATGATAGTTGGAAGTCTATATAATAAATGGACAAGATTAACCTACAGCGGATGTACCATACAGCTCACAAGTTCACCTTGAAGAAGTCGTAAGATTTTAGATGAATTTGTAATTTTTCGAAAAAAATTTATAACTTATAATTTGTAACTTTTAAGACATACTTGTAACGAACTTATAATTTTTTTAAAGTAAATTTGTAACTTGCGTGCTATATCTTGGAGGGCCCATATTCTCCCTCCCCCCACCCCGCACAAAAAAAAAAAAAAAAAAACTTCGAAGGTTCACTAAATGCCAAGCAGCCCAATCACTATCCAATGATTAATTCAACTGGTCAAAAAATTATAAATTATCATTTTTAATTAATTTTTTTTTACCATTGTTGTTATTGATGATGTTGTTATTATTATTCTTCTTCTTCTTCTTCTTATTATTATTATTTTTATTGCTATATTATTTTTCTCTTTTTCTTTAAGATGACAATAAAATAAATTGGATCACTCGTAAATCACTTGTAAACTTCTCAAATTTTTAAAAATGACCAATTCTTGGGGTAAAAGAAATGTAAGTTCTCTTTGATTTGTAACAATTTTTTTTTATTTGTTTCGCATTAATTTAAAAGTTAATTTCAATAGTACCTCCGGGTGAATTTGCACAAAAAAAAACTAATTTCAATAATACTTCTCCCGAGAAATAAAAACAAATAAATTTTAATTTTCGTTCACAAATAAAATAATTGTTTTGACTCATTTTCTTGTCAACCTTAATACTGTTTCATATTTTTTTTATTTTAATATAAAAGAAAAAGAAACTATTTAAAATGTATAAAAAAAATAATTATTACTATTAAATTATTACATGACGGATCGGGTTAGGAACCCTAAATTTTGATGGAGTTAAAATCTAAAGTCCCAACTTGACGCTATGGACATAAAATTTTTATTCCAATCTTAAAATTTTAGGATCAAGTACTATTGGGACAACATTTATTTATTTATTTAAATTGATATGATTTTAATTTCACTAAAAATATTCTCAAATGTTTAACCCTAATTATTTGTTATCCTGAAGTAATTTATTTTTTTAAATTATTTTATATAAAAAAATAAAAATAAAATGCTATGTAACAATTTTTTTTTTAAAATATATATTATTTAGGGAATTGGTCGAATGGGCTAGATCTTCGACCTGGGCTATACTTTTGGCCCAACTATTACTTAGATGACATCATTGGGCTTGGCTATACTATTTTTTCTTGGCTAGTTTAATATGGGACCCAAGGCCACTAGTACATAAAACAAATCTCCATTTATCAATCATATTTAGTAAAAATATCCAACCATTTACCGTGTGTTTACCACACTTGAAAAGACGCGTGTGTTGTTGTGTAGGCATGGTAAGAGCCTTTTAATGTGTAGCAAAAATCGTTTTGGATACATGGTAAGTGTCTTTTAATTTGGGGCCCATATTAAACTAGCCTTAATTATAATATCACGAGCTCAAGTCTATTAAATGATTGTACAGTAAAATTATTCATGCATTGAATATCTTTGATCCCATTTTTTATTCCTAAATTTTTTACCCATAATTTTACTCTCTAGCAATTTAAACCCAGATTAAATTTAAACACCATATCAACAATTGAAGTCTCGTTTTGAGTTAATAATTTGTTACGTTTCATTGTTGATGTGGGGTTGTTGATCAAATAGTTCCAGTGTAGCAAAAATCGATAATGATTTTTTGTTACTTTTCATTTTTGATGTGGGGTTATTGAGAAAATAATTACCGTGTAGCAAAAATCGATATTTAATAATTGTATATCAAAAATCGATATTGAATTCTTGGTCCAAATTTTCATCTTCTTCCTTTTTCCTATTGATGTTTTGAATTGTTGAATTATTTACTTTGTAACAAAAATCAACAATTGATTTTTATTTTGTATTAACATCTTGTTACTTTTCATTTTCTATGGGGAATTTTTGAGAAAATAATTATTGTATAGCAAAAATTGACGTTTAAAAGTTTGCTACACGAGTAAGGTGGACTAACTAGTACGACGACATCTGTATTATGATTTCTTTGATTTTTTTGTGAACTTTTCTGTCAAAAAGCAAGATATTACTTTCTTCTTTTTTTTTTATGGATAAAGGGGAAGATTTGGCCTGAAATTGTGATAATGATTAGGTAGAGGGGGAGAATCCAGCTTTTGATATTTCTCCAATCTCATCTTCTCAAGTTGAACAACACTCATTTATCTAAGTGGAACTCTGTTTGGATCAATGTTAACCATCTTTTATGGCTGCAACCCCCTTTTCCGCCACTGCTACCTCGTGCTTTGAAATTTTGCTACACCGTATTTTTTGTGAAAATTATTGTACATTAATATTTAACAAAAAATATTGTACATTAACATTTAGTGAATATTGTTATTTTCTTTCTTGACATTTGTGATATTTGAGTTTTTTGAATTTGTTACTGTATAACAAAAATTTACTATTCAAGTCAAATTTTAGATTGCTATTTTCTTCCATTACATGAGTAATGTAATGAGTTGTATTGAATTTCGGAGATACACAAAAGTAATAAAAACCCTAGCAACCAATTTCAGTGGGTTGTATTTAATTTCTCTCTTCTTCCATGACATTTGTGATGCTTGAGTTATTGAAATTGTTACTGTGTAGCAAAATTTCACATATCAAGTAAATTTTTGGATTACTATTTTCTTCCATGACATTTGTGATATTTGAGTTCTTGAAATTGTTATTGTGCAGTAAAAATTCATCTTTCAAGTCAATTTTTATATTACTATTTTCTTTCATGACATTGTGATGCTTGAATCTTGAAATTGTTACTGTGTAACAAAAAATCACTTTTTAAGTCAAGTTTTGGATTGTTATTTTCTTTCATTACATTTGATGTTTGAATTCTTTGAAATTGTTACTATACAACAAAAATCTACCCTTAAAGTCAAGGTTTTTTATTGCTATTTTATTCTATGACATTAGTGATGTTTGAGTTCTCGAATTTGTTTCTGTACAGTAAAATTTTGAGAAAAGTGATTTCCAATATGCCGAACCAAAATTAAAAATTTAGTTTTTCTGCAAAATCAATTCCCCATTACCATTATTGTTGTACACTAATTAATCAAAAATAATTATATATTTTACACAAAAATTAAACTTAAACATTAATGGTTATTGTATAATAATTTTTTATAATTATTATATGATTATTACTATACAGTAAGTATTAAACATTGAACGCGGAAAAAATTGTTATGCAGTAATATTTGCTATATTTATAGTAAAGACACATTTTTGTTATTAATAAAACAAAATTTAAATCTAATTTTCTACAAAATTAATCTCAACAATATGATTTATAGACACGATATGTTGACCATTTTTCTCACAAATTTTTAATTTTATAATATAATTTACATTAGCTATTTTATTTTACTTTGAAAAAAAAATAGAAAAACAAAAAAAAAATGAAGAAAAAGAAGGAAAGAAAAAAAAAAAGAGAGAAATATATAGATAGAGAGAGAGAGAGGAGTGTGTGTGTGTGAGAGAGAGAGAGAGAGAGACAGAGAGAGAGAGAGAAGGAAAAGTCTTCCATTTTGCCAAATTGCGCAATGAGGTGTGTGTTGAACAATCATGGATTTTTCTCAATATATTAATAATTGATTGGGTTTTCATTTTGTGGACTTGATCTCTTGGGGCCATGCAAATATCTATTATAAAATTAAGTATTTGATTAAAAAATCTTTTTTTCTTATTGTTATCTTTTTATTTTATATAAATTTATGATATTAAAATAAATTGGGTCCTTTAATAAAAGGTAAAATACTTGTAAATTACTTGTCAATTTTTCAAATTTTAGAAATCACCATTTTTTAGGGTCAAAGAAATTGAACCTTTTTTTTTTTTTTTTCAATTGATTTTCTTGCTCATTTCTTTGAAAAAATTTTCAGCTGGGTCACATGATGATAGAATAAAATGCGGTGTCTACAAAAATACAAACAGAAAAGTAAAAAAGTTAATCAAATGCCACTTAAAGTTCTATTTAGTTTTTCACTGTATTTTTTTATTTTTATTTATAAGTTAATTTCAATAATAACTCCAAGTGAATTTGTACCAAGAAACTAATTTCAATAATACTTTCCAAAAAATGAAAATAAATAAACACTTTATAATTCATGCCTTAATATTGTTTAATTTTTCTCTCAATTTTGAATTTTCAAAATAAAATAAGTGATTGAGCTCATTTTCTTTTCAACCTTAATATTATTTCAAATATTTTTTATTTATTTATTGGGATAACATTCATTTATTTAAATTGATATAATTTTAGTTTCATTAAAAATCTTCTCAAATGTTTACCCCTATGTATTTGCTGTTCGGAAGTAGTTTATTTTATTTAAAATAAACAAATAAAATGCTATATAACAATTTATTAAAAAAATTATATTATTTAGGGGATGACCCCCCTGAGATCTTTGGGCCTGGCCATACTTTTGGCCCAACTATTTGGGTCACATTTATTAGGGATTGGTCATTTTTTTTTTTAAGTTATATATTAAGAAGAGAATAGGAAAACACACAAAATTAGTAAATAAAAACAAGGAATTTTTTTTTACCAAAATAAATGAATACTTATAATTTTTATTTATTTTGGTCCATAATATTTTTTTTATTTTCACTCGCAAGAATGAATCTAACTTTTTTGGATTCAGAAAGATGTGTATATATATGTGTGTATGTGTGTATTTATGGGTATGTGTATGTGTGTATTTATGGGTCGGGCCGATAGACAGTTCTAAAAACCTTAAAGTCGTAGCCCAACCAAATTGTAACGGGTTAAAATTTAGGAAAATTAGAGAAAATCTTATTTTTACCATTTAAATTAAAATGAACTACTACTTGCAAATCCATATTGAAAAAACACCATCTATATATTTATTATTTAATATAAACCCAAATATATATTCTCTCATTACATCAACATAATAAATTGAGGGATATGAATGTGGTTATCCAACAACAATTTTAGTAGCAAAATAATGAATGAGTAATGTAAATGTTATGGTACAGTAACAATCCTAACAACAACATAACGAATAAGGGATGTAAATGTTACTGTATAACAAATAATTATCATATGTCAATTAGATTTTTCTCTAAACTTAAATAACTATATGGATAAAAGAATGAATTAATAATGGGTCTTGAGACCCATTATAAGATATCCTAAAATTTAAAGCCCTAACCAGGTTTGTCTTGTAATAAATTTAATAATTTATGATGATAAAATAAATTGGGTCATTTAATAAAAGGTAAAATAGTTGTAAATTACTTGTTAATCTTTCAAATTTTAGAAATGACCAATCCTTGGGTCAAAGAAAGTGAACCCCTTTTTTTATTTTTATTTTATTTTATTTTTCGATCGAGATTTGTGTTTCTTAATAAAATAATATAAAAAATAAAAAATTAATCTTAATGACGAGATAGAATGCAATGTCTACAAAATTACAAACGTTAATCAAATGCCACTTAAAGTTCTATTTAGTTTTTAATTGTATTTCTTATTTTATTTGTAAGTTAATTTCAATATTAGCTCCAAGTGGATTTGCACCAAGAAACTAATTTCCATAATACTTTCCAAAAAAATAAAAATAAATAAACACACCATAATTCATGCCTTAATATAGTTTAAATTTTCTCTCAATTTGAATTTTCCTTTTACAAATAATCCAACTCATTTTCTTTTTAAGCGGGGTATTTATTAATGGCCCCCAAGACCCATTAAATATTCATTCTTATATTCATATAGTCATTTAAGTTTAAAGAAAAATACAATTAACATATGATAATTATTTATTGTATAATAAAATTTACATCTCTATTCATTATGTTATTGTAAATATTGTTGTTGTACATTGTACAACGACATTTGCATCCACCCCATTTATTATGTAGCTGTTGATGTATTGAGAAAATATGTATTTAAATTTATTTTAAATAATGAATATATAAGTGATATTTTCTCAATATAAATTTACAAGTAGTAACTCATTTTAATTTTAATAATAAAAATGAAATTTTCTCTATTTTTTTCTTCATTGAAAATCTTCTGATATGGTTACCCCTAATTATTTTCTATTCCAAAGTAGTTTATTTATTTTATTTTTTTAAATAAACGAATAAAATACTATATAACAATTTCTTAAAAAATATATTATTTAGAGGATGGCCCGACAGGATCTTTAGGCCTGGGCCATACTTTTGGCCCAACAGTTACTTGGCCCAACAGTTACTTGGGTCACATTATTTAGGATTGGCCTCTTTTTTTATTTTTCTTTTTCTTTTTTAAATTTATATATTAAGAAGAAAAGAAAATAGGAAAATACACAAAAATAGTAAATAAAAATAAATAAAAAAGAAAAAAAATACCAAAATAAATTAATACTTGTGATTTTTATTTATTTTGGTCCATAATTTTTTTATCTGTCACTCATAAGAATTTTATGAATATTAATGATGGACCTTAGCTAAAAAATACACACACATATATAAAATTGTGTGTTGTGTTTACTTTATATAAAAGAAAATAAAATATAATATGTTATTAGGTATTTGTCATTTACATTTCTTGTTATTTTGCTACTAACCAGAAATTTTCTCTGTTATTTATTGATTACCAATCAACACCGTATTATTTTTGATTAAAAGTTACTTAGGTGGCGTTTGGTTAGTATTCCCACTTTTTTGAACCCAACTGGAATGGGTTGGGTTGAGTTGAATTGGGTTGGGTTGAGAATTTTGGGAATAGAATTACGTTTGGTAACGACAATTTTTGTTTTGTGCTGAAAACAGAATGTGTTTAGTAACGATTTTATCCTAAAATTAATTTTTTTTATTTTAATTTTTTTTTTGTTTGACGGCGGCAGCGGCGGCAGCGGCGGCAAGGTGGCCGGACGGCCGCCGGTGGCGGCGGAGGTGGCCGGCGACGGTCACCGGCGGTAGTGGAAGGTCGCCGGAGGTGGCTGGAGACGGCGGACGATCGCCGGCCGGCGGAGGCGGCGGGTGGTGGTGGTCGGCCGGCAGATGAAGTCGGAAGTTGAGAACTTTGGGTTGAGTTTTTTGGGCACAAAAAGAAATAACTTTTTTTTGTTTCTGGTTTCTTTAGAATTTTGAGAATCAATTCCTATTTTTTGGGTTGAGTTGGGTTGGGTTTTGTGCATTGCTAAACGCGTTCCCAACAATTAATCCCTGAATTTTTGGGTTGGGTTGGGTTGGGTTTGATTGGGAACACTAACCAAACGGGGCCTTAGTTTCTTTATAAGTAAAAAATTATTGAAATTTTTATTGTAATGACAACTTTACCTCGAATTATTTATAAATAATTAAACAATTAAAAGTTAAAATATATAAATATCTCTTTAGGTTTTATTT
Source organism: Eucommia ulmoides (assembly GCA_016647705.1). NCBI lineage: Eukaryota > Viridiplantae > Streptophyta > Magnoliopsida > Garryales > Eucommiaceae > Eucommia > Eucommia ulmoides. Next base: position 44,313,512 of record CM028331.1, read on the forward strand.
TATTTATTTATTTATTTATTATTATTATTTTCTCCTTTATCTTTTTACACTAATATCCCTATTTAAATATTATTTTTTACCCTTTGATTTTTAATATATATATATATATATATATATATATATATATATTTCTCTAAAATAAGCAGCTCTCTTTCTCATTCGAACACTTTTATCATCTCCGACAACAACAAATGCCTTGAGCCAAGCTAGCTCCCCAACCGGCACGGATAATATCTCGGAAATTTATATTTTTAAAAATATTATTATATATAAATTTAATATTTTTTTTGGGATTGTTTTGTATATTACGAAAATTTATGGTATAAATAAATATTTGATAATTTTGAGGGTTAAATATTAATTTTAAATTCATTTTAAAAAAATTGGGACTATTGTGTTATTTAAAATATAATTTTACGAGTTTGAAATATAATTAATATTTTTTTCTATTTTAAAGAGGATGTTTGTGTATATATATATATATATATATATATATATATATATATATATATAACATCCATTTCTGTCTTCTTTAAGTTTAAAAAAAAAAAAAAGAAAAAAAAAAAAAAAAAAAACTGAGGCGGCAAAACCTTGTTCGCATATATAACATGCATTTCTGTCTTCTTAAGTTTAAAAAAAAAAAATTACTTTTATATATATAATTATATTAAGGAAAACATCAAATACACATGTGCTAATATATTCAGTGATTTTGATGTAGCCAAAAAATTCTCAGTTACGACACACGTACCAGAAAATCTTTCGTCTTCCTTCTTTACCTGTAAAACTGTGAATTCTAATGGGAGATATCGGTGTGATGTCAGCCAAAGAATTTCCGGCGTGAGAATAAGTTAATCTGAATATAGTGAGAATAAATTGCACACTTTAATCTGAGAATATATTATCAGTTATCTCCTACCCTTTTTATAGAGTGATTAGTTGGTTACCATATGAATGGACAGATCATTCAGTTACTCGTATCTCCCTGTTGTTACGTATAATAGCCATTATCGCTGTAATTATGGGAGAATCTCTGTAACGGTCCCTATTACTCACGGGTTGTTATAGTCAATTCATACTTATTTTAACGTATACAGGTTTGACCGAAACTCTGAGATGATTGACTTCCTCTTTGGTTTTTGACACATTGGGCTTATACATACCCAAATATGGGCTTTATCAAGTGGCTGCTCATGTATTCATAGAGATCATCAATCAGTGTTTGAATCATGGGCTTATGCTGCCCTAGTCCACTTAATAGGCGAGTTTACCTGACTCCAATTCGAAGCCCATATAATGAATCCGATCCGTTTAGGATTTTATACTTAAGTCAGTTTGGGGTGGGAGTTTTACACACATCATTTTTCCTCCTGACTTTTGCGACGATTTAGACAAAGAGAAACGAAAGATCACTTCTTCTTTGAGTAAGTTCTTCCTTTCATCCCTTCGATTCTCGACATTTTTCTTTGCATTTTGGGTTGCTATTCATTATTTTACAAAATGTCATCAAATCAATCAATTAACTCCAACGAAGTGGGCTCATTGTCAAATCCTGCAATGGAACAAACGGCGACTGCCCAAGTTCCTTCGCATTCTAACCCCAATATAGATCTAGAGGCAAGTAAGTTCCCAATAGAATGACTTTCAGCATTTAGGGAACAATATAGTATTCATTCATCAGTGTCGATTAGGGTTTCATCTAAGGATGAACGTCCTCAAGATTCTAGAGAAAATGAGGTCTGCCTTTATCTCTGGATGTTCGAGTATGGACTCACTCTTCTTTTTTCCTCTTTCCTTCGCAATCTTTTTCGCCAAATGGAAATTACTCCAGCTCAACTAACTCCAAACAATTTTCACCAAATTATGAGAGCCATAATTCTTGCTAGACTAAATGACGTTACCTTTTCCGTTGATATAATTAGAAGCATAAGCCAACTTAAATACCTTGCCAAAATCGATAGATATAACCTTTCTATTCCCAAGGAATTTTCGTTTCTTATAGACCTTCCAACTAAGGTTAGAGACTGACAGCCATGGTTTCTCTTCTTTTCTGGAGATTGAGAATTCTCTTCTGAGAAAATGGGACAGTCCTTAATGGTGCCAAAACGCTTCAGCTCTCTAAGTAATGATATACCCAACAGTCTATTCCTTATCTGAAATTTTGCTGAAGTAATTTTGATTATATTTATTGATTTATCAAATGCATGTGATAACGTTTGTCGGAAACTCGGTCTCACTCCAAGAATTAAAGAAGAGCTGAATAAGCTTCTAATCCCCAAAAATCTCATTTACAGAGAATTAGCATATTGGCAATTTGTCTGACTTACAATAGATTCATCTCGTCTTCAAGAATTAGCTGAATTTCAGATCAATACCCGGAAAAGAAAAAGATCGGCAAAGAGACTCGCCAAAAATACTGAACAATCATCATCCCAGCCTCCTTGCAATGTTGCTAGCAGCCCGACCATCCGTCAAGTCATTTCTCATGATGATCCTGAAGTAGTAGTATCGGATGATGACTGCCAACCTCTCATCATTCGCCGAAGAGGTGTTATTCCTGTTGTAGTTCCATCATTGGTTCCCACCAATGAGCAAGCTCAAGGTGAACCAGCTTTCACTTCCAAGTCAGCTTCTCTTTCTAGACCAGCTGATATCCCGGCCGCAGAACCTCCTGTTGCTGATCCTCTAGTTGGAGATCCTTCGGTAGCTAGTCATCAGTCCTCCAGTCCCTGCTTCCAGCCAAAGAACTATACGAGGAATGAGTAAGCAACAAATGTACCAGCTTATTGATAAAGTTGGTCCTTCTGTTTCAGGTTGTCATGCTATTTTCGACGACGCCATTAAATTCTTGTATGATAAATCCTGGGATAAAGGCAAGAAAAGGACTGAAGGCAAGAATAAACCCGAAATCTTTCGAATGGTGATCTGTGCCCTTCTCCAGCTATTTGCACTATTTTAATCTATCTTTTACTTTCAAATAATCTGACTGTTCGACCTCATCTGATAACAACCTTATCATATCAGTGTATGCATATGTCATCTGCTCTCGTCAATTGTACAGAGGACTAGAACGAGCTGGATGCCCAACTGATGCATCAAATGACTGAGCTCAGTAAGGTTGAGGCTAAAGTACAAGATTTGGAAAATGAGAAGTTAAGGTTTGCCACCGATCTTGCCTTGTCCAAATCTTCTCAAGAACAGTTCAGAGCTGAATTGCAATCTGCCAACGAACAAAGGGAGGCTCTCCAAAAGAGTAATACATTTTTCTGCTTTGAGAATAGCGAGCTTAGAACGTCAATCACTGCGATCAGAGAAGAATTCCACAACCTTTCAGAGGAGCTTGCCTCAGCCCGTCTGATAATTGATCAGAAGGACGCCGAGATCAAAGAAAAAGATGCTGCCCTCCAGAGAAGTCATGATCAGTTCCAAGAGGGAGAGGTTGCTCTTCAAAGGCTCCAGTCTATAAAAGAACAAATGTCTACTGAGCTGTCAGCTGCACAAGATAAGGCTAAAAAAGATATTGACAACCTCTGGTCTTCTTTCAAGAAAGAATCAAAGAGGCTTCAAAAGGTCGGCTTTGTTTTTTGTCAAAGGCTGGTGTCAGAGGAGTTTCCTGAGGCCGATCTCTCCTTCTTGGATCTTGATGACGAAACAGAGAAAATTACAGAAGAACATCGAGATTTATCCAATTCAGTAGCTGAGGTGCCAGCAGAGAGCTCAGCACGGATTATCGCTCCTGATAACGCCGACTGATAACTCAGCCAAACTTCGGTCAAATCAATTGATTGCTGCCGATCTGTATTTTTTATTTATTTATTAATTTTCACATCTTTTCACCTTAATCTTCTGTTGGCCTGTAATTAACTTTATTAATGATAATATCTTTGATCATCATAACCTGTAACTGAGCAGTCACCGTCATTACATTTTTCAATATTTTTTGTGATGATTACAATACGTTTTTATCAGCACGTGTCACTTCCTCATTTAATGTGTGCTTTTTTTCAACGCTTCAACTATCTTCCTCCATTCCTCTTGTTCAACTATTTAAAGGCACCACTGGTTCTTCATATCTTCAAGAAACCCTTTCTTGCACCAATATCAATACTTTCAAAAATTCCTTTGACAGTCATGGGCTCCACCATATGGATTAACAACCCTTCTGCCTATTCAAGAATCCAAGTTGAGAGACACAACGACATCGAACTAGGGGAGTGTTTCCGTTCTTTGATGCAGACAACCATGAATGCTAGAGATGAGTATCTACGCCTTCGCGTTATGGAAGAAGCTTCTGCCATCTTCGCTGCCATGGAATCAACCCATTTTCAAGCCGTCTCTTACTATCTTGAAGCGAAAGATGAACTGAGAGATGCTGAAAAAAGTAAGAAGGACCTGGTCGCTAACTTCAACTACCAAAAGCTTTATGTTAATGCCATGAAAGCGAAAAGGGATAGGCTCTTGGAGAAGAACGAGGAGAAAATGACTAAAATTCATGAACTGATCCGAAAACTAAACCAATATGAGGACCATGAATTTTTCCTTTCCAATTCTGACTCGGAGGATCTTGGCTCTCCCGCTTCTCCAGAGTCGGATTGAAGAGCCTCCCACACAGCCTCAAATGAAGAAGAAGAAGAAAAACTTTTTATTTTTTTATTTTTTTAAGAACAGTTTGTTTGTGTTTTTTTTTTTTTTTTCTTGAAAAAGACCCATTCCCAGGTGAGATTCCAGTGGTCGAGGCGGCCGAGGGGGTTGACGTTGTCGATGGTGACTTGGGTCAAGTAGTTGCCGCCGTACGCCAGAAGAACGTCGTAGACGAGGGAGAGGTCGCCGTACTGCCGGGGAAGAAACTTCGTTTCAACCTTTTGAATTTCGGATCTCTTTTGCAGCAGGTAGACAGGAAAGTAGCTGCATTCAAATATGACAATTACACATACAACCCCAAAACTTCTTACTTTTGTTTTTTAATTTAAAAAAAAATGATTTAATTTATTAATAAAAAAGGTATTTACCACTCACTGATATTTTATTTCAACTAGTAAGTCTCTTTTAAAATATACTAGACTGTATAATTAAGAGTTTTAAACTATTATTTTAGTGTAAATTAATGTGAGATATAACAAATTATGATTAAATTTGAGGTTAATTTAGACGTAGAATTTGAACAATTTTAGACGAAAAAATACACGGTTTGCTTAATTTGCAATTGTATAATTAATTTTAATTTCTTTTTTTTTTAAATACAAAAAATGTATAAACACAAAAAATATTATTATTTTAAAATTGGAAATCAAATTTTATGGGTAGGTTGCATTAAATTGTATGAAAAAAAAATGTTCCCCAAATCAAAGAAGAAAAAATATAGTTAGGGACCAAAATTGAAATTTCAGATTTATGTAGGGCATAAAATGTAATTTGTTTTAAACATGGACATGCAGAGGGATGAAGATAACGTTCATCGACGTTTAGCCGCCGGGCATTTGTAGCCGTCGTTCACAAGCCTTATCGTTTTCGGCATCGGAACCGCCTGTGGCTTCAGTCCGAACTGCGTCCCCTTAATATCCACCGCCACCGATATCTGGCTCACGTCTCCGGCGGTGTCAATCGCCGTCTCGAGATCCGTCTGAGGATACCCCGCCAGATACACCCCTTCCTTCCCGACATGGACGGGGAAATCATCGCCGTTGACCACCACCGCCCCGCCGGCCCACACCAGTATCTCGTTGTGCTGAAACCCAATATATATCTTCCACGCTTTCAGCTCGTAGACCCCCGCGTTCAGCACTGTCGCCACCGATTTGAACGCCCACCCCGCAACAGGGGGTGGAATTTCACCCCCTGTTTTCGGGGGTGAAACCACCAGCCTTTCGGAAGTTCCAGACGCTTCTCGAAACCTTCGAACCCAGAAACCGCCATTGATGAAAAAACATAGGAGAGAGGGAGCTTGTAAGGAACAAGTGAAATGTTCTAAATCGAGTCGAGGAGAAATGGGTAAGAGAGAGAGAGAGGTGGGGTGGCTGGTGAGTGGTGGGATGAGCTGAACAGGGGAGAGTATATATAGAGAGAGAGAAAATGGGGAGAAATGTAGAGAGAGAGGGGGAGGAGAGAGAGTGGGGTTGGGGGGGCATGCGGGTGAGGCAACCAAGAATGATGATTGCAGGCATAATGAACACAAGATGATGGACATTTTTGTGTTTGAGAGATCTTTCTTACGACAACAACATGAAATCCCAATTTATGCTCTCACGCCTACTTTTCTTGTTCTTCTCTCTCTCCTCCCTGCAACAGGGGGTGGCACCCCCTATTAAGGGGTGATCCACCCCCTGTTACGGGGTGAGTTTCACCCCCGCAACAGGGAGGTGGCGGGGAGGAGAGGGAGGTGACGGAGAGAGGGAGAGGGAGAGGGAGAAAGAGAGAGAGGAAGGGGAGGGAAAGAGAGGGGAAGGAGAGGAAGAGAGAGAAATTTCAAAAAAGAAAAAAGAAAAAAATATTAAAAAATGATTAAAAACGTAAATTGACGTATTTATCCCTGAAATTCTATTAGTTTTAACAAAAACTCTAACGAAAGGACCAATTCAAGTGTTTCGATACGTATAGAGATTGAAATGAAACGTCGAAATTTAGAGAGACCACTTATAAATATTTCAATAATTAAAAGGTCTAAATTATACTTTTTCCTAAATAAAAAAAGACAGTGTGGAAGTATCGAACCCAAGCCGCACCAAATAATAGCCTCCGGACATACCACTTCGCCTATTCTCAATGACAATGAATTAATGGTGGCGGTTAGTTATAACTCTGCAACAATCCTAGCCATCCATCCCATGAGATTTATTTTAGACCGTCGAGATGTTCCAGTCAGCAAAAATCTTCCTGATTTATTATATAGATTTTCATATTTAATTATCATTTAATTAAATAATTAAAATTTATATATTATTTACATAAGAATATTTTATGTTAATTAAAATTTTAAATTACATTTTAGTCTAATTATGCAGGGGAATTACGTCTAAATTAGAACTAAAACAATTAGTTGATAAAATTAAGTGTTTTTTAATCCTTGGAGTCAAGCATTAAAGTATAACTATTATATATTACTAATAAAAATATAATAAAATTTACAAATTAAAGGACAACCAAAGGATCTTTAGAATGTATCACCCATATGGGCTTAGTTCCGGACTCAAAATAATTTGACCAAGGTGAAGAACTTAGGGTATTTATTACTTACTTCCCCTATTTATCTAAATTCATAAATTCTCCACCATTTATCAAATACCGGTTAACCCTACATTATTTTTTTTATCAAATATCATTTACTTCCCTAAAGGTTAAAAATTATTGATATTTTTTTTATTGTAATGACAATCTTAACTTTAATAATTTAAAAATAATTAAAATTAAACTACATATTGTTCCTTTAAGTTTTTTCTTTTTATACTTTTTTTCGGTTATCTTTATACACTCACATTTCTATTTTAAAAATAGAATTGTTTTCCACCATTTTCTTTTTTAATAAATTGAAAAAAATGAAGGGGTTGTGGTGGCTGTGGGTGGGTGGGTTGGAGTAAATATAATTTTTTTTTAATTAAAAAATAGGAGCCAAAAGTACTTTTTTATTGAGTGAAAAACAAAATTTGGGGTCATAAAAAATGCAACCAACCATCCCATGTTGTGTGAATGAAAATGGGTAGTGAATAAAAATAGCAATGTTATCAGCTAAGCAACAGGGAACAATTTTTCAAAATCTAGCTTCCAATGACTATTTATTATGTATGGAACTTTGAAGTTGGTGGTGGTCGTGCAAGGAAAAAGAAGGCATGAAATTTTAAAAATTACTTTTTAAACCCTTAAAAATTACAATTTGAATCCTAAAATTTTTTATCATATATTATTTTATACCTCGTTGTATTAATTATTTTATATTAATTCTTAAAATTATTATTAAAGGGCAATATAGTGTTTAGCATTAACATGTTAGGATCAAATTTGAGCTGAGTTGGTAAGAAAATAACAATATTACAAAAATATACCTTAAAGAAGTAAATATATTATTTATTATAAAGGCTTTACTAGAATTTCCCAAACTATTTTTTTAGTTATTTTTATTTCTAGATTGTTTGGAACGAAATTAAAAATTAGAATAAAAACATTTAAAAAATATATGTTTTAAGTGATTGTTTAATATTTTGGGAAAAAGACCTTTTTGATCCCTAAAAAATGACGAAAGTGTCCAATTAGCCCCTAAGATTTGAAACCCGACACATTTGATCTCAACATTTCAAAATCGTTCTAAATTGGCCCCCGAGGCATATTCCGTTAAGTCAACTGACGGTCAACGTTTTATTAAGGGTATTTTAGTCTTTTTATTCAAATGGGTTAATTTGAGAAGTCATCTAAACTTCTAGGGGTCAAAATATTTTTTTCCTTTATTTCTTTCAGTTATTCTTCTTTGTCCCTACACCACCGAGCCAAACACCCTCCACCGCCGAACACTACCGCCGATTCTACCACGAAACCAAACAACATAACACCACCACCAAACGAACCAATACCACCGCCTCCGCCAAAGAAGCAGAAACAGAAACAGAAACATGGGAAAGAGAAATTGAACGAGAAACAGAAACTAAAACTGAAATATGGGAAACAGAAGCAGAAACAGAAACATGGGAGCCGCCGCAAGCTTAAACGACGCCTTAACCTTCTTCGACTTTCTGTCCGTTGCTGCCGCCGTAACCGCCGCATCTGGTTCGACTTTTCGAAATTGAACCTGAGATTTTGAAACCCTTTCGAACGAAAACGAAATTAAAATCGAAAGATTTCGAAATCAACATTTTGATTTCGAAATCAAAAGCCTAGTTTCCATTTCGATTTCGATTTTGAAATCGAACCTACGGTTGGATTTCGATTTCAAAAAAGAAATCGAAATCAATCGAAAACCTTTCGATTTCAAAAACGAAATCGAAATCGAAAGTTTTCGAAATCAATATTTTGATTTCGAAAGCAAAAGCCTAGTTTCCATTTCGAAATCGAAATTGTTTTGCTAAGCAGACAATGAAGATGATGACAGTTGAAGCAATGGAGGATGGAGAAGAAGCGGATGACGGCGACAGCGACGGAAGACGGAGAAGAAGCAGATGAAGGCGATTGAGGATGTAGAAGAAGCAAACGACGGCGATGCAGGATGGAGAAGAAGCAGACGATGGAGGATGGCGAAGAAGAAGCAGACGACGATGGTAGAGGCGGTTGTGTGGTGGCGTGGTGGTGCTCGATGGTGTAGAGAAACGGAGGGTATGAGGAGCGAACAAGACAAAAAAAAAAGAGAAAAAAAAGAGAAGAAAATGGTTTGGGAAAAAACATTTTGACCCCCTTAGTTTAACAACATATGCAAATAGACCCCACTAAATTAATAAGAATAAAATGACGCATGTACCCTTGGCCAAATGTCATGTGCTTGTCACGTGACTTTTTCCATCCAATTCCCAAATTTTACAGATGGAACCCGACCCAAGGGTCAATTTGGAACAATTTTGAAATGTTGAGATCAAATGTGTCGAGTTTCAAATCTTAAGGGCCAATTGAACACTTTCGCCATCTTTCAGGGACCAAAAAGGTATTTTTCCCTAATATTTTGTTATCAAACGAAGCCTAAGTTTGTATACAAATCGCTTGTATAACCGATTCCTCATACCAACCACTTTAGATGTCTCTTTCCATTTTTCCTCCACATATACATCTCTTTAACTCGTGATGCATCCATGTAAGATGATCATCTGAATCTGATCTTATTCCGCCAGACTTTTTTTCATGTAAATTGGTGCCTTATATACACATGCATATGTAGATACAAAAGAAGATTAAAAAAAAAAAAAAAAAATACTTTCTTGCTTCATTTCCTACTACTTTTTCTAAATCTAGCAAGCAAGACCATTACTAAAAACATTAGTTTTGATTCATCTTTGGTCCTGAAATTGTAATTTCACATGGGACTTATTGCTCTTTTGAAAACACAAGATGTTAAACATATTGTCCAGCCATTTCTTCTGTTCTTCTCTAGAAGACTATAAAAGATGTAATGGATAGGGATTTCATGTATACAAAAGTCTCAAAGAAAATAATTATCTCTATTTTCAAACTAGATTTTTAGGGTAGCTCGCCGAATATTTTTTTTCTTAGTCTCCACGCATTTATATCTTTAAAGTGGGGGGGATTTTTTTCTTCTTCACTGTAACACGAGAGTGCCGCTGTTGAGTAGTCAAGTGATGAGTTTGGTGGCCAAAGGTTAGAGGTATAGCGGAGGAGTGTTGCTTTGGACGTCGAACCATAACCTGGCTCGTGAAGAAGAGTATTTACTGTACTTATGTTACAGTAGAGAGAGAGACTTATGTTATGCCGGCGGTGGTGATGAACTTTAATTCCATCACGCTCGACGTCTGTGGGCTGAATCAGAAGGCCTGTTTGTCGACGCCGGCGTTAGAAAAAGTTTCACCGACCATCAAACCGAGATAATCGGTCCACGACCGAAGCATTTCAGGATGTCTTCCCTCTGGCGACGTCGATGTATAGGGTGGGCCCGGAAAAGCCCCTTGCATTGCGTCGTCGATGACGTATTGTACGGTGTGGATCAACCTCTTACCCACGTCCCCTTACACGAACCCCATGAACCCATGTAATAACTTTCACTTCTTTTGTGTAGATCATGGTCATGCACTACAAGAGTAGGTTAAGTGGGTTACAAGAGTGGCCATGCACCCAGATGGCCATCACCCCATGCTAGAAAAAAAAGAACATGGTGCATAGAAGTTACATAAGCTAGAGAGAAAAAAGGGGTTACGTGACCTTGTATGCGGATTGGGATTGGTTTTATCACACCTAACTGTCTACCCACTATGCACGTCCAAAAACCAACTCTTTGATGGGAAGAGTCTATAAAAGGGGTTGTGCAATCGGTTTTGGTTCCCTAGGCCTATAATCTCATTTTAAAATTCAAATACACCATCAAACAAATATTGAGTAAAGTTTAAAAGAGCCTTAACCCGAAACTAACATTTCCCATAATCTTGGATAAGTGAGAACGACAATAACTGGAGGTACGCACCCAATCCACTTTTTAATTTCGCATTGATCTAATTGTTGTTTTTATAGGTATGAGCACGTTTAGATCATTAAAATTTATCGCACAGGAGAAGCTTCGACGGTCAGAGACTCGTGACCTCCTTTTTCACCGATCGACGATTGATGAAACCACTAGACTCACAATTGAATCATCCATCGAAAAACACCATAAGTTTTTGTGGGCACATAAAATGATTGAACAAAACCAGTAAAAATCTATGAATAAAAACTGCAGAAAATTACAAAGGAACTTTGAGATTTGGAATATGAAGCCACAAAGGTAATTAGGTGAAGAAACTACCTATATTTCTGTTATTGTCAAGAACATGTAGAATCAAACAACCTATATGTCAGCCATTGTCAAGAACAATATTTCAGCCACTCAAGAATTATACGTTAGCCATTGTCAAGAATATATAAAATCGAACAACCTATATTTCAGCCATTCAAGAAATATATGTCAGCCAATGTCAAGAACATATAAAATCAAACAACCTATATTTCAGCCATGGTCAAGAACTATATTTCAGCCATTGTATCAATAAAGATCCCAAATAAAATCAATTACCAATGATTTTTTGCATCTTTGTGCTTGTTCAAATCAACTTCATTCTTGAAGCAGAGTTGACAATTTAATTTCTTGCATATGAACTCGGCCTCCTGGGCATGAGAATCATCTTGATGAATCTTCTGCGCCCTTATGCTGTTAACAGAATTAATGCACAAATTGCATTGGATCTTGATCACAAGAGTTTTGTCTTTCTTATTAGAGCTTTTGTCTGAGCGTGCCATTGCTCTTCAGGAGTTATGTTTCTTGGCTAATGTTCTGCACTGAAATAGCTGATGCTCTTCTTACGCTTTCTTTTTCTTTTTATATATACATAGCCCATAAAAGTAGTTCAACCAATATCCAATTAAAAGAAAAAATTTATTTGGGCCCCAAAAGCCCAAATATTCTACAGGTTTATCCCATTAAATAAAATTAATGAATAATAATTCGATTAATTTAAAATTATAATTAAATTAGTAAGGTCCAAATTATTCTGCCCAATAACCTGACCCAAAAAAGTTTTAGCCAAAAACGTAGCTCAAGCCCAAAGAATTTGCCGTTAAATAATTATATTTTTTAAAAATAAAATAAAATTGTTGTATAGTGTTTTATTTGTTTATTTTATATAAAATAAAAAATAAAATAATTTATGGTAGCAAAATAATATTTGAAAAGATTTTAGTCAAATTAAAGTTATATGAATTTAAATAAATAATCATCGCTCAAGTGTTCGTAGGTTCAAAGGCCTGTCCCACTCATTAGACCAAGGCCTAAAATTTTAAAATTCGAATAAAAAAATTTAGCCCATAGAATTGGCCTTGTCTCGCTATTTAAGCCGTCAGTTCGTCTCGCGTTACTGCTGATATCATTTTGGTGCTTCCATCTGGCTCAATAGAATAGGGTCTCGGAGTATAAAAATATTTTTACACTCCATGAAGTTAGAGAGAGAACAGTGTACAGAGGAGGAGCAATTTTTCTTTGTGTTCTGAAAGTGGACACCATTTTTAGAAGTCGAAAAATGACAATCCCATTCAAGAAGAACCGAAAGAAGCATTGTCACGTGAACGTGGTGAATTCCTATGTTTTAATCTGTAAAAATTATTATTTCCATAATTTTTTTAGAATTAAAAATAAAATAAAACATAGTGATAAATATGTATATATATAGAGAGAGAGAGAGAGAAAAAAAAAAAATGAACTGCATAACTTAAACTGCATTCAACTGCATAAAGAAAAACATAAAGTGGTAATATATATATATACACATACATACATACATACATACATACATACATACATACATATATATATATATATATATATATATATATATATATGTATAGAGATAGACAGAGAGATAGAGAATAAATTGTGAAATTTAAACTACATTAAACTGTATATACATATACACAAAGAGACAGAGAGATATATGTATGTATAGAGATAGACAGAGAGATAGAGAATGAATTGCGAAACTCAAACTACATTGAACTGCATAAAAAAAGAAGAAGCATGACTCAAAATATTTCTTCAATACAATGCATAACTTAAACTGAATAACAAACATTTTTTCATCAATGAAACATAAAAAAAATATTTTTTCGCTATCTATTTTTCATATATTTTTAGTGATTAGTTGTATTTTTATATTATTTTAGATCAACCTCATTCCCAAATCGACGGTTACATTTCTTCTTTGAATAAACATAGATTGCTACCATTACATTAGAGTCATTCTAATAACGAGTCAAAGCTTTCATCTTTCCAAATGATCTGCAGCACACGTTACAAGCGATTTTCTCCTCCTTCGCCTGGTTGGCAATCACGGTGTTGTCGGAGCAGCTACACTCAAATTAAGGAGTGTTCTTTCAAATATAAGGAATGTGCATAAAAACATCAATTACAATGGATTCAATTTGTCAAAACCGTAATGACACCGCCACTGAGTGAGGTTACGTTGAAGAGGAGTTGGTCTTGGACCTTCTCGTCAACTTCACCGATTAAAATTGCCGCCTGAATGGTAGCGTCGTATGCCACTGCATCATCAGGAATGATGCTCTTGCAAAGTTCCTTCACGTTGAAAAAATTGTTGCACTTTCGGAATCCTTAGTTGTCGGTGTGCTCTCGCATTACTATTGATATCCATTTTGTGCTTCCATTGGGTTTAATAGAATAGGGTCTCGGAGTGTAAAAGCATCTTTACACTCCATAAAGTAGGAGAGAGAACAATGTACATAGGAGGAACAATTTTTCTAAAAGTGGACACCATTTTCAGATGCCGAAAAATGACAACCCGATTTAACAAGAACCAAAATAAGTGTGACCACCTGCAAGTGGTGATTTCCTATGTTTGAATCTATTGAACTTATTATTTCCATAATATTTTGGGGATTTTCTAAAAAAAAATAACGAAGAACAGAGCGTGGTGATATATATATGTGTGTGTGGAGAGAGAATGAACTGCACAACTTAAACTGCATTCAACTGCATAAATAAAAGTAGAGCGTGGTGATATATATATATATATATATATATATATATATATATATATATATATATATATTTCTTCAATGAAATGCAAAACTTAAACTGAATAACAAACATTTCTTCATCATTCAATCATAAAAAAATATTTCTTTATTACCTATTTTTCATATATTTTTAGTGATTAATTACATTTTTATGTTCTTTTGAATCAATCTCATTTCCAAATTAATGGTTACATTTCTTCTTTGAGTAGACATAGATTGCTACTTGTGCATGAGAGTCATTCTGATGACGAATCAAAACTTTCATCTTACCAAACGATTTGCAGCACAAATTACAAGAGATCTTCTTCCCCTTCGCCTGTTTGGCAATCACGGTGTTGTCGGAGAAGCTACATTCAAATTACAGAGCGTTCTTCCAAACATAGGGATTGTGCACAAAAATATTAATTACAATGGATTCAATTCGTCAAAACCGTAATAACAAGCGAGGTTACGTCGAAGAGGAATAGGTCCTGGACCTTCTCGTCACCTATGCCAGTTAAAATTGTCGTCTGAACGGTGGTATATGCCACTGCATCATAAGGATTGATGCTCTTGCAGAGTTCCTTCACGTTGAAGAAACTATTGTACCTTCTGAATCCTCAGTTGCCGATGAGCCCTTGCATTACCGTTGATATCCATTTTGTTCTTCCTTCGGGCTCAACAGAATAGGGTCTTAGAGTGTAAAAGCATTTTTACACTCCATAAAGTAAGAGAGATAATAGTGTATGGAGGAGGAGTAATTTTTCTCTATATTTTGAAAGTGGACACCATTTTCAGATGCCAAAAAATGACAACCCGATTCAACAAGAACCGGGAGAAGTGTGGCGACGTGAACGTGGTGATTTCCTACATTTGAATCTTTTGAACTTATTCTTTCCATAATTTTTATGGGACCAAAAAAATGAAAAACAGAGTGTGGTAATATATATGTATATTACATGGAGAAAGAGAATGAATTGCATAACTCAAACTGCAAAAAGAAAAATAGAGCGTGGTATTATATATATATATATATATATATATATATATATATAGAGAGAGAGAGAGAGAGAGAGAGATAACGGTTTATGGATAATGATAAGTTTTTTACATGGTTCTCAAAGTGGACACCATTTTCAGACGTCGAAAAATGATAACCCGATTCAAGAAGAACTAGAAGAAGCATGGCCACGTGAACGTGATGATTTCTTATATTTGAAACTTTTGAAATTATTATTTCCATTATTTTTTGAGTTTTTTTTTTTTTTTTTTAGAAAAAAAACAGAGTTTGGTGATACATACGTATATATATAGGGATAGAGAAGGAATTGCATAACATAAAATGCATTAAAAAAAAAAAAAAACAGAGCGTAGTGATATATATTTTTGTGCGTGCATGCGTGTGTAAGTGTGTGTGTGTGTGTATATATCTATAGAGACAGAGAGAAAATGAACTGTGAAATCTAAACTTCATTGAACTTAATAAAAAAACAAAACGTGATTAAATTGCATAAAACCAAAACATTTCTTCAATGAAATGCACAACTTAAATTTAATAACAAACATTTTTTCTTCATTTAAACATAAAAAATATTTCTTCACTACCTATTTTTCATATATTTTTAGTGATCAACAAGATTTTTATGTTCTCTTAAATCAACTTCATTCCCAAATCGATAGTTATATTTCTACTTTGAGTAGACATAAATTACTACATTTGCATGAGAGTCATTTTGATGACGAATCAAAGCTTTCATCTTACTAAATGATCTACAGCACAAGTTACAAGCATTTTTCTCCTCCTTCGCCTGGTTAGCAATCAGGGTGTTGCCGGAGTAGCTATATTCAAACCAAGGAGTGTTCTTCCAAACATAAGGATTGTGCATAAAAACATCCATAGCAATAGATTCAATTCGTTAAAATCGTAATGACGCCGCCGCTGAGCGGGGTAACGTCAAAGAGGAGCAAGTCTTGGACTTTCTCGTCACCTTCGCCGGTTAGAATCTCCTGATGAACAGCGGTGCCGTACACTACTCCTTCTTAGGATTGATGCTCTTGTAGAGATCCTTTGAAGAAACTACTGCACCTTCGGAATCCTCAGTTGCCAGTGTGTCCTCACGTTATTCTTGACATACTTTTTGTGTTTTCGTTAGGCTTAACAGAATAGGATCTTGAAGGGTAAAAACATTTTTACACTCCATAAAGTAGCAGAGATCGCAATGTACATAAGAGGAGCAAATTTTCTCTATGTTCTGAAAGTGGACACTATTTTCAGACGCCAAAAAATGACAACCCAATTCAAGAAGAACTGGAAGAAGCGTGGCCACGTGAATGTGGTGATTTCTTATGTTTGAATCTGTTGAACTTATTATTTCCATAATTTTTTTGAATTTCCCAAAAAAAAAACAGAGCTTGGTGATTCACATTAGATCCACGCACCTGCTCGCGCCTTCTCGGATTTTGGGCTCTATCTCTTCAATCAGAGCTCGGAATCTATCTCATAATATACCATCAGAACCTTCTCAATGAGACAATTCCAACGAATTAAAAATCAAGGAAATCTGACGTGGCATGCACACCCACATGCGGTTCGAAGTTTCTACATCGACTCCCTTTCATATCTCACGCGCTTCCTGCTTTCTCGGACCGGTTTAGGCATTTTTTGACCGGTTTTCTGTGAAGTTAGATAGGTTTCTAGGGTTTCTCGGTGTTCTAATTCTGTTTTTGATCTCTGTTTTGTTATTTGAGGTTCACAAAATATATTTTATGTTATATCTTTGTGGTCCCGACATCCGTTCACCCGTTTTCCTCCCGGTCCTTAAAGATTTAATATCGGTTCCTCAATAATTTCAGTATTATGGATTTATCTGTGATCTTCGTTTCCTCAAATTTGGATCATACAATATAATTCTCTTTATATTGTTGATTCAGTTCATCACGAAAATTTGATCGGTTTAAGGGGCTCTCAATCGGTTCTTCACGAGTATAGACCGGTTCCTAGACAATTTTAGTATTTTGAATCCATCCATAACAACAGTTTTTTCAAGTTCAACAGCGATGTCTATGGGTTCTTCACTCATTATCAATGCTAAAAAGGGTTCAGATCCTTCCTCTGCTATTCTTACCCTGTCTATTGCAGATTTGGTTTCACTCCTGCTCCATATATTTTCTAAAAATGGTATAAATCTTTCCTTTGCTCTCTCACTTACTGGAGGTAACTCTTCTTAGTTCTTTGATTCTGCTTGTTGTAATCATATAACATCTGATCCCAATATTTTTTTCAACCAAACTCTCCACTATGAATATTCCTAGTATTCATACTGCTGATGGTTCTCAAATACTTGTTACTCATACCGGTCAGATTTTTGCTTTCCATCTTTCTGTTCCTGACACGCATTTGATTCCGAAACTCACCTTAAATCTATTGTCTATTGGACAACTGTGTGAATTGGGATTTGAAGCCATATTTTCTAATAGTGGTTGTCGTGTGTAGAATTCTCGGACAGGAGAAACTCTTGGGACTGGTCGTAAGGTTGGATGCCTATTTGAACTTACCAGTTTGCACTTTCCATCTCCAACTCTATTACTACCACAACTACATGTCCCTTTATCAACCTGTGCAACCTCACCACCACCGTCAGCATCCTCTTCCTCATCATCATCCTTATCTCTACGACCATCAAAGTTTCTCTCACTATCCCAAATTTGGCATGCTTATTTGGGCCACACTTCATCTAGCCGACTCAAATCGCTTATCTCTAGCGGTCAGTTAAGTTCAGTTCAGCATAAGTCCTTCAAATGTATCCGTTGTTAACTTGCAAAACAACCAGTTCTACCTTTCAAAGAGAGTCAGTCTATTTTCTTTACACCATTTGATCTAATTCATTTTGATATTTGGGGGCCTTCTCCTCATGCCCCGATGGGTGGTTGTCGTTACTTTGTTATCTTTATGGACGACTACTCTTGATATACATAGTTGGGATCCCATTTTAAAACCCTTTGTATCTCACAACATGTCATTTTTTAGGAATATCAAATGTTTTATTCCTTACGGTCATTTGACATGTCAACCCTCACTAACTCTAGATTCTTTACTGATCTATCAATTGAATTATTTCTAGAGAATACAGTTCCAGGTACTATTGAGTTTACTCCAACACCACTAGTTGAGCCCAGGCCTGCCCCTTATGCTGAGTCCACCCCAAAACCACCTTTAGAACCACAAGCTAATCTCATCCTTCCAACTCCAGCAACCATGCCTGGGACTTCTCCTATGGCCGACGATTCTGTACTGCTTTTCTTTGAGACCCAAGCCCCAGATCATCCTCGTCGCTCTACTAGGGTAACTCATCATCCACATTACCTTTCTGATTTTCATTGTTTTTCTACTATACTTCACCTGCAAGAGCCTTAATCCTATAAGGAGGTTAATACTAATCCTTTTTGGCAGAAAGTAATGAACGAAGAACTTCAGGCCCTCGCCACAACTCATATTTGGGATATTTTTGATCTTCTCCTTGGAAAAACTCCTATTGGGTGCAAATAGGTGTTTAAGATCAAGACGCTTTCTGATGGCTCTGTTGAATGATATAAAGCCCAACTTGTTACCACGGGATTTGCTCAGGAATATGGCATTGACTATGAAGAGACGTTTGCTTCAGTGGCGAGACTAACATCTGTCTGTACACTTCTTTCTGTCCCCACCATTCGAAAATAGACTATTTTTCAAATGGATGTCAAAAATGCATTTCTTAATGACAATCTCCTTGAAGAAGTCTATATGCATACCCCTCCTGGCCTGGTTGCCCCCTCTAAATAAAGTTTGTTGCCTTCGTCGTGCTCTATATGGTTTGAAACAAACTCCACGTGCCTGGTTTGCGAAATTCAGCACTACTATTCATTAGTTTGGATTCACAACTAGTGCTCATGATTCGACTCTATTAATTCGCCATACTTTCAACAATATTATTCTTCTTTTACTGTATGTGGATGATATGGTTATTACTGGAGAGGATCTACATGGTATTTCTGAACTCAAAAGTTCATAGTGGCCAATTCGAGATGAAAGATCTTGGCGTGCTCACCTATTTTCTTGGCCTCGAAGTCTTATCTTGTTCTGATGGATATTTTATCTCTCAGGCCAAGTATGCCTTGGATCTCTTTTCCAAGGTTGGGATCACTAACTCAACCACTGTCACTACTTCTCTTGAGCCGAATGTCAAACTTACCCCACTTGATGGTTCACTTCTTCGGGATGTTACTCTATATCGCCAACTAATTGGAAGTCTTGTATATCTTACTATCACTCGCCCTGACATTGCCTATGCCATTCATCAGGTCAGCCAGTTCTTGTCTGCTCCTCGGACTACCTATTACTCGGTTGTTTTTCAAATTCTTAGGTATGTCAAGGGTACTTTATTTCATGGGCTTCATTTCTCAACTCAACCTGCTCCCGTATTATAAGCTTATTCTGATGTCGATTGGGCCAGAGGCCCCACTAACAGACGTTCAACCACTGGTTACTATTTCTTTTTAGGTAATTCTCTCATTTTTTGGCATAGTAAGAAATAAACAGTGGTTGCTCACTCCAGTACTGGAGCTGAATATCGTGCCATGGCTGATGTAATTCAAGAACTTCTCTGGCTTTGATGACTACTCGCTGATATGGGAATCCCTTCTCCTGCTGCTACTACCCTGCAATATGATAACATGAGTGCTATTCAGATCGCTCATAATGATATATTCCACAAGCGTACAAAATACATCGAGCCTGATTGTCACTTCATCTGTCATCACATTCTTCAGAATACGGTTCGTCTACAATTTGTCAGTTTAACCGATTAGACAGTAGACATTTTCACTAAGGCTCATTCACCCGGACGCTTTCAGTCTCTAGTTTCCAAACTAAAGTTCACCTCACACTTACCGCCTTGAGTTTCAGGGGGGATGTTAATGTAATAACTGGCTTGGCCCATTAGCGCAAAACACTAACCTCCACTTTCCCTATAAATACTTGTATATAGTGTTGTATTATTTGTATCTTTTCTCATACTATTCAATATATCGTTCGTGTTGCCCACTTCTCAATTATCTTAACACTTTGAGACTTTTGTAAACACGAAATCAAACTTCAGGTGCTCAATTTAAACATTTTAATTTGAATTTCAACAATGACATTCAATAAACACAATGATAATCACAATAAACACACACACACACACACACACACACACACACATATATATACAGAGAGAGAGAGAGAGAGATTCACCTGTTGGAACGATAAACCCAGAAACCCTTTTGCTATCTCGAAGAGATAGAAAGAGACGGATGAGTGAATGCGATTTGGAAGAAAGGGAATAGAGGAAGGAGGACTTTGTTGGGTTCTATCTCGGAGAGAGAAAGAGAGTGCAGGTGTACTGTTTCTGACATAAGAGAAATGAATATGCATGGGCTATATATATAAGTACCTTTACTTGGTCGACAAGAAATCTATCCCTATCTATTACATCTTTTATTGACTTCTAGAGAAGAACAGAAAAAATGGCTGAACAATATGTTTAACATCTTATGTTTTCAAAAGAGCAGTAAGTCCCATGTGAAATTACAATTTCAGGACAAAAGATGAATCAAAACTGATGTTTTTAGTAATCGTCTTACTTGCTAGATTTAGAAAAAGTAGTAGGAAAAGAAGCAATAAAGTTTTTGTTTTTTTTAATCTTCTTCTCTATCTATGCTTGCATGTGTATATAGGGCACCAAGTTACATGAAAAAAAGTCTTGGGGAATGAGATCAGATTCAGATGATCATCTTACATGGATGCATCACGAGTTAAAGAGACGTATATGTGGAGAAAAAATAGAAAGAGACGTCTAACGTGGTTGGTATGAGGAACCAGTTATACAAGTGATTTATATATAGATTTAGGCTTCGTTTGATAACAAAATATTAAACAATCACTTAAAATATATATTTTTTAAATGTTTTTGTTGTAATTTTTAATTTTGTTCCAAACAATCTATATTACTATTAAATTTTAGACATGCTTTGTTATTAATTCAACCTAACATTGTAACATTTACCATAAAAAAGACATTTATTATTTTATATGTATATGTGTGTGTATATATATATATATATATATATATATATATAATAAAAATAAATAAATAAAATAAAAAAGTAGACCACAGACATCAGTTTGTTAAAGGATCAACAACGAGAACGAATAAAAAGAACCATCAAGCAATGCCGAAAATTAGCCATAAAATGACCAAAACCCACCAGCATAGAAGAAGTAAATCATTTAATGCAATGCTTATATTAACTAAGATACAATTTGGTACACAAGTACCTTTTCACACTTAGCAAAAAAATAAAAATAAAAAAAATACTTAATTATAATGTAGCGATTGTGTTGCACATAAAAAAATTGTTTTAAAAAATCAAAAGAAGAAAACACATGATTTTAAGTATTCTTTTCGAAAACCCAAAAATAGTTATTTTTCGTTTCTTCGATTTTTATACTACAAGAGATTAATAGAGGATATTGGAATTTAGTTCTTACTGTATTTTGAGGGAGCTTCTTTCCCGTTGAATTTTCAAATTAGAGTTGTTGAACTATTGGTGATCTGGTCATTTCTTGACATCCACGGGTTACTTTGTGGAAAGGATGCCGACCTTGTGGGAGTATGGTCGTTGTTTATTTTTGTATTGATTTATTCCAGTGTTGAATGTCTATCTGTGTTGATTGTAGAACCAAGCGTCGGTGTGCCTCTACTTGACAGGGCACCTTTTATGTTGTGTTGGCTTGTTTTATCTGTGTTTGCCTTGCGCTTGTGTAATAGAATTTTGAGGTATACTTCTATATTTCGAGGTGAAATTATATAGAATTTCAATTTCAAAAACATATCCAAACAACAAATTTGCAAATGATAAAATATGAAATTTCAAAATTTGAAAACCGCATCAATTTTTTTGAAATATTCTTATCCAAATACACACACTAATTGCATTAGAATGTTCATCTTGAGGTAAATAATCAAAATTGATGTGCTTAAATATAATTTCTTATTCCCATATAATTCATTCATATTAATTTTTTGACTCCATACTATCTCGGGAATCTCTCAATTGCATAGTATGGTTAGTATTATAAAAAAACTAAGCAATAATAATAATAATAATAATAATAATAAGATGATGATGATGAAAAGAAGTATAGAAAACTAAGCAACTCCACAATTTTTTTTTTAACTAAACTTATACTAAAATATCTAACATTTTTTTTTTTTTAACTATATAATATAAATATTTTCTCTGTTTTCTCTTCATGTTTGGATTAAGGATCTACAATTAAAATAAAAAATAAATAAATTAATATAAAAATAAAAATATTAATAGTTCAAGTTTTAATTAAATAGTTACCTAATGATTTTTTACATCCTTGTGTTTCTTGATGTCAGCTTGAGATTGGAACCGTATCTTGCAGTTGCCATTTGAACAAATGAACTTGACTGTCGAATGACAAGCGTTTTGGTGGTCGTTCAACCCCTTCATGTTTTCCATGGTTTTTGTGCAGAGGTTACATTTGATGCTTGCCATTTCTCTGAAATTTTTCAAAAGAAAAATAAAATTAGTAATTTCTCTCGGGCCTTGACCCTTGTTTTAGGTCCAATAGTATTTTCTCTACCGAATTATTATGGCGACGGAGATGAGAGACTGTAACACCTAGGCACGATCAATTATGAAATTCCTATTATGTCCGTCTTAATCGTGTTCTCAAATTTTATCGCGGTCACTACATTTCGTATCATACCTACCAATATTATACTATTAAACGAATTGAAGTACATGAATTTCAGTTCGAACTTTTTTTTTTTTTTTAAACCTCACACACCCACTAACACAACCCATGAGATTTGACCCCCAAACCTCCTGGCTGGGGAGGATAGGCCCACCCACGAATCTCAATTTTCAAGTTCGAACTTCTTTCTGGAGAGTGCATAAACTCATCGTACAATACGTCATCGACGACGCAATGCAAGGGGCTTTTCCTGGCCCACCCTATACGTCGACATTGCTAGAGGGAAGACGTCCTGAAATGCTGCGGTTGTGGACCGATTATCTCGGTTTGATGGTCGGTGGAACTTTGTCTAACGTCAGCGTCAGTGGACAGGCTTTTTGATTCGGTCCATAGACGTCCAGTGTGATGGAATTAAAGTTCATCACTGGTGCTGGCATAACATCAGTCTCTTTCTCTCTCTACTGTAACATAAGTACAATAAATATTCTTCTTCACGAGCCAGGTTATGGCTCGACGTCCAAAGCAACACTCTACCTCTATATCTCTAACCTTTGGCCACTACACCCATCACTTGACTACTCAATAGCGCCACTCTCGTGTTACAGTAAACAAGAAAAAAATCCCCCCCACTTTAAAGATATAAATGGGTGGAGACTAAGATTTTTTTTTTGGCGATCTACCCCAAAAATATGGTTTCAAAATAAAGATAATTATTTTTTTTGAGACTTTTGTAAACATGAAATCCCTATCCATTACATCTTTTATAGTCTTCTAGAGAAGAACAGAAGAAATGGTTGGACAATATGTTTAACATCTTATGTTTTCAAAAGAGCAGTAAATCCCATGTGAAATTACAATTTCAGGACCAAAGATGAATCAAAACTGATGTTTTTAGTAATGGTCATGCTTGCTAGATTTAGAAAAAGTAATAGGAAATGAAGCAAGAAACTTTTTTTTTTTTTTTTAAAAAATCTTCTTCTCTATCTACGCATGCATGTGTATATTGGGTACCAAGTTACATGAAAAAAAGTCTGGGGTAATGAGATCAAATTCAGATAATCATCTTACATGGATGCATCACGAGTTAAAGAGATGTATAGGTGGAGGAAAAATAGAAAGAGACGTCTAAAGTGGTTGGTATGAAGAACCGGTTATACAAGTGATCTGTATACAGACTTAAGCTTTGTTTGATAACAAAATATTAAAAAATCACTTAAAACATATATTTTTTAAATGTTTTTGTTCTAATTTTTAATTTGGTTCCAAACAATCTATATTACTATTAGATTTTAGACATGCTTTGTTATCAGTTCAACCTAACATTGTAACATTTACCATAAAAAAGACATTTATTATTTTATATGTATGTGTGTGTGTATATATATATATATAATAAAAATAAATAAATAAAATAAAAAAGTAGACCACAGACATCAGTTTGTTAAAGGATCAACAACGAGAATGAAGAAAAAGAACCATCAAGCAATGCCGAAAATTAGCCATAAAATGAGCAAAACCCACCAGCATAGAAGAAGTAAATAATTTAATGCAATGTCTATATTAACTAAGATACAATTTGGTACGGTTTTTTTAAGTACCTTTTCATACTTAAGCAAAAAAAAAAAAAAAAAAACACTTAATGTAGCGCTTGTGTTGCACATAAAAAAATTGTTTTCAAAAATCAAAAGAAGAAAACACATGATTTTAAGTATTCTTTTCGAAAACCGAAAATAGTTATTTTTCGTTTCTTCAATATTTATTCTACAAGAGATCAATAGAGGATATTGGAGTTGAGTTCTTACTGTATTTTGAAGGAGCTTCTTTCCTGTTGAATTTTTAATTAGAGTTGTTGAACTATTGGTGATCTGGTAATTTCTTAGCATTCACGAGTTACTTTGTGGAAAGGATGCCGACCTCGTGGGAGTATGGTCGTTGTTTATTTTTGTATTGATTTATTCCAGTGTTGAATGTCTATCTGTGCTAATTATGGAACCAAGCGTCGGTGTGCCTCTACTTGACATGGCACATTTTATGTTGTGTTGGCTTGTTTTATCTGTGTTTGTAATAAGTCTTGTGCTTATGTAACAGAATTTTGAGGTACACTTCTATATCTCGAGGAGAAATTATATAGAATTTCAATTTCAAAAACATACCCAAACAACAAATTTGCAAATGATAAAATATGAAATTTTAAAATTTGAAAACCGCATCAATTTTTTTGAAAACTTCTTATCCAAATACACACACTAATTGCATCAAAATGTTCATCTTGAGATAAATAATCAAATTTGATGTCCTTAAATATAATTTCTTATTCCTATATACTTCATTCATATTAATTTTTTGACTCCATACTATCTCGGGAATCTCTCAATTGCATAGCATGGTTAACATTATAAAAAAATTAAGTAGTATTAATAATAATAATAATAATAATAATAATAATAATAATAATAATAATAATAATAATAATAATAATAAGATGATGATGATGATGAAAAGACGTACAGAAAACTAAGCAACTCCACAATTTTTTTAACTAAACTTATACTAAAATATCTAACATGGTTTTTTTTTTTTTTTTAACTATATAATATAAATATTTTCTCTGTCTTCTCTTCATATTTGGATTAAGGATTTACAATTAAAATAAAAAAATAAAATAAATTAATCTAAAAATAAAAATATTAATAGTTCAAGTTTTAATTAAATAGTTACCTAATGATTTTTTTCAACCTTGTGCTTGTTGAGGTCAGCTTGAGTTTGGAACCGTATCTTGCAGTTGCCATTTGGACAAATGAACTTGACTGTCGAATGACAAGCATTTTGGTGGTCGTTCAGCCGTTTATGTTTTCCACGGTTCTTGTGTAGAGGTTACATTTGATGCTTGCCATTTCTCTGAAATTTTTCAAAAGAAAAATAAAATTTGTAATTTCTCTCGGGCCTTGACCCTTGTTTTAGGTCTAATAGTATTTTCTCTACCGAATTATTATGGCTACGGAGATGAGAGATTGTAACACCTAGGCACGGTCAATTATGAAATTCCTATTAGGTCCGTCTTGTTCGTATTCTCAGATTTTATCATGGTCACTACATACCATATCATACTTACCAATATTATACTATTAAACGAATTGAAGTACTTGAATTTCAGTTCGAACTTTATTTTTAAACCTCACATACCCACTAACACAACCCATGAGATTTGACCCCCAGACCACCTAGCTGGAGAGGGTAGGCCCACCCACGAATCTCAATTTTCAAGTTCGAACTTCTTCCTGGCGAGTGCATAAACTCACCGTACAATACGTCATTGACGACGCAATGCAAGGGGCTTTTCCGGGCCTACCCTATATGTCGATGTCGCTAGAGGAAAGACGTCCTGAAATACTGCAGTTGTGGATCGATTATCTCGGTTTGATGGTTGACGGAATTCTGTCTAATGCCGGCATCGACAGACAGGCCTTCCGATTCGGCCCATAGATGTCGAGCATGATGGAATTAAAGTTCATCATCAGCGCCGGTGTAACATAAGTCTCTCTCTCTCTCTTTACTATAACATAAGTACAGTAAATACTCTTTTTCACGAGCTAGGTTTTGGTTCGACGTCCAAAGCAACACTCCGTCGCTATACCTCTAATCTTTGGCAACCACACCCACCACTTGACTACTCAACAGCGCCAATCTCGTGTTAAAGTGAAGAAGAAGAAAAATACCCCCAACTTTAAAGATATAAATGCGTAGAGACTAAGGAAAAAAAAAATCGACGATCTACCCCAAAAATCTGGTTTCAAAACAGAGATAATTATTTTTTTTGAGACTTTTGTAAACATGAAATCCCTATCCATTACATCTTTTATAGTCTTCTATAGAAGAACAGAAGAAATGGCTGGACAATATGTTTAACATCTTATGTTTTCAAAAGAGCAATAAGTCCCATGTGAAATTACAATTTTTGGACCAAAGATGAATCAAAACTGATATTTTTAGTAATGGTCCTGCTTGCTAGATTTAGAAAAAGTAGTAGGAAATGAAGCAAACAATTTTATTTTTATTTTTTTTAATTTTCTTCTCTATCTATGCATGCATGTGTATATAAGGCACCAAGTTACATGAAAAAAAAAAAGTCTGAGGGAATGAGATTAGATTCAGATGATCATCTTACATGGATGCGTCACGAGTTAAAGAGATGTATATGTGGAGGAAAAATGGAAAGAGACGTCTAAAGTGGTTGGTATGAGGAACCGGTTATACAAGTGATCTGTATACAGACTTAGGCTTTGTTTGATAACAAAATATTAAACAATCACTTAAAACATATATTTTTTAAATGTTTTTGTTCTAATTTTTAATTTTGTTCCATACAATCTATGTTAGTATTAGATTTTAGACATGCTTTGTTATCAATTCAACTGAACATTATAACATTTACCATAAAAATGACATTTATTATTTTATATATATATGTGTGTGTGTGTGTATATATTAAAAATAAATAAATAAATAAACTAAAAAAGTAAACCACAGACATCCATTTGTTAAAGGATAAACAACGAGAACGAAGAAAAAGAACCATCAAGCAATGCCGAAAATTAGCCATAAAATGACCAAAACCCACCAGCATAGAAGAAGCAAATCATTTAATGCAATGTTTATATTAACTAAGATACAATTTGGTATACTTTTTTAAGTACCTTTTCACACTTAAGCGAAAAAATAAAAATAATAAAAACACTTAATTATAATGTAGCGCTTGTGTTGCACAATTTTTTTTTTTCAAAAATCAAAAGAAGAAAACACATGATTTTAAGTATTCTTTTCGAAAATCGAAAAATAGTTATTTTTCGTTTCTTCAATATTTATACTAAAAGAGATCAATAGAGGATATTGGAGTTGAGTTCTTACTGTATTTTGAGGGAGCTTCTTTCATGTTGAATTTTTAAATTAGAGTTGTTGAACTATTGGTGATTTAGTCATTTCTTGGCATCCACAGGTTACTTTGTAGAACGGATGCCGACCTTGTGGGAGTATGGTCGTTGTTTATTTTTGTATTGATTTATTCCAGTGTTGAATGTCTATCTGTGTTGATTGTGGAACCAAGCGTCGGTGTGCCTCTACTTGACAGGGCACTTTTTATGTTGTGTTGGCTCATTTTATCTGTGTTTGTAATAAGCCTTGCGCTTGTGTAACAGAATTTTGAGGTATACTTTTATATTTCGAGGTAAAATTATATAGAATTTCAATTTAAAAAACATACCCAAACAATAAATTTGGAAATGACAAAATATTAAATTTCAAAATTTGAAAACCGCATCAATTTTTTTGAAATATTCTTATCCAAATACACACATTAATTGCATCAGAATGTTCATCTTGAGATAAATAATCAAAATTGATGTCCTTAATTATAATTTCTTAGTCCCATATAGTTCATTCATATTAATTTTTTGACTCCATACTATCTCGGGAATCTCTCAATTGCATAGCATTGTTAGCATTATAAAAAACTAAGCAATAATAATAATAATAATAAGAAGAAGAAGAAGAAGAAGTACAGAAAACTAAGTAACTCCACAATTTTTTTTTAACTAAACTTATACTAAAATATCTAACATGTTTTTTTTTTTTTTTTTAACTATATAATATAAATATTTTCTCTATCTTCTCTTCATTTGTGAATTAAGGATCTACAATTAAAATAAAATAATCTAAAAATAAAAATATTAATATTAATAGTTCAAGTTTTAATTAAAAAGTTACCTAATGATCGTTTTCATCCTTGTCCTTGTTAAGGTCAGCTTGAGATTGAAACCGTATCTTGCAGTTGCCATTTGGACAAATGAACTTGACTGTCAATTGACAAGCATTTTGGTGGTCGTTCAACCCTTTCATGTTTTCCACGGTTCTTGTGCAGAGGTTACATTTGATGCTTGCCATTTCTCTGAAATTTTTCGAAAGAAAAATAAAATTAGTAATTTCTCTCGGGCCTTGACCCTTGTTTTAGGTCTAATAGTATTTTCTCTACTAAATTATTATGGCGACGGAGATGAGAGACTGTAACACCTAGGCACGGTCAATTATGAAATTCCTATTAGGTTCGTCTTGATCGTATTCTCAGATTTTATCGCGGTCACTACATTTTGTATCATACCTACCAATATTATACTATTAAATGAATTGAAGTACCTGAATTTCAGTTCGAACTTTTTTTTTTTTTTTTTTAAACCTCACATACCCACTAACACAACCCATGAGATTTGACCCCCAGACCTCCTGGCTGGGGAGGATAGGCCCACCCACGAATCTCAATTTTCAAGTTCGAACTTCTTCCTGGCGAGTGCATAAACCTTCCTATAATGATGGAGGAATTGACCACTTTCTTAAGATTTTTTGGAAAAAAATTCAACATTCTCCCACTTGGTCCATATATATATTCCATCATTTACCACAGTAAGAAACAAAACACATGAATAATGGCGATAAATCCTCTAAAACGAGTATTATCTCCCATGTATTACAATGCACTTTGTTTCTCATTATACCACATATAACTTCAATGAATAAACCTTATGTTTATTCTAGATTCCAACTTCAATGATATTTCTCAAATAAATAAATAAATGTGTACACAAAAGAAAGTCAAATACGAGAAAATATCACAAATAGAGTTTCATAAAAATCGTTCTTACAACGAAAATCACATAAATTATCCAAGTCCCATCTTATCTACATAATCCTTAAATTTCAATGGTGGCATGCCTTTAGTCAAAAGATCAACATTCATCAATTCGGTGCTAATGTGTTTAATAACCACTGTCTTATCTTTAATATGTTCCCTTATGGCTAGATACTTGATGTCAATGTGTTTGCTTCAACTACTACTTTTGTTGTTTTTAGCCATAAAAATATCAGCTGAATTGTCACAATATATCCTCAGTGGCCTAGAAATCGAATCTATAATTCTAAACCCAGAAATGAAACTCTTCATCCATACACCATGCGAGGTAGCCTCAAAACACGATATGAACTCAGCCTCCATAGTGGAAGTGGCAATCAAAGTTTGCTTTGCGCTTCTCCAAGATACAACTCCACCAGCTAGTACAAAAATATATCCTGAAGTTGATGTTTG
The DNA here is from genome assembly GCA_016647705.1 of Eucommia ulmoides. Lineage (NCBI taxonomy): Eukaryota > Viridiplantae > Streptophyta > Magnoliopsida > Garryales > Eucommiaceae > Eucommia > Eucommia ulmoides. The sequence goes on from CM028331.1 coordinate 44,343,622, forward strand.
TGAATCAATGCAGCCAACGTAGTTTGAATCAGAGTAGCCAATCACTTCCAAATTTTTAGTCCATCTGTACATAAGCACGTAGTCTTTGGTCCCTTGAAGATATCTCATTACCTTTTTTGTAGCTCTCTAGTGGTCTATACTTAGATTACGCTGATATCTTCCCAACAACCCAACAGCAAATGCAATGTCAGGTCTAGTGCAAACCTGAGCATACATTAGGCTTTCAACCGCAGAAGCATAAGGAATATTTTTTATTTGTTCCCTCTCAAAATTGTTCTTCGGGCACTGGTTTAAATTGAACCTGTCACCCTTTACAATGAGAGTTATACTTGGTGAACAATCATTCATCCGAAATCTCTTTAAAACCTTGTTGATATATGTCTCTTGAGACAGACTTAAAATCCCTCAAAATCTGTCTCTATATATTTTAATGCCAATGACATAAGACGCATCACCGATATCTTTCATATCAAAGTTTTCAGAAATAAATTGTTTTACCTCATACAGCAATCCCTTGTCGTTGGTTGCAAGTAAAATGTCATCCACATACAGAATAAGAAAATAAGTCTTACTCCCACTGACCTTCTAGTATATACATTGATCCATAATGTTCTTCACAGATCCAAATGAAGAAATAATATCATGAAATTTTAAATACCATTGACGGGAAGTTTGTTTTAATCCATATATGGATTTCTTGAGCATGCACACCAAATGCTCCCCACCACTAGAAGAAAATCCTTCTGGTTATTTCATGTGAACCTCTTCCTCTAGATCTTCATTGAGAAATGTCGTTTTCACATCCATTTATTGCAACTCTAAGTCAAAATGTGCAACTAATGGAAGAATGATACGAAGAGAATTTTTCTTAGATACAAGAGAAAAAATCTACTTGTAATCGATTCCTTCCTTTTGAGTGAATCCTTTAGCAACGAGTCTTACTTTATATCTCTCAATGTTGCCCAATGAGTCTTTTTTTTTTTTGTTTTGAAGACCCATTTACATCTAATGACTTTTGTACCATTAGGCAACTCAACAAGATCCCAGACTTGGTTTGATGCCATAGAATTCATCTCATCTTTCATAGCATCGTACCATAATTTCGATCCTTTGCAACTCATAGCTTGTGAAAATATTTTAGGATCATTTTCGGCTCCAATGTTAAAGTCCGACTCTTGCAGATACACAACATAATCACTAGATATTATTGATTTCTTCGTTCTAGTAGATCCCTTTAATGTTGTATCATTATCTTCAAGAGGAACTTGTTGTTTAACTAGTTGATCAATAATTTCTTGTTGTTTCTCATTAACAACTTGATCTACTGGATCGTTATCAACAGTTTGTGGAACTTCTGCAATTGGTTGTGCAACACCCGTTGGGACTTGAGGGGTGTGAATGACAACCAATTGTCTCTTGAGCAGGATGGTTAAGCATTAATATGATCTTTCTCAGAAATTATGTCTTGAGAACGATCACTCCCACTTACCAAGTTATTCTCAAGAAACTTTACATTTCTCGATTCCACAATCCTAGTGCTATGAGATGGACAATAGAATCTGTACCCCTTTGATCTTTTGGCATATCCAATAAAATACTCATTTAGAGTCATTGGGTCCAGTTTTTTCTTTTTATAGGTTGTAAACTCTTACTTCAGATGAGCATCCCCAAACACACATATGTATCAAACTCAGTTTTCAACCTTTCCACAATTCAAATGGCGTCTTTGGGACAACTTTGGTTAGAACTCGGTTTACACTGTCGTTTTAAGAGCTTCAGTCTACAAGGATTTAGGAAGTTTAGAGTTACTGCGCATACTCCTAGCCATATCCATTAAAGTTCGGTTTTTATCTTTTTGCCACACCATTCTGGTTTGAAGAACCAGGCATGGTGTATTAGGCAACTATCTTATGCTCTTGAAGAAACATTGCAAATGAACGAATTTCTTGTCCATTCTTGGTATATCTACCATAATATTCTCCATCTCTATCAGTCCTCACGATCTTAATTTGCTTTTCGCATTACTTCTCTACTTCAGCCTTAAAAATCTTAAATACATCCAGTGCTTCGTTCTTGTTATGAAGCAAGTAAATATACATATATCGTGGGTAGTCATCTATAAAATAGATGAATATTTCGGACCATGTATGTCCATATCTGGTTAACATATATCTGAATGTATGATTTCTAACATTTCTGTACTTCTTTTTGCACCTTTCTTGGACTTGTTGGTCTACTTTCCCTTAATCTAGTCCAAACAGGCCTCAAAATCAGTAAAATCTAAAGTATTAAGTATTCTATCATTTACTAATCTCTTAATTCTCTGTATGGAGATATGTCTCAATCTTCGTTGCCACAAACTAGAGGATTCTTCATTCAAAATACGTCGTTTCATACCAGTGTGAATATGCATAGTATTATTAGTGACATAATTTTGCAAATCAATAGAGAAAAGACTATCAGACAATGTACCATTCCCAACAAGATTAGATTTATAAAACAAACTAAAAGTTGTCTCATAAAAATTAAAGGAATAACCCAAAAGCACAAGTCTTGAAACTGAAATCAAATTCCTAGAGAAACTTGGAATATAAAAAGTATTTTCTAAATTTAAAATAAAACCACTACTTAAAACTAAATTGCATGTTCTAATAGCCTTTACATGTGAATGCATCTTGTTTCTTGAATAAATGCATTACTCACTTGGCATTTACTTTCTTAGGTTTCGCATACCCTGTAAGGTATTTGAAACTTGGATTGTAGAACCAGAATCAATTCACCATGTGTTATAAATAACATCAACCATATTAGATTCATAACAAACAAATGAGATTGATTTACCTTTTTTCTCAAGCTATTTCTGGAATTTTGTGCAATCCTTCTTCATGTGTCCTTTCTTCTTGCAGAAAAAACACTTAGATTCTATCTTGATTCCGCCTTGGGGCTTTATTTTACCTTTCCCCTTCTTTTTGGCTTGTATCTAGTTCTTTCTTTCCGTTTCCATTAATGCACTCTCTCTCAATTCCATTGACAACCTTTTCTCCTCCTGAACACATATGGTCAAAAGTTCATTAATTGACTACTTATCATTATGTGTGTTGTAGAATATCTTGAAGGGTCCATATTAGTGTGGAAGAGTATTCAAAATATAGTGTACAAGGAAAGAGTAAGACATCTCAACCTCAAGTGTCTTCATTTAAGCCGCAATGTCCCTCATCTGCATGATGTGCTCACGCACCCCTCTCACGATAGTGAGCCTCAAGGATAAAAAAATTCATAATCAGGGTGCTAGCGTGTGCCTTATCTGAAGACTCAAACTGTTCATCAATAGCCTTCAATAGTGCCTTAACCTTGTTATGCTGATCAACAGAACCACGAATACTAGTAGAGATATTGGTCTTTATGAACATCACACTTAGGCGATTGGATTGCTTCCAACATTCATACAAAGCAATTTCATTTGGAGTGCGGGTGGGGGTAATGACTGGTTCGTCTTTCCTTATAGCATAATCAATGTTCATCCACCCCAATTGAAGAAGGATTATTTCCTTCCACGCCTTATAGTTATCACCCCTCAATTCAGGAATGACACATTTCAAATAGAGAAATTTGCAGGTTGCATAACTACATAAAATTAAACATACATGCTTATAATTAAAATTGACACTTATAAACTTATATCATGTTTTATCAATGTAAATCATGATTCAAAATCTAACAACATGTTTGGTTAGACAGAATCGGGGGCGGGATGGAATCGTATTTCGCCATCGATTCCTATTCCGTTGTTTGGTTCTCCAATGGTGAAATGAAAATTAAGAGAATGAGATTCCATTTGAAATGAGATGGAATCAAATCTAACCCGATGAAATCAAAACTAAAATTACCAAAAAAATCATCGCTGATCTAGCCAATCTAAAAATTAGATAACAGAAACAGAAATTAGAGAATAGAAACAAAAATTATAGAATAGAAAATTTAGAATATAAATAAAAAATTAAGAATAGAAATAGAAAATTAAGAACATAAACTGAAAATTGAGAATAGAAACAGAAAATTAGATAACAAAAAATTAAGAACATAAAATTAGAGAATTGAAAATTAAGAACAGAAATAGAAAATTAGATAACAGAAATTTGAGAACAAAAAATTAGAGAACAAAAATTAAAAAATCAGAAAATTAAGAACATAAAATTAGAGAATTGAAAATTAAGAACAGAAATAGAAAATTAGATAACAGAAATTTGAGAACAAAAAATTAGAGAACAAAAATTAAAAAATGAGAACACAAACTGAAAATTGAGAAGAGAAACAGAAATTAGAGAGCAAAAATTGAAAATTGAGAACAAAAATAGAAATTAGAAAGCAAAAATTGAAAATTGAAAGCAGAAACAGAAATTAGAGAACAAAAACTGAAAATTGAATGGAATAATAAAATATAATAAAATGAGGGAATGAATAGATTAGTGAAATATAATAAAATTTTATTATAAAGAGCATAATGTAAATTTTATTATATTTTACTATTTCATTCTTTCCTCATTTCATACCAGCCAAACAAGTGAATGAAATAGTGATTCTATTGATAATTCCATTATATTTCTTCTCTCATTCCATTACTTCTTCCATTCCATTTCACCCTCATTCCATTCTGTACAACCAAATAAGCCATAAGAATCTAGTAGGGATAAAGACCTTTTTGGTCCCTGAGAAATGCCTCAGGTGTCTAATTGGCCCCTAAGAAATGTAATTCGACAATTTGGCCCTTATCATTTCAAAATAATGTCCAATTGGCCCTTCAAACAAATTTCGTTAAGTCAACTAATGGTCAACATTTCATTAAGGGTAATTTAGTCTTTGCGCGTACAATGGGATTAATTTTGAAAAGTCATCTAAACTTAAGGTGTCAAAATATTTTTTTTTTGTCTTTCTTTATTAATTTTAAGAACATAATCATTTTTTTTTTTGGTCTTTCTTTCTCAATTGAATATGGGAACAATAATTTTTTTTTTTTTTTAATTATGGGAACAACAAATTTATGGGAACAAAACAATATTTTTTTTTGGAAATATTATTTGATTTTTTTTTTCATTAAAAAGGGAATTAAAAACCCCAAGGAATACAAAAGGAATGGCATATCCAACTAAACCAAATACAAACCTCTATGAAAGAGGAAATATGAGCAATTCCATTATATTCTAAGAATTTTGTGCTAAAAATAAGGGAGCAGAACATAATCATTTTTTTTTTCGCTCTCATATTAAAACACAACATCAACACGAAAACGAACATCAACATCAAAACGAACACCATCACCAAAACGAACATCAACACCAACGAATACCACCACCAAAACGAACAACATTACTAATGAACACCGAAATCGAAAACAAAGAACACCGCCAAAATCGAACCTTGGGGTTTCGATTTCGATTTCGAAATCGAAACAGGAAATCAATTTCGAAATTGAAGAACGCCGCCGAACATCGCCACATAAACGACAAACACTATCGAAATCAAACCTAGGGGTTTTGATTTTGAAATCGAAATCGAAACCCAAATCGAACCACGGTTTTGATTTTGAAATCGAAGAATACCGCCGAACATCGCTACCAAAACGAAACCCAAATCAAAACTGAATCGATTTTGAAATCGAAACCCTGTTTCGATTTGGGTTTTGATTTCGAAATCGAAACCCAAATCGACATAGGGTTTTGATTTTGAAATCGCAACCCAAACAAAACCGAATCGATTGGGGTTTCGATTTCCAAATCAAAACCCAAACGAAACCCTAGCCCCACTTCCCTTAATCGAAACCCTAGCCTCCACTTCCCTTAATTAATCAAAACCGAAGAAGACACAAATGACGACGCAGGTGAACGAAGACGTAGGTGAAGACGCAAACGAAGATGGCGAAAAAGACGAAGACAGCGAAGAAGACGAAGACGAAGACGACGCAAGTGAATAAAGTATCGGAGCACGCATCGCCAACATGGTAGAGGGATCGGAGCTGAACGAAGGATCGGATAGCAGCGGCGGAGAAGAAGAACACGATCTGGGAAAAACAAATTAAAGAAAAAAAAATATTTTTTACCCTTTAAGTTTAACAAAATATGTAAATAGGTCCCAATCTATTAGTAAGAATGAAATGACGTATGTACCCCTATCCAAACGTCACGTGCTTGTCACGTGACTTTTTCCATCCATTTTCCCCGGGAAAAAGACCTTTTTGGTCCCTAAAAGATGGCGAAAGTGTCAAAGTGGCCCCTAAGATTTGAAACTCGATACATTTGATCTCAACATTTCAAAATCGTTCCAAATTGGCCCCTAAGGCAGATTCCGTTAAATCAATTGACGGTCAACGTTTCATTAAGAGTATTTTAGTTTTTTTATTCAAAGGGCTTAATTTGAGAAGTCATCTAAACTTCTAGGGGTCAAAATATTTTTTTCCTTTATTTCTTTTAGTTATTCTTCTTTGTCCCTACACCACTGAGCTGAATACCCTCCACCGCCAAACACCACCGCCGATTCTACCATGAAACCAAACAACACAACACCATCACCAAACGAACCAACACCACCGCCTTCGCCAAAGAAGCAGAAACAGAAACATGGGAAACAGAAATTGAACGAGAAACAGAAACAGAAACTGAAATATGGGAAACAGAAGCAGAAACAGAAACATGGGAGCCGCCGCAAGCTTAAACGACGCCTTAACCTTCTTCGACTTTCCGTCGGTTGCTGCCGCCGTAACCACCGCATCTGGTTCGACTTTTCGAAATCGAACCTAAGGTTTCGAAACCCTTTCGAACGAAAACTAAATTGAAATCGAAAGATTTCGAAATCAACATTTTGATTTCGAAATCGAAAGCCTAGTTTCCATTTCAAAATCGAAATCGTTTCGCTAAGCAGACAACGAAGATGATGACAGTTGAAGCGATGGGGGATGGAGAAGAAGCGGATGACGGCGATGGCGACGGAGGACGGAGAAGAAGCAGACGAAGGCGATTGAGGATGTAGAAGAAGCAGACGACGGCGATGCAGGATGGAGAAGAAGCAGACGATAGAGGATGGCGAAGAAGAAGCAGACGACGATGGTAGAGGCGGTTGTGTGGTGGTGTGGTGGTGCTCGGTGGTGTAGAGAAACGGAGGGTATGAGGAGCGAACAAGACAAAAAAAAAGAGAAAAAAAAGAGAAGAAAATGGTTTGGGAAAAAACATTTTGACCCCCTTAGTTTAACAACATATGTAAATAGACCCCACTAAATTAATAAGAATGAAATGACGCATGTACCCTTGGCCAAACGTCATGTGCTTGTCACGTGACTTTTTTCATCCAATTCCCCCAAATTTTACTGATGGAACCCGACCCAAACTCGACCCAAGGGTCAATTTGGAACAATTTTGAAATGTTGAGATCAAATGTGTCGAGTTTCAAATCTTAGGGGCCAGTTGAACACTTTCGCCATCTTTCAGGGACCAAAAAAGTTTTTTTCCCATAAATAAATAAAAACTTACTAATAAAATAAAAATATAAAATTTTAAAAGTGCAAAATGTAAATATAATTTAATGTGTGAGGATACGAATTTTGTTTGACCATAATTCCCGTAAAAAACAATTATAATAAATAAATGTGAGGGACAAAAGTTAAGGGCAAAATTGAAATTGGAGCAAAATTGAAACAATTTTTCAAATGTGAGGGACAAATGTGTCGACGTTCAAATATGGGGAGCAATTGAGCACCGGAGCCAAATGTGAGGGACAAAAGTGTCTTTATCCCTAATTGTTTGTTCAATAACATTTACATCACTCATTCATTTTTTTGTTATTAAAATTGTTACTAGATAACCACATTTGTATCCTTCCATTTATTATGTTGATGTAATGAGAGAATATGTATTTGGGTTTATTTTAAATAATAAATATATAGGTGATGTTTTTGGACTTACAAGTAATGGTCCATTTTAATTTAAATTGTAAAAGTAAGATTTTCTCTAATTTTTTCTAAATTTTAACCTGTTACAATTAGGGTGGGGCTACGACTTAAAGTTTTTTAGAACTATCCATTCGCCCAATATATATATATTTCTGGATCCAAAAAAGTTGGGTCATGTTGACTCGTTTTTTGTTAACTAAGGTCCATCATTAATATTCATTCTTACGAGTGACAAATAAAAAAATTATGGACCAAAATAAATAAAAATTACAAGTATTCCTTTATTTTGGTTTTTTTTTTTTTTAATTATTTTTATTTAATAATTTTGTGTGTTTTCCTATATTCTTCTTAATATATAACTTAGAAAAAAAAAAAGAAAAAAAAAAAAGAAAAAGAAAGAGAGGATCAACCCCTCTATATAAATGTGACTCAAATAGTTGGGCCAAAAGTATAGCCCAGGCCGAAAGATCATGCCAGGTCATCCCTAAACAATATATATTTTTAAGAAATTGTTATATAGTATTTTATTAGTTTATTTTAAATAAAATAAAAAACAAAATAAACTACTTTCGAATAGCAAACACTTAGTGGTAAACATTTGAGAAGATTTTTAATGAAACTAAAATTACATCCATTTAAATAAATGAATGTTATCCCAATAAATAATAAAAAAAAAAAAAAAATTGAAACAATATGAAGATTGGAAAAAATGAGTTCAATTACTTATTTTATTTTGAAAATTCAAATTTGAGAGAAAAATTAAACAATATTAAGGCATGAATCATAAAGTGTTTATTTATTTTCATTTTTTGGAAAATATTTTTGAAATTAGTTTCTTGGTACAAATTCACTTGGAGCTATTATTGAAATTAACTTATAAATAAAAATAAAAATAAAAATATTGAGAAACGAAATAAAACTTTCGGTGGTGTTTGATTAATGTTTTTACTTTTCTGTTTGTACTTTTATAGACACCCCATTTATCGCGTCATCACGTGACCCAACTGAAAGTTTTTTCAAATAAAAGAACAAGATTAATTTTTTATTTTCTATTTTATTAAGAAAATCAATTGAAAAAAAAAAAGGTTCAATTTCTTTGACCCTAAGGAATGGTCATTTCTAAAATTTGAAAAATTAACAAGTAATTTACAAGTATTTTACCTTTTATGAAATGACCCCAATTTATTTTATTAGCATAAATTTATAAAAAAAAAAATAAGAAGATAACAATAAGAAAAAAATAGTATAGCCCAGCCCAATGATGTCATCTGAGTAATATTTGGGCCGAAAGTATAGCCCAGACCAAAGATCCAGCCCATTCGGCCTATCCCCTAAATAATATATATTTTAAAAAAATTGTGACATACCATTTTAATTTTTTATTTTATATAAAATAATTTAAAAAAATAAATTACTTTAGGATAGCAAATAACTAGGGGTAAACATTTGAGAATATTTTTAGTGAAATTAAAATCATATCAATTTAAATAAATAAATGTTGTCCCAATAGTACCAGACCCTAAAATTTTAAGATTGGGATAAAAAATTTATGTCCATGGCGCCAGATTGAGACCTTAGATTTTAACTCCATCAAAATTTATGATTACATAACCCGATCCGTCATGTAATATATTAATATTTTACACACACGTGTGTGTGCATGCGCGGATAGTAATAATAATTTTTTTAGACATTTTAAATAGTTTTTATTTTATTTTATATATCTATAATATAAATCAGGTTGTTGTTTGAAAATGTCTCAAAATACATTTTTGGAGGGAAAGAATTAAGACCATTGGATCTGCCATCCAAGGGCTAAGATTAACTAAAAGTAAGAGACATTTTAGACCCTATGATCACTTTTGATCCAATGGCTGAGATCAGACTACCATTATAGTCCAATGGCTGACCACATATTTCTAACGTTGGTTCTCTCTCTTACTCAGGCTCTCGCTTCTCTCTCTCTCTCTCTCTCTCTCTCTCTCTCTCTCTCTTCCTCTTCCTTACCCCAATTGCCGTCGCGACTGTCGCTGTGCCACCATCAGCCCTGCCAGTGCCATCGCCACCTGTAGCCGGAACAAACAGGTCACCGCACTACCGAACGTGAAATCCATCTAGGTACGTCTCTTTCTATGTTTCTCTCTTCTTCTATTTCCATCGACGAAGACGGTTCAGATCTTCGTGGGACTGGACGGCTGTGGTTCACCATCGCGATAGTTGTCGCTTCTACAGTCGCCGTCGCCAGCGCCGATCCGCGCCGTTCTATCACCGCCCCGTGAAGCCATCACCGCCGCAGCTACGGTATGTCTCAAGTGGCCAGATTAGGGCTTGATTTGGTTCGAGTTGGCCATTTCGAACCAAATCAAGCCCTAATCTGGCCACTTGAGATATACCGTAGCTGCGGCGGTGATGGAACGGTAAAGATAGGCTGGCGACGTCGACGTAGCAGTGGTGCTTCGATTGTAGCCACGATGGCGACAGCAATCGTAGTGGTGAAGGCTACGGCAATCGATCGCCACAGCGCAGGCTATAACGGCGAGGCCGGTTAGGAAATTCTCAATTTCTTCTGCATCTGAAACTTTTGGTATTGTCACCATACAGATCCAGTTCCTACACTATTGCTATTGTTCACTCTGTCTGCAACAAGGAGGAAATGGAGATGATGAAGTTGGGCAGTAAGTATTTATTGGTTTGATTTTATTTCGGTTTAACACTGTGGTAGCACACTATTGCTATTGTTCACTCTGTCTGCAACAAGGAGGAAATGGAGATGATGAAGTTGAGCAGTAAGTATTTATTGGTTTGATTTTATTTCCGGTTTAACACTGTGGTATTAGTAATTATATCAATTTTTTTATACAAGTTTTAGATTTCATATCTTAATTTTAATTTGTTTTTGACATGTTGTTGAAGGATTTTTTGCCCCTGCTAAAGAAGCGTTTGGTGTTTAAAGGTTGTTTTAGATTTCATATCTTATTTTTAATTTGTCTCTGACATGTTGTTGAATGATTTTTTGCCCCTGCTAAAGAAGCGTTTCGTGCTTAAAGGTTGTTTAGACATTCTTGAACGAAAAAGCAACTTCGGTTATTGAATAACCTATTTAAAAATACAGCACCCAACCACCAATACTTTTGAAAGTTCAATTGTTCTTGACTTTTACTGTTAATTTGAATATAGGGAATGAAGAGTAGAAGAATGGCAACCAAACTGTGGCGAAAGATGTAACAATGACAACGAAACTTATTACATTGGGTAAGCATTGAACAATATTCACTAATGTCTGCATTGTTAGTTACAAAGCTCTTTAGCTATTTCGACTCATATGACGAAAACTGTTAGGTCAATTGCGATCACTATACTATTAGGTAATAATTAGCTTAAAGTGTTGTTCATGGGAGGTAATGTGAGTGTGTGCATGTTCATGTTCATTAATTATCTATTTTTTTTAATTAAATTGTGTGAGTTGAATTATTTTGTGGAATGCTTCTAATTGCCAAACTCAAATAGACAAATGGTACATATTTTTTTGTGGAACTATGTTTTGAATTTTGAATTATTAATTTATATATCAAGCATTATGGTACATATATAAATAGTTTTAGACCCGCTCAATGTGCTGGTTTAGAAAAAAAATTAATTTATATTAATAACTTCTCAAAATTTACACACGAAACATTACGGTACTATTTGATTATTTTGACAGTAATAGCATGGATTTTAACATAAAATTGAAATTTTAAATGCATACATGCATTGTTTATAGGAAATAAATGCATACATGCATTCAATTTTTTTAGGCATTGTTTTTAGGAAACAAAATAAAGTTTCCAAATCATTTATATTCGTCATTGAATGTATAGACTCATTAATAAAAGACATTATTGTTTTCAGGTATGTTTATTGAATATATGTATATTAATATTAGTAAATTAAGGAGAGTTCAAATAAGTTTTTCTAAGTTTTCTAAGCCCTCCAAAGGGTTAACTTCCACTTTTAGTTGATAGACATGGATTTTTTTTTTCCTTCTTAATTTTCAGTAAGATGTATCTATCCAGTCCAACTTAAAGCGACCTGATTTAAGGGGACAAACCATTATATCCTTCCAAATCAACAGTTATGGAAGGGATTTCTTAAGCACAAATGTCCATTTTCTTTAACAATTTGTTAATGTTAACAAACTAATTAAATGATTATGGGAATTAATGTTAGCAAATTGATTAAATACCCATGAGAGTTAACATTATTTTGTTAATATTTACAATTTCAATAAATCAAATGTAAAAGAGAACATCATTCAATTATCTTAAAATCCGTAACATATTGAAAAATCGTGAGTATTTACTACCCAAAACTCCACCATTTTCGTTTATGCTTTTGGAAAGATAAAATGAGAGTTAAAATTTTATGCAAACCTCCTGAAATTTTTCGGTGATTAAACGACTTTCCATTTATGTCATTTTGACTCCTGATATTTGAAAATTAAATTTTAATGTTATTTAACATTACGGATATTATCTGGTTAGAATATTAATAGGTCTAAAAATTAAATTGTCAATCGACTTTTTTATAAAAGCATTCCCAAATTTGCTCTGCTCAATTGGTTGATTTTGGACCTTTATTAGATCTACTCAATCTATCATTCATCACCTCCACGAACCATCGCCGTTGCCTTCCATCTGAAAATTACGATTCCAATTGGTTCGATTTCGCCAGATCGAGGTCCGATTTGGCCAGATTTGAGTTTCACTTTGTTTGAAATGTCCAAATCCGGCCACCTCCTTCGCCGTTTGTTCCCTACTCCTTCGCATAAGCTCCAACTTGGACTATAATTGAGAAATTACAAAGCAAACTCCACTAGCCATTTGCTTGCACTTTCCCTTTCTCATTTGCAGGGACAAAACAATTGAATTCTTTAATAACTGTTGCTTCTCCAAAACAATTGAATTATTTAATTCTTCAATTGAGATGAAATCAATGGGTGAAATAATTGTTTTCCCTTCATTTTCCCTTTCCCATTTGCAAGATTAAATCATTTGTTTCTCCGTTTACGAGTCGGACTCCCAGTGACGGTGCGCCTCGCGAGAAACTGATTTAGTTTTGTATTTTTAACTATGATGTTTTGGCATAATTAGGACTTCATACTTAATTTGAATTTTTTTTTTTTTTGGCAGGTGAAGATCTTAAGTGTAATTTTTTTTTGTTGACTGAATCCGCAGCTTCGATCTATTGATTTTCGGTAATTTTTTTCCACTTTTAAACTTAAATTAGTTTAAATCTAATTTCATACACCAATAAAACATATAATTTGTGATTTATAAAATTCACACAAATAGTTTTGCTTTCCTCTCAATTTTTTGATATTTCTTTTTGTGCACGAAAATGCGAGTTTCAAAGAGTTGAAGGAGGTGATGTGTAGTTTTTTTTAGAGTTGAAGGGTTAAAAATGAAACAAGATCAAAGTGAGAGCGGGTAAAAAGCAATTATTATTTTTTTAACTTTTTTAAAATAGGTTGCCTCGGATCCTATCACTTTTTTTTTTTTTTTTTTAAGGATGTTGGCACTTAAATTATCAAAATAATTACATTTTATGTGTTATTTTTGTAATCACTTATGTATGCATGTTTTAAATTGAAGTGCAAGTGTTGCAATTTTTGTTAAAGTAAATTATCAAACTTTAAAAAGTCAAAATTATCCATCAATATTTGTATAGTTTGATAATATCTATTTGCGTTTTCGATCCAGCATATATGAGATAATAGACAATTTTATTGTTAATTATTAATTTACAATAAAGTGATGTAGTGTCTACTTTTTGGTTTTTGATGAAGACAAAAATTAGCGTTCATAATTAATTGGCCTTTAGCTCACTCTACAGACATTTTTCGCGCTCTCTCTCTCCAAACCGGTTCTCCTTATCAGTCATGCTCTTTCTCTACAGACCTGTGCTTCGCTCTCTCTCACTCGCGCTCTCTCTCTCTCTCTCTACAAACCGGTGCTCCGCTCCGTCGCCATCAGACACTACTGAGATCGTCGCCGTCCGCCATTTCTCCGCCACGTCGAAGACCGCCGCCGTGGCCAGTTCCATCACTTGAACCAACCGATCTAGGTACATCTCTCGCTCTATTCTTCTATTTGGGAACCGATTTGGTTGTTGAATCTAGCCCTAGCACCGTTGATTTTGGGTTTCCAAATCAATTTTGGAACAGAACACGACGATCGATTGAGATTGAAGAGTCGCCAGTTCCATCGCCTAAACTAACCGATCTAGGTACATCTCTCGCTCTATTCTTCTATTTGAGAATCGATTTGGTTGTTGAATCTAGCCCTAGCACCGTTGATTTTGGGTTTTAATCTCCCAACCGATCTGGTTGTTGAATTAGTTTGTATTTGAGTATTAGTTTTGGAACAGATTTTGGGTTTTCAATCTCCCTTGGAACAGAACACTGCGATTGATTGAGATTGAAGAATTAGGTTTGTATTTGAGTATTAGTTTTGGAATAGATTTTGGGTTTTCAATCTCCCGATTTTGGGTTTTCAAATCACTGTTTAAATCCTGATTGGAATAGAACTCAATTTGAATTAGTTTTGGGTTTGAATATTGGAACAAAAATAGAACAAACGAAGGTGATGGTCGATTGACTGCACGGTGAGGGTCAATTGTAGTTCATTGGTGGTGGTTGAATCTCCCAATCGACCTAGCCCTACTACCGTCGATCGATCGCCGAAACCTTCACCGTCGTCCTATGTTGAATTAGTTTTGGGTTTGAAATTGAAATAAATTGTGGTCGATTGTCTGCACGACGAGGGTCGATTGTGGTTCATTGGTGGTTGTTGAATCCCCCAACCGACCTAGCCCTACCACCGTCGATCAATCGCCGAAACCTTCACCGTTGCCCTAAATTGAATTACTTTTTGGTTTGAAATTGAAATCAATTTTAGAAAATTATGCTTCAAATTGAAATCAATTTTGGAATAGCAACGGTGATGGTCGATTGTCTGCACGGCGAGGGTCGATTGTGGTTCACTGGTGGTTGTTGAATCCCCCAACCGACCTAACCCTATCACCGTCGATCGATCTCCGAAACCTTCACCGTCGCCCTAAATTGAATTAGTTTTGGGTTTGAAATTGAAATCAATTTTGGAATAGAAATAGAACAGAAGACGGTGATGGTCAATTAATTTTTTTTTCCTTGAAAGTTTGTTTGAAGTTGTTTTTTTTTATCATCTATCTTATATATTATAGCTTTCTATTCTAAAAGAAATCAAACACTATTAAAAATATATAATTACTTTAAATCTCTTTTTTATATTTTTGCGATTCTACGGTTCATTCTTTTAAGGATAACGGAATAGCCATGCAAAATAAAGTTGCAAACTGCAAAGGAAAGGAGAAAGGAAAAGAGAACGTTCCTCCTAATTTGGTATGAATATTTTAGTTATCAAACTACCTTTACAGCTTTTATTGATTGAACATGTTTAAATCTAATTTCATACACCATTATTACGTCAATAATGTAAATCTATAGTTTTCATGATCGTTCTCTAATGTAAATACACTTCAACATAGATGAAAAATTAAACATGTCGTTCGTTTTTTTTCATATCTCTAGAACATATCAACCGCCTCCTTGGCCCAAAAAAAGAGAAGGGAACGAGAAAGAGTCGAACAAGCTCATAAAAAGAGAGTACGCATACACTCCGCTGTGCAATGTCAACAGGTGTGTAATCTTTCTTTCGTTCGTTTGACTGAATCGTAAAACAATTTTTCACCAACTTAATTGCATGGCCAATGATCATAGAACATATCAAAAGCTGCCATCGCACAACGAGCTCGAAGGGAGAGAGAGAGAGAATGTCATACTGAGCTTGCAACTGGCCCATCCATCATACATGTTTCACAACCGCTAACGGTCGTGGACATTAATAATGATCTAACTGATACACCAATGGTGGATGCCGAAATGATTCAAGATGAACAGGTGTGTCGCCTAATCTTTAACTATATCTTGCTATAGTTAAATTCGAACAAATGATATTTGTATTGCTATAGATCATATCAAAAGCTGCACTAGCACAACGAGCGAGAAGACAACGTGAGAGAATTAGTCATCAGTTTTTGTGTCGTACAAATGGTGGATTTATGACTGAAGAGCTGCAACGACCCATGACTGTGGATACTGAACATGCTACAAATACAAACTTATCTCCTATGCCCATTATCGATGAAGAGACAATTTTGCAAGATGAACAGGTGTGATCCAGTTAATTATCTAAATTAATGGGCATTACATTTACTTTGACTATGTTAATAATTATTTGACGATAACCACTCAGAACATATCGAACGTTGCTCCTGCACAACGAACGGGAAGAAAACGTAATAGAGTGGAATTGCAACCAAATGTCTTAGATTCCGATCATATATGGTAAAATTATCCTCTCTTCCTAGATCATTTAAGTTGTTAGGATTAAGAATTATTTCCTCTTTTGGTGTAGGCCAACATCTGCGGGTGAATGTTTTGATGAAAGCCAAGCCAATGATGACTTGCAAAATATACCAATTAGTCATTTGGATAATACAACGTCGAATCGTCATTGTCTAGGTAAAATGGATGTCGTATGCACTTATTGTTCTGCTTTGCATTGGATGGACGAAAGATTGTCCAAGTCAACAACAACACGTCCTTTATTTGGAACATGTTGCTTACAAGGTAAGGTTAGATTACCTTTGCTCACAATGCCACCTCTACAAATCAAAGCTTTATTTGATGGGATAGATGAAAGATCTATATCATTCCGTCGTCACATTCGAGAGTATAATGCAACAAATGCTTTTACAAGCCTTGGAGCTAGATTGGATCAAAGAGTATTTACTGGAAGAGGTCCAACATCATTTACTATTCATGGTGAACTACGCCATCGAACAGGATCATTAATTCCTGAAGACGGACATGATCCTATTTACGCCCAATTGTATATTTATGATCCAGCGCACGCTCATAGTATTAGATGTCGCAGAAATCCTTCTTTGAGAAGTGATGTTCTACAAATTATTCAAGATAGTTTGTTGCAATACAATGCATTCACGCATAAGTTTCGGCAGGCTCACGCAATTCTAAATCAACTGGATTTGAATTTTCAAACGTTGCCTGCAATTCTTCAATACAATTCAAGTGCAGATCGACGACGGTACAATTTGCCTACAACGGATGAGATTGCAGTCATATTACCAGGGGACGGAACTCATTTTGGCGGTATGAGAGACATTGTTCTACACTTAAGGGCAGGTAACAAATTATTGAGAATTAATGAATGTCATCCTGCATATTTACCGTTGCATTATGTTCTATTCTTTCCTTTTGGTGAGCTTGGATGGGAACCTGGTTTTAGACAGTGGGATGTGTTAAATGGTCAACATACAGATGATCGGTTAACTCAGATGCAATTTTATAGTTATCGATTGTTTGAACGACCGACTGAGTACTCATCGATTCTAAGGGGTGGAAATTTATTCCAAGAATTCTTGGTTGATGCTTGGGCTGCAACAGAGCAAAATCGATTGAATTACTATAGACTAAATCAGTCAAATCTACGTGCTGAACTATATCAAAACCTTACCGACGTATCATTTGACGGGTTAGGACCTGATCAAATAGGTAGGCGAATAGTTTTACCTTCTTCATTCATCGGTGGACCAAGGCATATGTTTGAAATATTTCAAGATTCAATGGCTATAACGTGTCACAACCATCATCCAGATGTTTTTCTAACTATGACTGCAAATCCTCATTGGAATGAAGTGACTTCAGCCTTACTTCAAAATCAAAAGCCAAATGATCGCCCAGACTTAATTGCCCGTGTTTTCCAACAAAAGAGGAATGCTTTGATGAAAGATATTGAAAAAACACAAGTTTTTGGGAAAAAGGTTGCCCATGTTTTCACAATTGAGTATCAAAAAAGAGGATTGCCATACATGCACTTGCTTATTTTTCTTGACGGGCCACATAAAATTCGAACATGTGATCAAGTGGATCGAATAGTGTGTGCAGAATTTCCAGATCAAGTAGAAGAACCAGAGCTTTTTCAGACTGTAAAAAAATGTATGGTTCATGGGCCATGCGGCATTCGAAATCCAAAATCTATTTGCATGGAAAATGGCAAATGTACGAAGAGGTATCCAAGGGTTTGGGCAAATGAAACAACAATGGATCAAGATGGTTATCCCATTTACCGTCGTCGTAATAATGGTAAAGTTTATATTGTTAGGGGACACCAAGTTGATAATAGGGATGTCGTTCCTTACAATCCGCACCTTTCAAGAATATTCGATTGTCATATTAATGTTGAGGTTTGCGCTGGAATTCGATGTGTGAAATATATTCACAAGTATATCTACAAAGGTGGGGATCGAACAACATTGACTTTGGGAGAAATAGATGAAATCAAGCAATATCTTGATGCAAGATACATAGGGCCATCGGAAGCGGCTTGGAGACTTTTTAGTTTCCCTTTGCATGACGAGAGTCCAAATGTTGTACGATTGGAAATCCATTTGCCTGGAATGCATCGAGTTCTTTTTAATCCTAATGAAAGTATGGAAACTATTGTTTCCAGGGCACAATCACAAGTATCAACTCTTACGGGTTATTTTTCCTATTGCGCAGCACATGAGGAGGCGCGTGCATATACTTATCAGGAGTTTCCCCAATACTTTGTTTGGGTGAAAAATGAAAAAAGATGGAAACCAAGACAAAAAGGGTTTGCTATTGGTAGAATGTACTTTGTGCCTCCTAATTCGGGTGAACGATTTTATCTACGTTTACTGTTAACAGTTACCAAAGGACCAAAGTCATTCAAGTGCCTACGTACCGTGAATAACTTTGAACATGTGACATTTAAGGCTGCATGTGTGGCAATGGGACTCTTAGAAGATGATGGTGAGTGGATACAATGTCTTCAAGAAGCGTCCATCATTAGAACTGGTCATCAGTTAAGGACATTGTTCTGTGTACTTCTAACATATTGTGCACCGATAAATCCACATGAATTATGGGATCGATTTTCATTGTATTTATGTGATGATATACCACATAAACTACATATATCATACAAAATTTCTGACCCAACTGAAGACCAGATTAAAGATTATGGTTTGTATCTTTTGAATCAACTATTGCAAGAATGTGGCAAAAGTTTAATTGATTTTCCGCCAATGCCACTACCTGTAATGGATTGGAATACAGTTGTAGGAAATAGGCTAATATGGGAACACATACAATTACAACATAAGGCGCAAAGATTGGATGTTGAGACTAACATCGATCGCCTTAATGATGGACAACGTAGTGCTTATGAATCAATAATTTCTTTCGTGTTTGCAAACAGAGGAACTATGTTCTTCCTCAATGGTGGTGCTGGTACTGGAAAAACATTTCTTTATAATACAATTGCAACAAAATGTCTTTCTCTTGGTCATATTGTTATTACAGTTGCATCGTCTGGTATAGCATCGCTATTACTAGAAGGAGGCCGAACGGCACATTCTACATTCCGCATCCCATTGGACATACTGGATAATTCAGTATGTGGTTTCAGTAAACAGTCGTTGCATTCTGAGTTGTTCAGGGAGACCAAACTTATTATTTGGGATGAAGTTCCAATGCAACATAGATACTGCGTTGAAACTGTCGATCGAACGTTGCAAGATATTCGAGATAACAAGAAGCCATTCGGGGGTATAACTGTAGTACTTGGGGGAGATTTCAGGCAAATCCTACCTGTTATACCAAAAGGAGTCCGCCAGCAAATTGTTGCTTCGACATTGCGACGTTCCAACCTTTGGAAGCATATTACTGTCTTGACACTGGAATTAAACATGCGCTTAAGTAGCACAAACAATCGAAATACGGAATTCTCTGAATTTCTACTTCAGGTAAACTACAGTTGTCGCTATCGAGTTTTACAATTTGTGAATACTTAATTACTTTTTCGAAGTAACTAAATTGGATGTTTATGTTTCAAATTTCAGATTGGAAAGAATCCTCATGAAAGTGTACAGTTGCCATCAAACATATACTGTTGTCGTAATATCGATGAGTTAATATCATCTGTTTATCCAGGACTTAATACGTCAAGTATTGTCACTCCTACTTTTCTTACTGAGCGAACCATTCTTTCTCCACGAAATGATGATGTTAGCGTAGTAAATTCGAAGGCTTTAGAAATGTTTCCTGGCGATACCATTACGTACTTGGCAGCGGATAAAATGTCCGAAGAAGATAGAGCTGATCCTCAAATTACAAATCGTTATCCTAATGAGTATTTGAATTCATTAGACCCCCCTGGATTGCCCCCTTTTAAGCTAGATCTTAAAGTTGGTTGTCCAATTATGTTGCTGCGAAATATCGCACCGAATGAGGGGCTTTGCAATGGCACAAGATTGATGGTTGTAAGATGTGTCTCGCGTGTAATTGAGGCAAGAATTTTAACTGGGGAAAAAGCTGGAAATACTGCGTTCATTCCAAGAATTTCTTTGACACCTTCGACTACTGAATTTCCGTTCAAAATGACGAGACGCCAATTCCCGGTTCGTTTGGCATATGCCATGACCATCAATAAATCCCAGGGACAGTCTGTAAAATATGTTGGAGTTGACTTGACCATGCCGGTGTTCAGTCATGGTCAACTTTACGTTGCTCTATCGAGATGTACGTCATTTGATCGATTGAGTGTCCTACTACCTGATCGGGGATCTCTGTCAACAACGAACATCGTTTATCCTGAAGTCCTGTTATAATTTGTCTTAAATATCATAAAGGTACCAATGCCAATAAACAAATAGTTTACCTTATTTTTTGATTTATGAGACCAAAACATTGATTTGAATTTGACTATACAGGATTGAGATATACTGGCTCGAGTCATTGTACAATTAACCAAGAGGACTACAAATCAGTGGATTCAGACAACAGGTATTCAATTAAATTTATAATTTCTAACACATTTTAATTTATTTTCTCAATCATTTAATTGCTTCGGCGAAGACATAGTCACCTTATCTATTAATCACTTAATCGCACTCGAACCAAAAAAGTTCCACGTGCAATGGATGTTGTGTTGGAATATTGTTTATTTAGGATCAATTTCAACTTTCTATTGTCAAAATTGTTTGTTATTATTGTTGTATTATTGATTGTTTATATTCTTTAAAAAATAGTAATCTTTTTGGGATTGAGTTGTGTGCGAAGGTGGTAGGTCCACCACTAGGTTACCATCTGAAATTGATTTTGTGCATCTTTCTTAAGTAAGAATTTTCATGAATTTGCAGTGACTTGGGGGGTAGAAGAATTCATTAGACCATCCTGGATTGCCCCTCATTCGGTGATATTTTTTTGCCTTGCAAAGGGAGAATCGTTATGACTCAAAGGTTTCGGTATGCATTTCCCATCTTATTGGTGTCTCATTTTATAGTTTAAAAAAAAGGTACAAAAGCATTTTCTAATGTGTAAAGTGTAATTTGGTCTAACTATAGGGGTGCAAAGTATAATTAATCTTTTTTATATAATAAAAATGGAATGCAATCGGATACTATCGATACACTAAAATTTAACACTTTCACTCCCTCAACCACAACGTATTGATCCTAATTAACGCACAAAAAATAATTCTTTATTAGCTGTAAGAATTGATTCTTCTCTTGAATCCGATTTTAGTCCATGAAATGCTCAAGTACTATTTTTTTTTATAAGTTGTGACAACTACTTTGAATCCAGTTTCATTTTACACTACAAGTAAATTTTTTTTTTTTTAGCATGCATATAAACATTTATAGTACTGTTAAAATTCATAAAGGTGAATTTTTTTTTTTCCTGAGCCAATACTGAGGAGTTGAATCTCACTATTTTTATCCCCTTCCTCTCTCCAATGTTGATTGACGAGGGTTTAAAGTGTCCTTCCTAATTAATTTTTACTTCATTATTTCTTTAAGTATTAGGCTTTGTCTGATGTTCAACATTCTTGCATGTTCAGTTTCTGTGACTGGAGTTAATGTTGCAACAGATCGGTTAGCAGCTTGCAAAACTATGATATAGAAGTATACTTTCGGTGATTAAGGTAAGTTCCAGTAGTCCTAGGTGGTGGACTTATCATTACTAAATTTATAATGTATATGATTAATTGTTATTATTTGTCATATTGTTAAAGTTCATTGTGTTAGTTATTGTTTGAATGATTGTTAGTTGTTGTGTTTATTAATGTTGTGTTGTTTGAAAATATGAGTTGATAGTTTGAAATATCAAATAAATAAAGGGGATTATGTCCAATTTTCAAATATTAGAGTGTCGTATAAATAAAGGGGATTACGTCTATATTTTAAATTTCTTATTAATCATGTTTGTTTATACCGTATTCATTACAAAAACAGTAGTTGATGATAGTACTAATGCCTTTCGTCCAATTGCAGTGGAAGAATGACTTTGAGTTTAGCACGTAGAAATTTATAAGTTCCAATAGTCCTGGGTGATGGACTTATCATTACTAAATTTAAAATGTATATGATTAATTGTCATTATTTGTCATATTGTTAAAGTTCATTGTGTTAGTTATTGTTTGCGTGATTGTTAGTTGTGTTTATTAATATTGTGTTGTTTAAAAATATGAGTTGATAGTTTGGAATGTTAAATAAATAAAGGGGATTATGTCTAATTTTCAAATATTAGAGTGTCGTATAAACAAATGGGATTATGTCTATATTTTAAATTTCTTATTAATCATGTTTGTTTATGCCGTGTTTATTACAAAAATAAGAGTTGATGATAGCACTAATACTTTTCGTCCAAATGCAGTTGAAGAATGACTTTGAGAATTTGTTGACGGAAGCGAATTGAAGGTGTGAGTATGGTTCTAACTTTAAGGGCTACGTTCGAGTTCCTTGAAGTATAGATCTCTTTGGATTATTTTTTGAGTTCCAATTATGAATTGAAATGGATAGCATTAACGCCTTTCGACCAATTGCAGTTGAAGAATGGCTTTGAGAATTTATTGACGGAAGCGAATTGAAGGTGTGGGTATGGTTCTAACTTTAAGAGTTACGTTTCAGCTCCTTCAAGTATACATCTCTTTGGATTATTTTTTGAGTTCCAATTATGAATTGAAATGGATAACACTAACATCTCCTTTCATCCATTTGTAGATGAAGAATGGCTTTGAGATTTTGTTCACGGATGCAAATTGAAGGTGTTGTGTATCTAATTATTGTCAATGTTTTATGGTGTTTGTATTTGGACCAAGATGTTGCTTAAAATAAGTTCATGAGTTTTTTATTGTCTTTTTACCAGCAATTTTAGGAATATTTTTATTTCTTGCATTTGGCCAAATTTATTTTTTGTAATATTTTTATTTCCTAGATTTGGCCACGATTTGGTGGATCATTAACTTTATTTGGATATCTTTTGATGGAATTTTCTGATTTCATATCGATTGCAGTTGTTTATCCATTTCGATTTCATATTGATTCCAGTTGCATTTGGTATTGTGTTGTGCCATACAATTATGTAACTGTGGAACTCGATTGTTTTTTTTTAAAAATAAATTATAATGAGATTTGGATTGGCGGTAACTATTTTTTACCTTTATTGTAGATATTGGGTTATTTGATTTTTAAGAAAACAAGTATAAAGTGTTGTACAAACAGAGGAGATTATAACATTTTGCTGCTTAATTTTTTTTTTCACCCGTGCCTTCAGGCACGGGTTATGCCCTAGTATATATATATGAAACAATATTAAGATTGACAAAAAAATGAGTGGAATCACTTATTTTATTTGTGAACAATTAAAATTTATTTGTTTTTGTTTTTTGGGGGGAAGTCTTGTTGAAATTAGTTTTCTTTGTGCAAATCCACGAGGAGCTAATACTGAAATTAACTTTTAAATTAATATGAAACAAATAAAAAAAATTGTTAGAAACCAAAGAGAGCTCACGTTTCAACTTTTTTGTTTGTATTCTTGTAACACTGCATATGATACCGCTATCATGTGACATTTCATTTGATTTTAAACATAAAAAAATTATTTTTCCTTATAAATTTTAATTTTTTAATCCAAAATTGGAGATCATTAATTGGATATTTCGAGGCTAATTCAGTATGTTGGGCTTAAAATTTTGACTTGAAAATTTTAGGGGTAAAAAAAAAGGAAAAAATAATAAGAAAAATTGGCTTTAGATGTAATTGGAAGGTTTTTCAAAGAAAATAAAAGATTAATTTTTTATTTTATTTTATTGATAAAAAATCAATTGAAGAAAAAAGGAAAAAAGATTCAATTTCTTTGACCCCAAGGATTGGTCATTTTTAAAATTTGAGAAATTAACAAGTGATCCAATTTATTTTATTGTCATATTAAAGAAAAAGCAAAAAATAATATAACAATAAAAGAAAGAAAAGACAGAGAAAAATAGATAATAATAATAATAATAATAATAATAATAATAATATATAAATAAGAACGCTGTGAAAAACCAAAACACAGAAAAAAAAAATTAAAAATTACAGTTTTATAAGCATCTTTTGACCAATTGAAAACAATGATTTGCTGCAAATCATTGGGCTGCTTTGTATTTACTAGGGGTGGTCATGGGCCGGGTCGGGCGGGCTTAGACTAGGGTATTACATAAAATTATTAGGCCCAAGCTCGGTCCAGCCCTATAGTCGGACCTTAATTCCATGCCTAAGTCCGACCCTATAAAAAAAACCTAAACTCGAAGCCCGACCCTAGGGCCCCCGGCCCTATATAAAAAACCTAAGCCCTAGAAAAATAAGCCCGAAACCCTAGAAAAATAAGCCGAAAGCCCTGAAAAAACCTAAGCCCAAAACCCTAAAAAAAAAATCTAAGCCTAAAGCCCTATGGTTGAATGTGTGTGTATAATGTGTGTGTGTGTGTGTGTATAATTTTCTTTTAATTATTCTTTGGCCGGCCCGGCCCTAAAATATTTTGGTTTTACCCAAACCCAACCCTAAAATTGATCGGGACCTAACACCTAGGCCCAAGTCCTGCCCATGGGCTCAAAGCTAAAGCCCAAACCCTAAAAAAATAAAGCCGGACCGTTCTGGTTGGGCGGGCCCCCGGGCCCATGACCACCCCTAGCATTTACTAACCACTTAAGTTTTGTTTTGTTTTGTTGTTATTTAATTATTTATTTATTTTTCACGTTGTTTTACAACTTTATGATTTTTTTAACCTTTGTACCCAATTCTACATTGGTCCTTATGGTTTTAATTTTGACATGAATCCTAAAGTTTATGAATTATATCACGTTTGTCCATAATGTAAACTCCGTTAAAAAAATGGATGGGAACATTCGCATGCTTCACATGTGATGTGACCATTAATGAAAGACAAACCCCTTTCCTGTATATTTGCCTGTTCCACCGTATCCAGTCATGACTAACCCCTTTCTTGTATGTTTGCCCTCCTATAGAACGCGTGTACAGGTGGTGACCATATATGATGGACGGCAGATGGGAAAGGGATGCCCAAGCGAAATTTATTTATTTAAATTCATATAATTTTAATTTCACTAAAGTTTTTCTCAAATATTCATTTACTACCCTAAATTATGTTGTTTTATATAAAAACAAACAAATAAAACACTATATAACAATTTTCTTGAAAAAAAATATTATTATTCAACGATGAAATCTTCGGGCTTGGGCCATGGCTTAGGCCAAATTTTACTCAAATCACATTATTGAGTCAAAATTATATGGGTGTCATTATATAGTGTTGGCCCTCGGTATTTGAAAATAGGCACATTGGGTCCAATTTGCAAATGTGTTAGGTCAATGCTAATGGTTAACATTATTGTTAGGATATTTTGGTCATTTCATGTCCAAAGTCAATTTTCTCTATTCAACTTATATGGATTAATTATACTTTGCACCCCTTATATATATATATATTTTTTTTTTTTTTTTTTTTTTTGGTTTCCTAGGATATTCCCGTAACACGGTCGGCGGAGATTAATCCCTTGAGGTATTGTCAGGCGCCAAAAATAAGAACTTCTCCCAATAGAGTACTTTCCACACACAACCCCCTATGGTTCGATTCCGAGATGGTTATTTAAGGAGCTCAAATTCTTTCCGCTTGAACCAACTCATGTCGGTGCACCCCTTATATTTCATTATACCTAAAACTCATTCAATGGTTCATTTAAAAAAAAAAAAACCACCCAAACTTTAAGAGTAGAAAGCGTTTTCTTTAGATTCCATTTTACAACTTCGTTTCTCTACTTCCACTCGGCGGATCAAAAGCTAGAAAATTCTTTTTCACCCCCACTATTTAGTAAATGTTTTACTTAAACCAAAAAAAATTAAATAGTCACATATTACGCCTAAAATCTCTTAATTTATATTAATTTGGCACACCTCCCAACTCCAAGGACAAATTTACCAATACATGGTCTACGCTCTACCAATCTTATGCAAAAGTTTCAAACTTTGGTCTTCCAATCTAAAAGAAATTTCAAAGATTCAAGGATCAAAGTGCTATATTTAAAATGTTTTATGTTGTGAAATGAAAGAAAATATAAACATTGAGGGTAAAAAATGTAATTCATACCCAGTTGGGTCTCTCTCCGCTTTCTGTCTCTCTCTCTTTAAAATATCTTATCTCAAACTAGGGAGCGATCTTCCGAACATGGGAAGTGTGCATAAAAACATCAATTGCAAGAGATTCAATTCGTCAGAATCGTAATGACGTCGTCGCTGAGTGGGGTTACGTCGAGGAGGAGCAGGTCCAAGACCTTCTCATCATTTTCGCCAGTTAGAATCGCCGCCTGAACGTCAGCGCTGTACGTCACTACTTCATCAGGATAGATACTCCTGCAGTGATCATTGGCCGAGTACGAGTTTAATATTTCTTCTTTTTTGGGGATTCTTCATAAACTTCCTCCTCTATACATGTAAGTACTTGAACTTTTTTTTTTTTTTACCCATTTGATTTATTAATATATCATTTTCCTCCTTTTTGGTTTTCATTTCTTTTGTGTTTACTTTTTATGCCATTTTTGTATTCAAATTATGGAAATCGCCTAATAATTTTTCGGTACATATATCGCCTAATATTTGATAAGGTAAAATAGAACTTGAAAAGGACAGAAATAGAATCAAATTTTGATTGAATACCTATTTTGGCATTCCAAACAAGAGGGAAAATGTTGTTAACTATTTTTCGCATTTACTGGATTGGAAAAAGAAAAAAAGGGAAATAATATCACAAAGTTACTTGTTGGTCTATCCGAAAGTTGATTAAAATTTCTATTTAAATGATGGAAAACAGGGCATTTTCGGATCATGAAGCTTTTACTTCCGAGGTGAATGACTAAATTCTATTGTCTTTCCACAATTTTAATCTACTTGCAGTCACATTTCACAATTTTGAATGGCATAGGATCCATTTTCGGAAGATGAGAACGAGGATGTCAGTTGTGCTATTGAGCTTTCTCTTCTTGAATCAACCCCTTCAGGAGCTCACGTGCCCGGTACGGTGGCCAGTAAGAGTATATATATGTAAATACATTTCATTTTCCTAAGAACTAAATTTGAACAATCTGTGTATTCCTATTAGATTTGGAGTCTTCTTCTGATGAAGAAGAAGACGAAGATGATGACGATGACGACAACGATGATGAAGACAAACAACTTGCCAAAACTCTGGAAGAAAGTCTCAATTTATCAAGAAACTCGAGGTCCATTTAGTTCTGATGTTAATTTTCACCTTTTCAACTACGCCGGGAAAAAAAAAAAAACTTTTTAGAGATTGTCAAGAAGTTTATATGCATGACTTAAATGTTAATTACTTTATCTTCTAATAAGACATGCTTTGTAAGTCTTGGTATATTTTGATTCATTTGAGTACTAACATGTCATTTTGTTTGCAAAAAAAATTAATTATTTATTCCCTTTTTTTTTTTTTTTTTTTCCCGGGGGTTAATTGCAGGGCCACTAGCACGAGCAAAGGAAGGAGATGGAAAAAACTTTCCAGTAGCCTTAACATTTTTAAGAAGTAAGAGCATCATCATATGAAATCATGGTATTAATTTGAAATAGACTGATCCCTTTTCAATCAAACTGAAACTTATTAGTTTCTATTGACTGCATTTGCTTCTCTCTTAGTTTAATTTTCTTGGCGTTTAAAGTGTTGTTCGGTGATTTTTTATTTTTATTTTTTTGTTAATAAGAACAAAAAAAAAAAAGAGAGACTTATACAGCAGACTAACTCTAATGGCAATTTTTATTTTTATTATTATTATTATTTTTTTTTTTGCAGGGATCCGGTTCAAAGAAATGATATCGATCCTCGAACCAACCTAATTTGCGACATTTGCGAGGAGCCAGTTAGTGTGCTCCTTTTTGTTCAGTGTTTCTATTCTGGAAAAACTAGGAATTGAAATAGAAATAGGAAAATAGAAAAAACTTATATTTCAATTATGCTCCATGTTTTGTAGAACAAATGTTTCGGAATGCCACTGAAATTGTTTTAAAAAAATTTGACTAGAAACAAAAAGATAAATTATGGGAATTGAAACGCAAAGGGCCTATTAGGTTTCATTTTCGAAATTTTTGAAAGCAATGTTTGAAAATTGTAAAAAGTTGTTCAGTTTGATTTTGAAAAATTTATGAAAAAAATAATATGTAGTAGTAATCTGTTAAAAACAAAAAATGATTTGATTAGTTGAAGTATAATGTTTGAAAATAGAGATCATAATTATATTTGGTACCTGAATGTATGGTATCGACAATTTGTAGAGGAATAAAAAATAAGATATACAGGAAAAAGAAAATTAAATTGATAAAGTAAAATAAGTATTTTATTAAAAATAGACCTAGGCGATGTTAGGGGTTGTCCATCATGAAAATTATTTTGTAATTTTTTTTCAGAGTTGATTTGTTAAAATACAAGTATTTTTTTCCTTTTTCGTTTTTTTTTTTTCTTTTCGAAAACATAAAACTATTTCCGGACACAACCAAACAAGCCCTAAACTATATTCTTCTCCGGTATTTAGACTTTTTTTTTTTTTTTTTTAACTTATAGATCAAATCGGCATGGACAAGTTATCTCGAATGGGGCCAAACTGTCTGTTACAAACATTATAGAGATGGCTCTGATCGATGTTATGGGTGTCACAGGTTCAAGGTTTGTACAATAGAATTATAAATAGATTAGAAAATCCATTTTCAAATAACGGTTTCTTTCAACTCAAGCAAACAAATGATAGTAGGTCTTTCGATTTGTGCAGTTGGGAGATATGAGATATATGAGCCTTAACGACGGTCGGAAACTTTGCCTTGAATGTCTTTCGGTGGCAGTCATGGATGCCGAGGAAAGTGAAGCTCTTTTTCATGAAGTGCATGAATTTTACAGAGGATTAAATATGAAAGTAAGAAAGGACATTCCCTTTTTCTTGGTTGATCATCATGAGATGAAGAAAATTACAAGGGACAAGGTATGTAAGCATTAAGCCTCTTAGTCAGGTGGCGTTTGTCTTGTGTTTTTGTTCCTTTTCTTTTTTTTTTTTTTATCTCAAATAATTGTGAGCAAAAAGATGTGGGAAATAAATTGTTTTTGTTTGATTCTCTTATATTTAAAACAAATTTCTAAAAACAGAAATGTTCCAAGATTTTTTTGGGAACAAAAACACTGAGCAAATGTCATCTTAGTACACTTACAAAGTTTCTAACGGACCTCTATTTGTATTGTTTTCATTGACAGTATTCACAATATGTTCAAGGGCTTACCACCTACAAATTAGATGTTGTAATGAGCGTAAGGGTTTCTATTATTTTTTGTCAAAGTTACTTCCTTTTATAACTACTGCACTATTTGGTATTTAAAAATATAATTTTATAATAAAAATGATAATTTCCAGCCTTAAAAAAACACTCAAGAGTGTTCTAATTACATCTCATTAATTTTTTCGTCACTATTTCTTTTCCTCTCCTCTTTCTTCTTTCGGCCATAGGAGACCCTTTAGGGCACCTAGAGAGTGTTTTGGGGGAGCTCAAGCAAATCCAAAGGGGAAGAACACAAAGCAATAAAGGAGAAATGATCTTGGAACGCTCTTAGCGACAAATCTTCGGGGATTATGGCTAGTTTCTCTCGTTTCTCTCTTTATCTCTTGTCTTAGGATTATTGTTTGAGCATGTTTAGGTCGTTTTACATTGTATATACGATTAGGGCCATGAGCTAAATATGGATTGTAATAGGGATTAACATATTATTTATGAAAATGTAGTTTTGGTTGAATTTGTGTTTCGTTTATGGTTGTTCCTTATAATTTCGATTGTGTTGCTGTTTTTTCTATGATTATATGCTAGTTTAGATATATTAAGAATACGGGGTTTGACACTCGGGAGAGGTAATCCCGGATTCGGACCAGGGTTAACACGACAATCTAACGACCCGGGAGGGCGTTAGAAAGTGTACAATCGATGACGTTGAGGCGAGACTCACATGACCTAGAGTCATTAAGATGTTGATGGGGACTTCGGCGTTGACACGAAGTCACATATTCCCCCGTCTTACACTCGGAAGAGGTGGCGAGGGAGTTTACAAATCGAGATTGTCAGATACGCCGAATGCCGTTAATGTTAACTAAAACAAGATCAAACACATTTAAATAAATAAAGTTAATCCCTAGGCAATCTACTCTTCTAAACAATCCCAATTTAGTATTTATAGTATAGTTAACTTAATTAGTATTTTAGTTTAGTATTAGTAATAATTAAATTCCATTTTTGTCGCCTAGATAAAGTCGGGTTATAACAATCGCGATACTCGATTGTAATCTCAACCAATCCCTGTGGATACAATACTTGACCGAAAGGTCCACTATATTAAAACTTGATTTGTACGCTTGCAGTGAAAGTGGAAGCGCATTATTTGCGGCCACCACATGATATTTCCTTGATTCTCATTTTCATAAAATTTAAGAGAATGTCAAATTGGAATTTCTTTAAATTAATTGGGCAAATGAGGAAAGTAAACATTTTGTGACATTGTATGTATAGAAAATTATATAATATTTCACGTTGCTTTTCACATCTGACTCTTGTATTACTTAGAAAATATTTAGATTGATTTGACCACTTAAATTAAAGAATTTCATCGAAAACATACATAAAGCTACTCCTCGGGGACCATCCTTGTCGAATCCTTTAATATTTGAGAAGAGGTCATTTTGGGGAAACATAAATTATCATGTAGTTGATTTCAACTAGTGGTGTTGTTGATTTTATCATGCTTTAATTAAATTTCAACGTGGTACAGTTGAAATCAACTAAAGTTCATATTCCGAGTTGAAATCGACGACACTATGCTAAAATCGGCTACACTGCATATTTAGAGTTTAAATCAATTGCATTGCAAATTAAGAGTTTCAATTAACTATGCTATGTTAAAAGTCTAATTGGATCAAGTACATTATATTGAAAATCGAATTGAAATCATCCACACTACTTTGACAGTCAACTAAATAAACATATTTATAATTAAAATTTTACAAATCGACTCAGAAAAATAAAATAAAATTCAAATACAGATTTCAAATTGAATAAATAATCTTTTTTGTTCATATGATTTTTCAATGCATAATTGAATAAATTTTTTATTTTTTTGAGAAATTAAATGATGACATTATTCTATAACTAAAGTGAGAACATTTTTCGTATACAATTAATGAAAGACATTGGCTTTTTTAATTATTTAGTCAATAGGAAAAATATATATATATAGATATTATTTTTAGGATATTATAATCATTTTTCTGAAAATAAATGTAAAATATTAAACTTTTATGTGACAGTTTAGAGATGGATGTCGGTGTTATGCTCATTAATTTTGTTTTCATTCTAAGAATTTCATAATTAATGGAAAGACTTTGGATAACATAGTGTTTAAGTCGATTAATTTTTAAAACAGAAAAATTAAAGGGAAAAAAAACAATTATTATTGCTTTTAAAAAAATTACTTATAATCATTTTTAAATTTTTTATTGATTTCAAAAGTATTGTCAAGTACAAAATAAACACTTTTATTTATTTTACTTCTGCACTTTAAAAAAAATAAAAATGTAATGCCTAAAAAAAGACTTAAACAAGTACTCACTCGGTCCTAAATTTATTGTCAAATTTGATTTTGATTAAGTTTTGGGTGATGTTTGAATATTTTTTATTTTATCATGCTGCCCTTATTGGAAATACTGTTTAAAGTTATAGAACTTTTTCAAATTTAAAACTGTGGTTGAAAATTGGGTTAGTTGAAAAAAATAATAAAGTATATTTGTTAGAAAAAACAATGTGACAACTAATTTTGGCCGAAGCGATTAATACTTAATCAAAATAGTAACAAATTTGTTCATAGAAAGTGTTTATTTTTAGCATTTCCCTTGATTTTCATGTGAAAAATATAGGTTGCAAGGGTTTTGCGAAGGAAGGAAAACATTGATGTCGTGAAAGAGATTCAATACTTGTCTCTCAGGCGCAAAGTAACATCGATCCTGGTCTTATACGGTTTGTCCAAGTAATTTTTGCATAATCTCTTTCTCTCGCCCGAAATTTTCACCAAAAGCAGTAGAACAAATCGATACAAAGAAAACATACTACTACGTCAAATTAAATTATTTAAAACTTGTACATGTTAAAAATAAACAATTTAACAAATATATATATATACACATACACACACACATATATATATATACACACACACATATATATACACACACACACACACACACATATATATATATATATATATATATAATGATACTATACGTCGCCTACAAAATTGAGAGATGAGTGAATTGACAGAAAATTACAATTGAAAGTAAACAGATACATTAGTAACTCATATCAATAAAAATAAAAATGTAATGGATATAATTTAGAAAGGATATACATGAAAAATATTTCAATTGTCTGGATTCTTACTGCATTTTTTTTTTTTTTATATTAAAACCTATAATGTACACAGTCTAGACACCGGGGCAACCTTGGCTCATGAGATGATGCACGCATGGATGCGGCTTGAAGGTGGATCTAAAGCAATAATAAAATATATTCTCTTTTATAATTAAATTTCACTCTTTATTTGTTTTATTTTTCTTTAACTTGAGTTATTTTTTCGCATTTTGATCGTGTGGATAGGTTACAGAGGCCTTGATCTTAAAGTTGAGGAAGGTATATGTTAAGTTATGGCTCACAAATGGCTAGATTGGCACGCCTTTGTTGGCGACGACTTCATGTCGAGCACTGGGGAGAAATCACAATTTTTGAGGAACTTGAAAGAAGATTTGAAATACAGAATAGAGACAAGATTTGATTTGACTTATCGGGAAGGATTTAGAGATGCTAAATGGGCGGTTGAGAGGTATGGTTTGAGATATACAATGAAACACATTGCTGAAACGGGAAAATTTCCTCAATGATTTTTTTTTTTTTTAATTGGAAATTGAAAAACTCGTTGTGATTCCATTTTTCTCATACGTTCTCTCTCTCTCTCTCTTTTTATTTTTCTCTCTTTCTCTTCTCTCCTCTCTTCTGCTTGCCCGCTCTGTATGATATATATATATATAATATATATCCAAGCACGACCATTTTTTCGACTGGTTTCTCCGGTAAAGCCATGGCCATTTCTCTGATCCCTGTTCAAACAAATTAGCTTTACACAATAGTGGAACTACTCAGACACATCACCAATCTCTCCTCTCCGGCGACCCGCCAGAAGATTTTTCCCAACTTCCGATATGGAACAGAATTACAGGCATCTTCAACTGAAGAACCGCCAGATGACCTGTAAAAAAGAACAGCATATTGCAAAATAACTCATATAAAACTTCACAAAATCTGTAGGCAGTGGAATGGTGGTTGCTCGCCATTGGGGTAGGGAGACGAACAGGTTACCCCGGGGGGGGGGGGGTTCGCCGGAGATGGAGCAGGGGTTGGGGTAGGGAGACGAACAGGTTACGTGAGGGGTGGGGTGGTGGATGGCTTTGCCGTCGCCGGATCTGGGGCAGGGTTGGGGACACGAACAGGTTGCAATTTGTTGTTTTTATTTTTGGTTCAAGTGTATCCCTCTCGTATGAAGTATGTATTTGACGTGTAGATGAAAGTTTGTATATTGTTGTATTTTGGTTGGTTATTCGGTTTAGTGATGTTGTGTTGACGTCACGCCGGCCCTACGGTGACGGGTGTCCGGGGTGGAGTGTGACAATTTTGGTATCAGAGCCTAGGTTATAGATTCTGTAGACTTGTCAGTTGTTGTGTCAGTAGAAGACCATGAGATAGGAGGATGTGTCAGTCGTCTAGTCAGTAGGGCACATGAGATAGGGTGTCAACAAGTTAGTTCGGTACGTGAGTGTTGGTTCTTTCATTACATTAGTTAGTGCATTGGCAGGGTACATTGAGGGTTGTCTTATTGGCAAGCAGTGATACGACCACGTGGTGATATTGCCAATAGCATATTTGAGTGATGTAGTAATGTTGGTGGTGGTAATGGGTGGATCGTGATGGGAAAAGTATAAATAACTGGAAATACGAGATTTTAATTGAGAAGCAATTGTATGCAAATGACGTAAGGATGAGATAACGATCGGTAGCCGTTAGTATGTTGTTATTAACTCCTAGATAGGATAGCAAAATACTGACATTGGAAAGTTGTATAGTTGGAACTAAGGATGTGAGAAAACTGTGGCGATAAAAGCGTTTTAGGTAGACAGGAAGGTAGAGTAAAAGTTTTTGGAACTAGGAAATATAATAAACAAAATAAAAGATTATATATAGGAAGTAGCCGAGAATTGTGGGTCTGAGACGATAGTAGGTGCGCGTAAATATAATCCATTTGTATGAGTAATATGAGTTGCCAGTGGAGTCAATTTTTTTTATGAATAAAAGTATGTATTGTTGGGAAGGCGTAACTAGTACCTCAGTTTGTCTGATAGTGGGTCTAGGAGGTTAGAAAAGTGCTAAAGAGAGGATATCAAAATACAGTACGCAGGTGCTGGGCATAAGTTAAAACAAGGTTCAGCGATGGATATTGTAGTAGCTAGGGATTTTCCCTATGTAGTTCTAAGAATTGTGGTTGCTGTTAAATAAGTTTCATAATTTTAAGGAGGTGAACGTTCAGTTCAGTAAGTTGGTTAAATATACTCGTGTTGATAAAATGTGGGAAATTGAGATTTGAAATTATAACTTTGGGACTTTAAAGGTGGTCGCTGTGGTGTAGGAAAACTTGAGTGGATTAATTTAAGTCGACGATGGATTGCACTTAATTGAATTTAAATAATTTCTGTGGTGTAGGAAAAAAAAATTAATTTGCGGAATATTTGGACTTGGAGTAAGTTAGTTTTTGGTTTAGGAAGTCTTTAATAAAAAAACCTTGTAACGGCCTTGGAAAACCGGGTCGTTATCATAAATTAGACTATCAACTCATGAACCTACCTTAGGTTCATTCTTTGACAACTCGTCTCAAAATACACTCATATGACTCCAACGCATAACATGCAGAACTCTATCTAGCGCTAGTAGGGGACCAACCAACTTACTATCCACTCCACCTGCGAGTGTACTGTCTTCTTAGTAAAAATATTTTATAATAATAATTCATTTTACAACATCTACATGGATCAAACGTAAACATCACATAGTTAGTAAAATCCTTCATAATATAATCAGTGAAAATAAATCAATAAATATAAGTTCCATTCAAAATTACTGCATAAAATTTAGTAATACGAACGGTCTCAAATCTATTATTCCGATTACAAAATTTTAATGCTAGAATTTAATTTAATAAAACTAAAATAAACTTAACGAAAAATGTTACCCGTTCCGAATCGTTCAAGGGTCACGAGATGGATTTTGAATTTTATTGGGGTTACTAGCGCAAATTTTTTTTTTTTTATTTTTATTTTTATTTTTTATTTTTTTTTTCGGCTATGTTTCCCCATTTCTGTTTCAGACGGACGGTCGGCCCCCTTTCTCTCTCTACTGTTGCCGACCGCCAGTGGCCTCCCAGACCTCGCCTATTCTCATTTTCGGTCCTACACCACCCACACCACCAATCAACGACCACCACCGGCCACCCCACAACCAAACACGCCTACCCACGAGACCACCGAGCATATCCACCTGACAACACTCTCTCTCTCACTAACCTCCTTTCACCGCCAATTGCACCATGGCGATGATCACACACGCATGTAATCGAAGCAACACGCACATATACACACGCTGCACAAAACAAGAATCGGAAAAATATACACTCCGCCGAACGCCACCGTTGGACGAAACCGAACCCTCCCTCCCGACGATCACACCGACGATTACATACACATGCATGCACATATCCATCACAATGATCAAAGAAATAAGCATAAATACTCACCAGATCTAAGATCGTCGACTACTGGACAGTCGAGCCCAACTCCCGCTCACCAGTGATGCTAAGAACGCACACCGTTGACGAACCACCCCACCAGCCGAACCACCTTCGCTCTCCCCTGAAACTGATGACGATATCCACACGATCACGCATACGAGTGACAGCCACGACCATACTACCGGAGGAACGCAAATTCAAGGAAGTTCGATGACCTCCCCTTGCTTCGGTCCCCTCTCTCTCTAAAATTTCTCAAATTTCATATTTGCTGGAGATTTTGATCATTACACATGCACAGCATACAAACGGAGACCCTAAACATCGAACACACATACACTCTTACCGGCACACAAAACCGCTGGCCGACCCTGCTCTCTCTCTTATTTCTCTTCCTCTCTCTTTCCCGATCATTCTCTCTCTCTTCTTCTTCCCGATTCTTCTCCCGTTTTATATATATATATATATATATATATATATATATATATATATATATATATATATATATATATGTGTGTGTGTGTGTGTGTGTGTGTGTGTGTGTGTGTGTGTGTGTGTATGTGTGTGTGTGTGTTTGTGTGTATGATCATGCAACCGGCCATGTGGCCTCTTCCTCGCCATTCGTTCCTCTCTGTCTATCTATCTATCTATATATATATATAATATAAATAATTTACACAATCATCCCCCTCTTTTTAGTTAAAACTTTAATTAGACCCATTCTCATTTTAATGTTTTGAAAAATTACAATTTGATTCCCAAAATTTAAATTCACATAATTAATTTACACCATCCACCCCAATATTTTCGAAACATTTTACAACGCGATTTAAATTATACGCATATCAAAGATCGGGGTCTTACAACTCTTCCCTCCTAAAATAAATTTCATCCCGAAATTTAACAACCAATAAGAATTAATAACTTAATCAAAACATTAATACATCAGACGTGCACCAAATAGTTACATTTGTCACACTTCATTCTAGACCAATTGGTTTCTATGTAGGGTTCCATAACCTAACGTCACCCTTAATTTGTAATCGACAATTTCCGTCAAATCATTTCCATATTAATTGAATTAATTTCATCCGCAGTAGCTAACATTATATCCAATGTCCAACAAACAGGGTACAGTTTGGTCGATAACGCCCAACACAAGTAACCAACTATTTCATATCTCTAACGCTTCCGCTGCGCTACTCTGATAAAATTACAATCAATAACAATATAGTACCCTATATTCTTAAACTATCATGGTAGTCTCAGTGAATTGGGT
Source organism: Eucommia ulmoides (assembly GCA_016647705.1). NCBI lineage: Eukaryota > Viridiplantae > Streptophyta > Magnoliopsida > Garryales > Eucommiaceae > Eucommia > Eucommia ulmoides. Next base: position 44,381,266 of record CM028331.1, read on the forward strand.
CTATCTCATTCTGTCATAATCAACACTTATCCGTTTCTTCCGACATTTTCCAGTCACCCCAATCGCAACATTATTTCCATTCAACATGTAACTCAACACACATCGCTACCAGTCTCATAAGCATAGATAACCCAACCCTCATTAACCTCAATATCTTGCAATCCACCAAAACCACATAACTACAACTCAAATACATCAACTAGGTCATCTATAAGAATTCATTTCATGCCTCCACATTTGATCAAATTCCTGACATGGTCATGAGCTTCAATTCCGTTTCAACCTACATAACATGCTTCTAGCATATATCCACGTATATATACGAATCCAATGACATAGGTACGCCCCAATCACAAAGATTCGAAACATTCTAAGAATTTCTAGTTACTGACTATAAAATATTACATCATGAATATATATCAACTCAAGGATATTTCAAATTATCCTTTTCCCTTGAAATCTCAATAACTTCCAATTTTCAATACAAATGTAGTCACATCAAACTATTTCTAAATCTCAAAAAATTTACGTTCTTCTATCTCAGTTCAGTCTATTTAACTGGAATCCTATATCTTTTCCATATAGCGCTTGATACGATGCCACCTTGATCGACGACAAAATATCTATTAGTGTAAATAGATTTCATTAACGCTGCACAACCATCACCTTTACCAGCAACTTCCATGACACAACCCCTCAACATATCCTCCAACACCTGAATCGTACATCCTGATAAACCGGTAATCCATAAATGAAACAAAGTATCAACTTCCACTTGGGCACCATAAGAAGTATGGAAATTCAACCCGAACGTTCAAATAACTATCAGCTTCTGCTACTACAATTTTCACTATACAGCTTTCTCAATAGAGAATTATTACCTGTGATTTACTACTCGACTTTCTATGTTTATATCACGCTAATTTAAGTTATCACCCTTCACTATTGCATTTTTGAGTTTCTTTCACGAACTGTTCATACAATGACGGCTTACTTTGTTTTGATAACAAGTATCATCCAAATCACAATATGGTGACAACACTTATGATTCAGAATTCCAATTCCAAAATTTCGAATAACCGATTAATAGAATTCCAAGAGCCACTAATCCTCATCAAACGTATAAGTCAACATCCAAATTTATTTATTTATTTTCGCTTTCGTGCGACATTTGCATTGAACTGATGCATCATGTAACCAAATAATCCCGTCAATATATATATATATATATATATATATATATATATATATATATATATATATTTGGCATACACATCAAGAAAACATTCCTCGAATATATATATATTTGGCATACACATCAAGAAAACATTCCTCGAACTACTCTCCCCTTTCCCTTCTGGAATAGGTCAAGGTTACAATAACCTACCTGAATATTACTACTTAACCAAACAAAACACCTAACAACAAATGCTGCGCTTTCCCAATTCCATTCAAATCTACTAATAATACTCATGCAATCTTAATAGAGTTGATATTTTCGGGACATTACATATATTTCTCTATGCACCACTTTTAAGGTCTCTTCCGTTATATGGGCATCATTAGAAACACGCAATCTATTTCAAATCCTGTGACCATTGTCCAATTCCTTCCTCTCTAATCTTCCCAACCAGACATCCAACTTCTGAGCTTCTACCACACCATCGATCAAAGTCGATTTTACATCACAAGTTTGAATAACGTGGTCATCTGACCAACTACCCATGAAACTCACAAGGATCTCAACTTGATCCATACATTAGTATAAGCAACCCAAATATGCACAACCACGTTTCCCCGATTTTTGCCTCAAAGCACAAATCCCGTAATACCGGAAATGTTGCGAAGTTGTCAAGGTAACCATAATCACCTCCACTCCACAAGTTTCGAATTCCAGTCACACGTTCTCGGCCTTCTCCATATTTCATCGACCCACCACTTCGACTCCTTTTGGATTCAATTGAATACTATGTCTCAAGAGCACTCGCCCCAATTTTCCACTCGATCCAACCAATATTCATATTTATTGCATTTGGCACACAATCACTTTTCTTGCAGCATCAACAACACATTCTGGAGACGTTCTACATCTCTTTTCTACTCTCGACCGAATCACCGTTTTTACCACGTCACAATCTCTAACCCTCAACTGAGAATACCCTACTCAAAAAAAATCTAACACCCTAGTTTTTTACAATCGATTTAACCATCCATCCATTTTAACCGATGAGTGCCCAACACCAGATCTTTATGGAAAAATGCACCGGGTCTACGTAAATCAATAAATATAAGTTCCATCCAAAATTAATGCATAAAATTTAGTAATACGAATGATTCCAAATTTATTATTCCGGTTACAAAATTTTAATGCTAGAATTTAATTTAATAAAACTAAAATAATCTTAACGAAAAACGTTATCCGTTCCGAATCGTTCACGGGTCACGAGATGGATTTTGAATTTTATTAGGGTTACTTGTGCAATTTTGTAATTTTTTTTTTCGGCTCTGTTTCCCCGCTTCTGTTTCAGATGGATGGCCGACCCCCTCTCTCTCTCTACTGTTGCCGACCGCCAGTGGCCTCCCACACCTCGCTTATTCTCATTTTCGGTCCTACACTACCCACACCACCAATCAACGACCACCACCGGCCACCCCACAACCAAACACGCCTACCCACGAGACCACCGAGCATACCCACCTGACAACACTCTCTCTCTCACTAACTTCTTTTCACCGTCGACTGCACCATGGCGATGATCACACACGCATGTAGTCAAAGAAACACGCACTTATACACACGCTGCACAAAACAAGAATCGAAAACATATACACTCCGCCAAACGCCACCGTCGGACGAAATCGAAACCCCTCTCCCGGCGATCACACTGCCGATTACATAAACATGCATGCACACATCCATCACAAGGATCAAAGAAATACGCATAAATACTCACTAGATCTAAGATCGTCGATGACTGGACAGTCGAGCCCAACTCTCGCTCACCAGCGATGCTAAGAACGCACATCGTCGACGAACCACCCCACCGGCCGAACCACCTTCGCTCTCCCCTGGAACTGATGATGATATCCACATGATCACGCACACGAGTAACAGCCACGACCATACTACCGGAGGAACGACGATTCAAGGAAGTTCGATGACCCCCCTTGCTCTGGTCATTTATCTCTCTCTAAAATTTCATAAATTTCAGATTTGATGGAGATTTTGATCATTACACATGCATAGAAAAACAAACAGAGACCCTAAATATCGAACACACATACACTCCTACCGGCGGACAAAACCGCCGGCCGACCCTGCTCTCTCTCTTTCTCTCTTCTTTCTCTTCCTCTATCTTTCCCAATCCTTCTCTCTCTCTTCTTCTTCTAGATTCTTCTCCCATTTTATATATATATATATATATATATATATATATATATATGTGTGTGTGTGTGTGTGATCATGCAGTTGGTCATGTGGCCTCTTTCTCGCCATTCGTTCCTCTTTTTCTATCTAGATATATCTAATATATATATATTTATATATAACATAAAGAATTTACACAATCCTCCCCCTCTTTTTAGTTAAAATTTTAATTAGACCCATTCTCATTTTAATGTTTTGAAAAATTACAATTTGATTCCCAAAATTTAAATTCATAATTAATTTACACCATCCACCCCAATATTTTCAAAATATTTTACAACGCGATTTAAATTATATGCATATCAAAGATCGAGGTCTTACAAATACCATATTAGAAAATAGAAAAGAGGAATGGAATGGAATATCTCATTCTCATTAATTTTCTCAAGTACAAAAAGGCATATATTTATAGATATGATAAGAAGAAAAAAGAACAAAAAATAACAAACTTCAACATTATAACAACTTAACAAACATTTCTTCTAGAAGCTGTAGAAGCATCTATGGAAAAGATTCTTTCAATTTCTAATAGCCTTGTGCCATCCCTGTAACTTTTGGTGGTTACTTTTCTCTTCCATGATTTTCTTTTCATAAGCTGAAGGTATGTATTTATAAAGCACTTTACAATTTTGGGTCTAAAAAGTTGTAAAATCACCAATATGGGTTTGTTTTGAACTTTAATACAAAAATGGGTCTAACTGGCCTTCAGAAGGCTAGATTCAAAAGAACCTATTTTTTTTAAACCGGTCTTTGGTGGGGCAGTTTTAAAAAATGGATCTGCCACCGTGGCAGCCCCAATCAATGCCCACGCCCCCACTCCCGCCCACCCTCCAACCCCCCACCCCGTCCCATCGTTAACATTAAAAAAGAAAAAAAATACAAAACATTTATTATTTACAAATATTGTATAAATAAAAAAATTATACACAAAATTGTTTAAATAAAATTGTTTTAAAATTATTTATAAAATATATACCGAAAAAATGAAAAAAATAAATTATTTTCAAAACAAATAAAATTATTTATAAAATAAATAAGAAAAAAATAAAATAAATCCGGCCCAGCAAGGGCTGAATTTGGTAGGGGTGCTAAATTGCACTTTATACCCCTAAGTGTACTTGTGCTCATAATATTTTGGTGATGTCAAACTTAAGGGTGAAGAGTGCAACATAATATTTTTTTATTGCATTTATATTTTCCCATGCAAGTCACATGACTATTTTCGACAATAAAATTGATTCAATGTAGATAATTGGAATAAATTAATACAAAAAGTAAACTTTAAGAGGCAAATTGCAACAATTGAAAACATACTAAAATATTAGGGGCACAAGTGCACTCAAGGTATAAAGTGCAATTTTGCACTTTACCAAATCATTTGGTGGTTTTTTGTTTTTGGGAGGGGGCGTGTTGATTGGCAGCCCCATTTTTTAAAACCGACCCTCCAAAGGACGATTTAAAAAAAAAAAAAGGTTCTTTTGAATCCGGCCTTCCAAAGGCTGGTTAGACCCATGTTTGTATTAAAAGTTCAAAACAAACCCATATTGGTGATTTTACATTTTTTGAGAGCAAAAAATGTAAAGAGCTCGTATTTATATATATAATACACACATATATAATTATGGTATGTATATATATATATATATATATATATAGTGAGTTGTATAATTAATATTGGGTTAAGAAAAAAGAACGTTTAATTTTAAAAAATTTCATGTAATCAAGAAAATTTGGGAATAGGAAAAATTGTATTTTAGTGGCACGCATTGTATATTAAATTTATTTAGTTAAATTCTTAGTTTAGGTCCTGTCGTTATTAGGTTCACAGGCGATGTTGATTACGACAATATTATGGCGATAGCGTAATAGCTGTGCAAATATCGAGGTAAGTGTACAGTCTTCTATGTAAATTTTCAAATTATATTTTTGTACTAAATTGTGAAAAAAAAATTATTAAAATTAACGTGTTGATCCAAATATTTTGATGGACAATTAAATATTGATATTTTTTGTGGAACTAATGAGTTTATTGAGTGTTTCAGTGATAAAATTTCATTGACGATTTAGTCAATAAGAAATTGTTGAAGATGATTTTGGATGCAAGAGGTTGACAAAGAGAACAACATTAAGAAACCAAAGATTTTGAATAAATTAGGGGAAAACAACTCAGGTTAATTTTTACTCTTAATGTGTCCCGATTAGGATCATACACGTCACAAAAATGATTTTATGATTATGTTTTTTTTTTAATAGGATCCTAATTAGTTAAACATATTTGATTCTATGTGAAATTAAAGAAGAAATATTGATTTAAGAAAGATTATAAATTAAAATTGATTTAAAGAGTTAATTAAGTTAACCGAGAAACAAAATCAGTTGAAGGGGCAAAAACGTCGAAGAGTTGAGTTAAAAATTAATTTTGGTAGAAGTGTTCCAGCAGGATCAGTCAACCGATCAATGAGGATCAGTCAACCGATGAAGTAGTGGCTGGGAATGGTGCTGTCTCTGAATCGATTAGTCAATCGACGGGTCGACCTGTGGCTAAATTTTGACCTCTCTGAATCATTAGGTCGACAGACCGAAGAGTAGCGGTCGACCTACCTTAGCTGGAATTTAGCCTGGGGAGCATTCTGAATTGTTCAGTTGACAGACTAAGGAGCAACGGTTGACCGACGGGCTTGAATTTTTGGCTTGGGCTACAACCTAAATTGATCGGTCGACCTATGGATTTTGGTCGGTCAACTGATGATTAGGTTTCAGGATTAGAGGACTTCGTGGATTTTTCCAAAAAGTAGCCGCTACTAGTCGTTTTATGATTAAAATCTGAGAGTTATTTTAGGAATTTGATGGTGTTTAAGATATGACATTGATAGTTTGTTATCCCTATAAATATGGTTCATATATTTTGATTATTTCTCAAATTGGTTTATAGAATTCCTTGTATCTTTTCTAATTGAGTTTGAGAAAATATTTAAGGAACTAAATTGAATATTTTAAAAGATATAATTGAGTAAATTATATCAGGATTGAGTTATAATGATATAAGGGGTCTATTAGAGCAATTAAATATCATGATAAGTGGAAACTAACCGTTGGAAGACTTGTTTTAATTTTCTATATATAGACCTGCGTTTTTAAGATCTAAAAATCTCAATCAATCAAACATCAAGAACAATCAGTTCCTGAGCTATTCTGAGAGTTATCATTCCAATATTATACTGAGAGATTATCTCGAGATTATTCTGTTCTTGAAATTCTTGAGTTAACGCGTTATTTGAGTTAGCGTCACTGATTTAAGTTGTCTTGTGATACTACGTGCCATTTATTCGGTGTTTTCTTGGTGAGATTGGTCTGAGCATATTCTTTAATAGAGTATTTTATTATTATTACTTGCTTGGTGAATTGTTATTTTTGAGAATGTTTTTGAACCTTAAAAGTATACAAATCTTTTAAAACGATTTGTGTGTAAATCTGATTACGTGCTAAATTGTGTGCTACCCGTTTTCTTTAAAAATCAGATTTTGAAATTCTCACTTTATTTGTATGACTAGTTTCGGGACATTAATTGAGTTCAAATTAATCTGGGGTGGTAAAAGCTTCGAGTGGAAAAAAGCTTACCAATTTTGTAATTGGTGAGTTGTGTGCGGATTAGATATTATTGAGAGTATCTAATTAGGGTAGCTGGTTTCAATTTCTTCCGGTAAAGAGACTAAGGTTTGATATTTGTCTAGAGTATAAAAAAATTAGGTTACTGTTTTTCCGTGGAAAGCGATAAGGGTAATTCTTCCTTACTAGAATTATTTTTGAGTGAATTTGTAATGATTCAATCCTTACTGGGTAAAAGGATACTTGAAGTGTTTTTGTGAGGTTTGATTCTTAGCCTAAGTATAAAAGAATTAGGTTAATCCTTAGCCCGTAAAAAGATTAGGTTAATCTTGAGTCTAGGAAAAAGATAAGGTTATTATTGAGCCTAGGAAAAAGATAAGGCTATTCCTGAACCTGAGAAAATAAAGTTGTAAAGGTTGATTCTAAGCCTGCGAAAAGAATCATTGCATAAAAGTTTGGTTCCTACCTGTTTAAAGGAATCTTAATGGTTTAGTGAGTGCGGATCTCCATGGGGTTCGGAGAACTAGATTAGCCAAGAGTAGCTTAGTGAACTAGGATATATCGTGGTGTACTGCATTGTTATTTTTTTCATTTCCTATTGTTTGGGTGTGCACTTAGATTTGAACACTTATTCGCTGCATTATAAAGATAATAATTGATTTAGGATAAATTAATTAATTGATTAAATTAATTATTTAAAAATTCAAATGTTATAAAGATAATAATTAATTTGTGATAGAATTAATTATTTGTATTTTCAAGTGTTAATTATTTTGAGTTAAATTTTTATTACTACCTGTTGATCCTAAGATTTTGATGCACAATTAAAGGTTGGTGTTTTTGGTAGAACTAACGGATTAATTGAGTGTTTCAGTTTATTAGTTCCTATGATGAAGATATGATGACAAGTAATGAATGAATGCGAAAAGATGATGACAAAGATGATGAAAGATTAAAAGGTTGAAGAATTTGAAGTACCTAGGGAAAACAACTCAGATTAAATTTCAACTCTTAATATCCTAATTAGGATCACACACAACACAAAAAGTTTTTTAAATGATTTTTATAAATATGTGTGTTTTTTATAGGATCCTAATTAGTTAAATTATTTGCTCTTATGTGTAATTGAAAAAAAAATATTAATAATTAATTAAAATTGAATTTAAGTATTTAGTGGAGCTAACCGAGAAAAGAAATTGGTTAAAGGGGCAAAAATGTCAATGAAAATAGATTAAAAACGAATTGAGAGAAGTGTTCCAACATTAGTAAGTCGACAGGTAAGTTGACTGAAGCATAGAAAGAAAAGTCTTTATATCTCTCGATTGATAGGTATGTCGACCTGTCCTTAAATATGAACTCTTTGTATCGATAAGTAGACAGAGCGATCGACCTGTGACCAGAAATGTAACTCTCTGAACCTCTAGGTCAATAGATAGGTTGACTGATGGGCTATGAATTTTTGGCTTGGCTACATTCTGAATCTAGCAGTCGACCGGTGGTCATTGGTAAATCGACTTATGCAACTGTTTTAGAATTTTGTGGAATTCCAAATTTTATTCTAAAAGTAGAAGTTACTAGCCGTTTTTTTTGTTAAGATTCACGAGATATATTAGGGATTTAATGTTATTTGAGATATGCACCATATATTATGATATCCCTATAGATTTGATTCATTAAATTTGAATATTTCTCAATTTGATGCATGTAATTCTTTATATCCTATTTAATTGTAATTGAGAAATATTTGGAGGACTTAATTGAAAAGTTTAAAAGCTATAATTAAGTTATTTGAACCAAGATGAAGTCTTAATGATATAAGGGGTCTATAAGAGCAATTAAATATCATAATAAGTGAGAACTAGTTATTAGAGAGTTTATTTTATTCCCATTTATATAGATCTGCGTTTTTCATATTAGTAAGAGAGATCAAGATAATTATATTGAGTTTTTCTAAGAGAAATCATATTGAGAGAATTGTGAGAGCTTTTCTAAGATTTATTCTTGAGAATTATTTATTATGGATCATTGTTGCTACCGAATCTGAAGTGACATTACTATAATTATTCTTTCGGTAGATTTCAGGTGAGATCTTTCCAAATTACTTTCTATTAATTGATTGCCTGATTATATTTAGAATTTAATCTTTGAAGTTGTTTTCTGATTTTTTATTGAAATTATTTTTGAAACAATTTCTTGAATAAATCTGATTACGTAATATCTCACTTTTCCATCACTAGTTTTGGGATATTAATTGAGTTCTAATTTATCTGGGGTGGTAGAAGCTCCGAGTGAAAAAAATCACTTATCAATTTGTAATTGGTGATTTGAGTAATAGATTGAATACTATTGGAAGTATTTAATCTAAGGGTAACTGGTTTCAGTCTCTTCCTGTAAAGAGATTGAGGTAGTAATTTTTCATTGATTGAATTGATTTGTGAGTAATTTTGTAATAGTTCAATTCTTATCGGGTAAAAGGATATTTGGAGTGTTTGTGAGTTTTTGATTTTTTAACTTAAGTTATAAAAAGAATTAGGTTATTCTTGAGCTTGTAAAAAGTAGAGGTTATTCCTGAATCTGACAAAAGGAATTTGTAAAGGTTAATTCTGAGTCTGTGAAAAGAATCTTTGTGAGGGTTTCATTCCTACCTTTAAAGGGATTTTGAGTTTAGTGGGTGCGAATCTCTGTGAGGCTCGGAGGACTGGATTAGCCAAGAGTAACTTGGTGAACCAGGATATATCGTGGTGTGCTGCTTTATTTATTTTACTTATATTGTTGCTTGGTGAAGTAACCATGGAATCATCGGTCAACCGACCGTAGCTTGATTTTGGCTTGAAAACTCACTGAATCGATTGGTTAATCGACCATGGGAGTTCGGTCAACCGACTGGGTTTGCACACCTGTTCGTATTTTGGTCATAACTTTCGTATCTGAACTCCGATTGAGGTGGTTTAAAATGATATGAAAAGCTAAGAAATAGATCTGTAACTTTAATGTTTTGACATTTTCTAAAATCAGATTGAATAATGGTCCAAATGGGGTTTAAAGTTTCTGGACCTGTAACTACAATCAATCAACGGACCACAGTGATCGGTCAACTATCGTTTCGGTTTAGATCTTGAGGAACTTGGATTTTTGGTAAAAAAAAAAAAACTAACCATTTTTTATGGTTCCAAGGGAGATATTTGAGGGATTTAAAATTATGAAAGATATGGTCCATATATTTTGAATAGATACTGATTTGGTTCATATATTAAATGATTTTCTCAATTTGGTTTATTAAATACTTCTTATCTTTGTGATTAGTAATTGAGAAATAATTTATGGACTTAATTGAGAAGTTTAAACGCTATATTTGAGTAAAATACATTATAATTGAATGGTTATGATATACGGGGTCTATAAGTGCTCTTTAAAGACTTATCTTGTGAAAACTAACTGTTGAAGGGTTTGTTTCAAATTTGTTTAAATAGACCTACGAAAATTGATCATGAAAAATCAAGAACTTCAGTTTCTAAGATTTTATAAGAGTTATCATTCTGCTGAGATTCATTTGAGTGAGATATTGTGTTACGTTCTTGATCTAAAGCGCTAACTATTTTAGCGTCACCAAGGGTCGTATTGCCCAAATCATTGGCTCGGTGATTAAAGCTGTCTAGCAATTCAATTTACATTCTTCGGTGTTATCCTAGTGAGATCTTTCCAAACTTTTGTTCTTAAGTGTGAATTTGAATTATCATTGTTTGCTTGGTTTTGGGATCTTTGAGAAATCGTTTTTGAACTTTAAAGAGTATAAAAATTCTTTTAATACGATTTTTGTGATAATCTGATTACGTGCTTATTTTTATACTACCCACATCTATTATAATTAGATAATTATATTCCTCACGTAAATTAAGTCACTAGTAATTATCGGGATATTACTTGAGTTTAATTGATTTAAGGTAGTAAAAACTCCAAAGGGGAAGAAACTTATCGATTTTTGTAATTGGTGAGTTTTGTGCAGATTAGATATTGTTGGGAGTATCTAGTTAGGGGTAGTTTGGTTTCAATCTCTTCCTATAAAGATATTGAGGTTTAATTTTTACCTAATGTACAAAAAGGTTAGGTTATTATTTTCCCTTGAAAAGAGATAGGGTTGATTCTTTCCAATTAGAATTAATTATGAGTGAATTGTAAATGTGTCATCCTTACTTGGGAAAATGATACTTGGAGTGATTTTGAGGTTTGATCCTTAGCCTCTGAAATGATTAGGTTAGTCTTGAGCCTGCAAAAAATATAAGATTATTCTTGCGTTTGGGAAAAAGATTAGGTGGTGATTCCTCCTGAATAGAATTAGGTTAATCTTTAACTTGGTAAAAAGATAGAGGTTCTTCCTTAACCTGTGAAAATGATATTGTAAAGGTTAATTGTGAGCTTATAAAAGAATTATTGTGTAAAGGTTTGATTCCTACCTGTTAAAGTAATCTAGTGGTTTAGTGGGTGCGAATCTCCGTGGGGCTCGGAGGACTAGATTAGCCAATAGTAATTTAGTGAACCAAGATATATCGAGGCATTTTGCATTATTATTTTATTTATTTATTATTATTTGGGTGTGCATCTAGAGCTAATTACACTTATCCGCTATTATATAAAGATAATAATTAATTTAAGATTAAATTAATTATTTAAAAATTTAAGTGTTGAAAGATAACAATTTGTTTTAATTTTTAGAACTACCTAATTCACCCCCCTCTTGGGTAGATCACTAGACCAACAATTGGTATCAGAACTGGTTTTACCTGGTTAGGCTTAATATCTTAGTTAAATCGGTCACGTGCACATACCATGGATGATATTTGTGTATCCTCTCTTGATAGTGATAGATCTCTATATGATAATGTGATGTATGATTCTTGTGGTATTAGTGGTAGTGATGGAAATGATGATAATGAAAATGTCTATATTATCATGGAAAAATTACTTTCTTTCATATTACTTATTTTTAAAGAGAGTTTGAGTTTAAAAAGAAAAATTGACTCTTTTGAAAATGGAGGAAAAAGTGTTTGAAAATCTAAAGTGCATTTGGATTATTATTATGATATAAAAGAGTTTTGGGACATTTTTTAAATTAATAATTGCTCTCTAAAGTAAATTTTCTTGAAAATGAAAACAGAATTTTAAAAAATAATTTTGACATGATTTTCTAGGCATAGGTCAAATCTTGATTTAAAAATCGATTTATTTAAGAAAAATTTTGAAAAATCAAAATTCGACTTCAAGTCTATTTCGAGAGCTTTTGAAAATGATTTTTTAAAGTAAAGTGGATATGTTTCATCGTCTCATCTTTCATCACAAGCCAATGATAATTATGTTGCTATTTTTAGAAATGATTAATGCTTTACATCTCGTGCTTTCTATGATAATCAATCGGATTTGAGATGTTATTATTGCAATAGTGTTGAGCATTTTAAAGTATCATGTCCGTTTAGGAACCCGAAGTTTATGCCTAACAAGAATGGATCCAAAATGAAATGGATACCGAAGAGAGCCGTTGAAATGTCTTGTGCAGAGTTACATAATGTTGGGAGTGGACCCGAAAGAATAAACAAAGAGGTTATATTAAAGCCAAGACAGGAAGTCACCAATAATGCACAAACGACATGTGCAACCTGAAAAGATTTACCAAAGCCAAGAGGTGGAGTTGCAAAGAAGCCACAAGAGAGATGTGCAAAGAGAAAAGATGTACCAAAACCAAGATATGATATTACCAGGAAGCCACAAGTGATACGTGCAAAGGGAATTATCAATTAATCAAATGGAAATAATAAAAGGCAGATAATATACGGACAGGCCAATAAGAGTTGTGCACCTAAATTAATCATCGATACAAATAAGGTAAAAAATAAAATTGTCCCGAAAGATATAAAAGGTACTCTTAACCCCTCGCAGTTTAAATTTATTAAATTTGTTAAAGAGAGAGGTGTCCGACTTGCCAAATATGTAAGTTGATACTGATTTCGAAAACTTATACTAAATGATGTACTTATTTGCTATCTTAGAAATATTGCATGGTGACTATGTGAATCACATTTAGTTAAAGAGTATTAACATTTTTTTATGCGCTTATATCAAGTAATGATCATATGCTTGATTTTAAAACATGTTAAGTGAATTAGAAAATGAATCAAGTGTTTGTGATCTCATTAAGTATTATAAATGACTCGTTGCATTTTAGTAAGATTATTTGTATAATGTGTTGTCATTCATGTTATTTACTTTTATACAAATAAGTTGAATTAAACTGATTTTTTATGAATCTTGATTTATTAAAATGCATGATATTGTATATTAAGGAAAATTAAATTATTTATTTGACTTGGATTGTTCATGACCTTGATTATATGCTTACATGGAATTTTATTGTTAGTTAATATTGATTTATTAATTAAACATAAGTTATCTCTTGTATCAAATATTTGATAAAATCAATTATTAATCATGATCTTACCTGTCGGCATATCGTATAAATTTAAGCTTACATATTTATATGTAATAGCATATGGAAAATGTGTTGTATCAATTCATGAATTGTTCATCATTGAATTAAATGAATGTGTTAAAATGCATGATATCCTGATTTATTTGAAATGTTGCGGTTATTTAAATGATAAATGAATTATAATGCATTCATATGTTGAATTCTAAATATTGATCATAACCGTGATAAAAACATGCATTAGATTTATGATTGACCATTTCATAAATTATTATTGAAATATGCTTCTTGTCCTAGTACATTAACGATTACATGTTTTTAGATTCTATCTATAAGGAATATATTAATTGATATCATGCTACATTGTTGAAATTTTAAGATTGCCTCAAGTTTATTCTCTTTTGCATAAATTTTCTTATTTACAATTATATAGGGTAAAATGCATGCTTAGAATGATGTTTTTGGTATATATACATATAATGATGATTGCCTAGAATTGATGTTTTTTTATTTCCCTTCCCCACTTTTTGAGATGACAAAGGATGAGAATATATTTTATGTTTATTGAATTGAATTGATTGATTAAAGGAGAAATCATTATTGTGCTTAAAATGAGTTAATTGATGTTTAAGATTTGTTCGTCTAAGTATTGCACTGATATAAGGAGAGAACATTGTTGAAATGATCATTATATGCTTTATTGAATATCTATAATTATTTTATTTATCATATTTTGTGCTATGTTGAATATTTATTGAATCGTCTTCAAGATTATGTTTTAACGAGTTAAAAAAACTGTCCTCGAATTTAGAGGGAGCGTGGTTACATTCTTATTTTGAAAAAAAGGTCAAAGTTAATTGTTATCATAAAAAAATGGGAGATTGTTGATCCCGAGATTTTGATGGACAATTAAGTGTTAATATTTTTTTATGGAACTAACATGTTTATTGAGAGTTTCAGTTTAAAGAATTTCATTCAAGATAATATCATGAAGTAATTATGAAGGATGCAGAAATGAATATTAAAGAAATGAAGAGATTGAAGATTTTGAAGAAACTAGGTGAAAACAACTCAAATCTATTTTACTCTTAATGTATCCCGATTAGTATCACACACGACACACTTAATTGAGTTATATTTATGTGTGTTTAATTTGATGAAGTTAAGATCCTAGTTAGTGTTCAATTATTTGCTCCAATGTGAAATAGAAAAATAAAAATTGACCTAAGTAAAATTAGTGTTTAAAATTGAATATTAGTGTCAATTAAGTTAATCGAGAAAATATATTGGTTAACGGGATTAAAACGTTGAAGTTTGGAGTTGAAATTAGTTGAAAAGAAGTGGTTCCAATTGTGATCGATCAAGTGAAGAGTATCGGATCAGTTAACCAATTAGCGTTGGGCTGGAAAGGTGAAATTCTCTGAATTAATCGGTCAACCAACCATGGAAGGATCGGTCAACGGACCATGGCTTGATTTTGGCTTGAAAACTCACTAAATTGATTGATCAACTGACCGTGGGAGTTCAGTCAACCGATTGGGTTTGTACACTTGTTCGTATTTTGGACATAACATTCGCATTCGAACTTCGATTGAGGTGATTCAAAATGATCTGGAAAGCTAAGAAATAGATATATAACTTTCATGTTTTGAGTTTTTCCAAAATAAGATTTAATCATAGTCAAATTGAGTTTTACAATTTCTACACCTGTAACTACAACCAGTCAATCAATCACTGTGATCGATCAACTGACTGTTTTGGTTGAGATCTCAAGGAACTTGGACATTTGGTAAAAAACTAGCCGTTTTTTATGGTTCAAAGTGAGAGATTTGAGAGATTTGAAATTATGGAAGATATGGTCCATATATTTCGAATATATACTGATTTGGTTCATATATTAAATCATTTGGTTCATATATTAAATGATTTTCTCAATTTGTTTTATTAAGTACTTATTATCTTTGTGATTAGTAATTGAGAAATAATTTATGAACTTAATTGAGAAGTTTAAGTACTATATTTGAGTGAAATACATTATAATTGAATGGTTATAATATATGGGGTCTAAAAGTGCTCTTTAAAGACTTATCTTTTGAAAACTAACCGTTGAAGGACTTATTTCAAATTAGTTTAAATAGACCTGCGAAAAATGATCATGAAAAATCAAGAACATCCGTTCCTAAGCTTTATAAAGGGTTATCATTTTACTGAGATTCATTCGAGAGAGATATTGGGTTACGTTCTTGATCTAAAGCGCTAATTGTTTTAGCGTTAACGATTTGAGCTGTCTAGCGATTCAATTTACATTCTTCGGTGTTATCCTAGTGAGATCTTTCAAGCTTTTATTTTTAATTGTGAATTTGAATTATCATTGTTTGCTTGATTTTTAATTTTTTGAGAAATCATTTTTGAACTTTATAGAGTATAAAAAAATAAATAAAAAATTAAACGATTTTTGTGATAATCTTATTACGTGCTTATTTTTGTGCTACCCAAATCTATTATAATCAGATAATTATATTCCTCACGTAAATTCTCTCACTAGTAATTATCGAAACATTAATTGAGTTTAATTGATTTGAGGTAATAAAAGTTCTGAGTGAGAAGAAACTTATCAATTTTTATAATTGGTGAGTTTTGTATGAATTAGATACTGTTGAGAGTATCTAGTAAAGGGTAGCTGAGTTTCAATCTCTTTATGTAAAGAGATTGAAGTTTAATCTTTACCTAAGGTATAAAAAGATTAGGTTACTCATTTTCCTTAAAAAGAGATAGGGTTGATTCTACCTTATTAGAATTAATTATGAGTGAATTGTAAATATTTCATCCTTACCTAAGAAAAATGATACTTGGAGTGATTGTGAGGTTTGATTCTTAACCTAAGGGAAAAAAGAATTAGATTTGATCCTTAGTGTATGAAAAGATTAAGTTAGTCTTGAGTTTGGAAAAGAGTTAAGGTTATTCCTGTGCCTAGGAAAAATGATTAAGTGGTGATTCCTTTTTAATAGAATTAGGTTAGTCTTTAACTTAGTAAAAAAATAAATATTCTTCCTTAACTTGTGAAAAGGATATTGTAAAGGTTGATTCTGAGCCTCTAAAAGAATTATTGTGTAAAGGTTTAGTTTCTACCTGTTAAAGGAATTTAGTGGTTTAGTGGGTACGAATCTCCGTGGGGTTCGGAGGACTGGATTAGCCAAGAGTAATCTGGTGAATCAGAATATATCGAGGTGTTCTGGTTTGTTACTTTATTTATTTATTGTTGTTTGGGTGTGCACCTAGAGCTAATTACACTTATTCGCTGCTATATAAAGATAATAATTAATTTAAGATTAAATTAATTATTTGAAAATTTATGTGTTGAAAGATAACAATTTGCTTTAATTTTTAAAACTACTTAATTCACCCTCTCTCTTGGGTAGATCACTGGGCTAATAATTACCAATTCAAAAGTGTGGTTGTCATACAATTACTACATCTCATCTTGTATGGCTTCAATCCACTCTCTCTTATGTTCATCTTCTATGGCTTCATCATAACACTCGGGTTTTCCCCCGTCAGTCAGCAACACATACTCCTCTGCGGAATACCGAGTGGAAGGATTTCGATATTTGGTAGGGTTCCCAAGTGGAATTTCTGGTAGTGTTTGTGGTACTTGCGGTTGATCAAGATATTCATGATTAGTCTCTTCCTCTAAGGAAACATCTGTATCATCTGGATTCAACTGATTGTCCTGGATATCATCTCTAATCGACGTCGGCACTTGTGTCAGAGGAACTGGATCCAAGTCAACCAAGTCATCACAGTTTTGAGGCACCGTTTCATCCGTCTTCTCAATATCTCGTATGGTCTGGTCTTCCATGAACACAACATTTCGGCTTTTCACAAGTTTCTTCTGTACCAGATTATAAAACCTGTAACCAAACTCATCTTTGCCATATTCAATATATACGCATTGTCACGTTTTGACATCAAGTTTAGACCTCTCATATTGGGGAATATGTACAAAAGCCTTGCATCTAAAGACGTATAAGTGATTGTAAGTAACGTCCTTCCCTGACCAAACTTTTTTTGAAACGTCAAACTCTAAAGGAAAGCATGGTGTAAGTGAAATGGTAATTATGAAAAATGAATATTTCTATGAAAATTTGTAACAACATTGATGAGAAAGTTCTCAGGGGACAAGGAAGGTCTTTCTTTCATAGAATTACAATTTTGGTTAAGGTTGATTTTTATTTTAAATTTGATTTATATAAATACATTTTCAATTTCAATTCTTTTATTACTTTTGGATTAAATGATAGTTGTTGTAATTTTTACGTATTTTAAGAATACTTGATGTTGAATTTTTTAAATTCAAAATTATTCTAAAAAATTTAAAAAATTTATTTATAAAATTTAGTTACATTTAATAGACAAATTATTTCATTCAGTTATATTTAAAAATATTTAGGTACCATTGTACTGCAACTAAATAAAGACAAAAATGATAAATTTTAGGAATCAATCATGAAATAACAATTGAGGAATTAAATTGAAAGGAATGTAGCAGTTGATTTTAGGAGTGTGAACAAAGTTAACCATTTGGCTATTAGGCAGTGAACAAAGCTAACCCTCGTCAACATAAAATTAATGTTAATTAATAAATTATTAAAGATTAAAAATTATTTTTATTTTATTAATTCTATTGATTTTTTTTTTTCATTATTTTTTTAAAAAACAAATAGATGAAAAATATGAAGGTAAAGATATAGCTTTCATATTTATTTTTAGGGTTAATTACAATTTGTCCTCTTGTAATTTGATAGTTTTTCACTTTGTCCTCTCTGGTAGGGCCTTCACCACTTTTCTCCTGTAATTAAGTTTTTGTTGCACTTTATCTTACTCGTTAGCACTTTGCCTTCTATAGTTTAAGCCTACATCAGGGAGTAAAGTGCAACACAATCTTTCTATAGGGACCAAAGTCGTGACAAAAATATTATAGGGTGGAAAAGTGAAAAATAACCTAACCAAAATTCGCACGTTGAAATCATATCCCGCTATTTAAGCCCCCCAAAACCCACAAGTAAAACTAAATCGCCGCTATTTAAGCCCCCAAATCTCCTGCTTCACATTCCCAAAAAGAGATTGAGAGAAAAACCATGATTTTTCTAGAGCGTTTCAACTACTCCCAGTCTTCTCTAGCGGATTATGGCGACGGAGATGAGAGCCTAGACCAACTACGAGGGACGGTTCATTATGGGTCCCCCGCCTTCGCCGGTAGAGACTTCGGCGGCTTGCATCCTTCCAAGCCCTTAGCCCGAATCCCATGCGACATAGCCAGAGTCATCAAGCTGGGGTCCCGGTCAACGAATCTGATGGTGGCGGCGAGAGGCAACGATCAAGCCATGGCCGATCGAGGATTAGTCATCGACATGAGGTCAATGGACGACGCAATCCAGGTGGGTGTTTCCAGGCCCACTCCATACGTCGACTTCGCCGGAGGGGTATTATGGGAAGACGTCCTGAAACGTTGCGTGTCCGAGTACGGCCTTGCGCCTCTGTCTAACGCCGGCGTGGGCCAACAGGCCTTCCGTTTCGGCCCACAGAAGTCGAAAGTGATGGAGTTAAAGGTCGTCACCAGCACCGGCCAAACAGTAATTTGTTTAGAGACCCAAAATTCCCAACTCACCGTCGCCGTTCTTCGCCAGTTGCGTATCATCACCAGAGCTCGGGTCTCGCTCCAACCCACCCGGGAGATGGTTGGTTTTTCTTAACTCTCTCTCTCTCTCTCTCTCTCTCTCTCTCTCTCTCTCTCTCTCTCTCTCTCTCTCTCTCTCTCTCATGCATGGTTTATTAGTTGGTTATTGAATTTTATTAGGTGAGATGGCAAACCCAGAAGAAGGATGCTCTTTGTGCCGGTAAAACTAACCCAGATGATTGGTAAGACACAGAAATTTTAAAATCCATTTGATGAAAATATTATTTTAACATGGCTTTTTAAAATTATTATTTTTATTTATCTATTATCGTTTTATACTTATAAATTTTAAAATTAATATAATATCTTTAAACACAAAAACAAAATCTCTAATTCATTAAATAATTCATAATTAATTTAATTTTTCTTTCTACAATTTTGGCAGCAAAATGATTGACAAAGAGTTAGAGGACTCAGAGCTAGATTGGGCATGGCTTCCGGAAGGTATCCTTGCCTCGGTCTTAGAACGACTCACTGAATTTTGCGATTTCATTCGATTTCGTTCTGTTTGCCAACGGTGGCGACTATTTGGAGCAGAGAGTGATCAACATAACCATTCGCTCAAATTGCACATTCTCAAAACATGTCGAAATCAACTCCCCTTGCTTACAGCTCCTACAATGGATAACAGTAAAGAAAAAAGATCTTTTTATAGCGTCATAGATGGAGTAATCTATGACTTTCCCTTGCCTGTACCTTGCGATAGACGTTTTTTTGGTTCTTCACGTGGGTGGTTGTTCTCCATAGATAGATATCTGGTAATAAGTCTTTTAAACCCTTTTGCTAACCAAACCATTCGTCTCCCAGAATTCAAAGAACCGTCAATAGATTATGAAGATTTCATTGAGACCAACGCCTGTGATTATTTTGTGATTAAAGGTACACTGTCAGCTGATCCTTCTCGAACTCCAAACAATTATGAAGTCGTCGTTATTTACGGCGAACACAATCGACTGGCTGTTTACAAATCGGGTGACGAAACTTGGACGTTCTTACACTTGGATAAAGACTATAATTTCATTCAAATTATGTATCATGACATGAAATTGTACGGTCTGGGTCCTGGGGGTCGACTTATGCGTGTTGATGTTGCTAGCAATAAAGCTGAAGTCATTATTGAAAACACGGACTTCAATACTGTTTTATCTTATCTCGTGAGTTCAAAAGATGGGGAAGGAGATCTACTATTAGTTCAACGAATTACGGTTGACGTTGGCAGGGAATATGCTCATTATAAGACTGTTACATTTAAGGTTTTCAAGCTAAGTAAGAATGAATGGATTCAGATGGAGAGCATTGGTGATCAAACTTTATTCTTGGGAGACAATGATTCTATGTCAATTTTGACAACAGATTTTCCTTGGTGCAAGTCAAATTGCATATATTACATTGATCATGCTTATGATACTGGCTCGTATTTTCGTCTTTACGGTTGTGAGGGTGTTGAGGATGATACAGGTTATTTTAACCTTGAAGATGGAAGTTTTGGTTTGCATTACATAACACCTCCTTCAAATTTACTATCAACAATTTGGATCCTTCCAAATTTCAAGGAGAAACCTAATAAAATTTGGTAAACTTTTTGCTAGATTATATTTCATTTCAGTGGCCGATGTTCTTTTTTCCTTTCATTAAATAAAGTTGTAATTCAGTTCTCTTTATGAACTTCATTTTCAGCTCAATATTTAATTTAACTTCGATTATTTACTTCCTTTATGTGTTTTTATTGTTCTATTTTTTCATGTGTGTTTAAATTTGTATCGACAGACTTGTTTGATTTAACTATAACTAGTTTTAGCCCCGCGCTAAGCACGGGTCTTGAAATAATTTTTTCGTTTATTTTATTTGATTATTTAAATATAATTTATATTTATTATTTTTGAAAAAATATTTTGTATTAGTTAGTAGGGTTTGTATTGTTTTTTTTTTTTTTTTTATTTCAGTGGGTGAACTGTGTATTATTTTGCAATGTTTGAATTTTTATTTTTTTTTAAATTTTGTAATATTTACTTTCAATTACTATCGTGAATATTTTACTTTTGGGTGTCGGAATTAAAAATATTGTTTAATGTTTGATAAATAATAAAAAATTTAGTTCAACATAATTTTTAATTTTAAAGAAATATGCGTGTTCAAAATATTTAAAATGAAATTAATTAACAAATACTCTTAATAATTTAAATATACTCAAAAATGTTGAGAAAGAAGGAATATAGTGTTGCTGAGCTCCCAAAAAGTTAGAATGTTATAGAAGGAAGAGGAAGAGACAATAAGAGTCCCTAAAAATTGCACCGAAAAAATATCAAACAAACGTCATCATTTTGAACTTCATTACTACATTACTAATACATGAAAATCCCAAGAAATATGGCCTACTTCATAATTTATTTATTTTAATAATGTGTCCTAATTTCAAATGTACAGTTACTTATAAAAGATAAATTATTCTATTTGATGTTATGATGTTCAATAATATCATTTATTCATCCCCTCAAACAAAATAAAATGACAATATTAATAAAATCTTCAAACCATCAAATGAAACACGTACAGAGAAAACCCAACACTTTACACACAAATCAGACCTGAATTTCATGCAAAAAATAAAAATAAAAATAAAAATAATGAATACATTTCTCACTTTTAGCTTGACATATCAACTAATGATCTGGTTCTTTCAGTCGACGTCGATCTCAATCTTAAAGCCCTTGTATAAAGAATTGCACATAACCCGAACTAATTATTTTACAATTGAATTATAAGATGTTGGTAAGTTCTTAACATATATATTGGTAATGTATTGATAATAGTAAAAGTTTAAAGAATAAACAAAAGAATATATAAAAATTTAGACAATTTTAAAGTATGTCAAATTATGGGGTGAAAAGAAAAGAATCCTTATATAAAGAGTATTTTGGAGTCCTCTCAAATTCTAACCATTAGTGACATTATATGTTTTTAATGGAATTATGACAATAAAATGATTGAAAACTTTTGATATACTTACACATTAAAAGTATTAAATTGGTAGAATTATGATAATAAAATCAAGTGAAAAATACTTCTAGTAATTAGAATATACTCAAATTTATGAGAAATAAAGAAAATAGAATTGGTGAACTCCTATTCATTTAAAAAAATTATTCTTATAATTCTCTTAAAAAAAATTATAATTTTGGTTTTTAAATTCTGTTTATGTAAATATATTTATAATTTTTTTTAATACTTTTGGGATCAAATAATGGTTCCTACATTTTTTTAGTATTTAAAAAGTATTTCTTGCTAATTTTTTAGAATTTAAAATTATTATGAGAATTAAAAATTGTTGATTTATGTAATACATTTTCTATTCTAATTGTTTTTTTTTTTTAGTACTTAAAGAGTACTTGTTGCTGAAATTTTTAAATTTAAAATTTCTCTAAAAATTAAATATTTCTTATCTATGAAATTTAATTACACTTTATATATAAGTTGTTTAATTTAATTTTTTTGAATTATTTGATTAAGTTTTCATATGAGATTTTATTTACTAATATTTTAACTCGGTTATAAAACATTAGGATTGTAGATTTTCTATTTGTAATTATAATTATTTTTTGAAATTAAAAATAATTATATATTTTAATATTATTATTATTAATTTTTTGTGAAGTTTTCAAAAGGCTTGGAGGAGGCTTATTGATGAAAAAAGAAAAAGGAAAAAAAAAACATAAGAATTTAGAAAGAGGTGATAATAATTAATAGAAAAAAAAATAAAAACTCACTAAAAAGCTTGAAAGAGTCATTCTTAAATCTCATTGAAAATTTCTCTCTCCTTCTATTTTTACATATTAGTATTAGACTAGTTTTAGAATATAACATTACGCAAGTCTAGAAAAAAAAATTATATTCATATATATTTTTTATTTAAAATATTACAAATGAAACACAATTAATCTTTTAATTTATTGTTAACTTATAGAAAAAATAAATTTTATTTTTGAGATATAAAAACAAAATTATAATCTAGAACAACTTTAATGCCAAACTATGAAACTATTAATATTCATCATTCATATTTATTTAAAAAAAAAATAATAAGTAAAATAACTTTCTAGATAAATTTTTAATTTTTGAGTTTTTTTTTTTTTTTTTAAATAATAGTTTTTAAATACGAGATTTTTATTGTTATTCAAGAGTTAGTTCAAATAAAAATATTAACCAGTTATGTCGTAATTTAGCCTTTTTGGAAAATATTGTTAGTGTATAATTCTTGAGAGTTAAAAAAAGTAATAGATGGACATTTATACTATTGTATATATAATGGAGAAACCCTAACATTCCCCATCATTTTTCAATTGCCCTCTTTCTTGCTCTCACCATTTTTTAGCCGCAACCCCCACAATCACCATCGCTGAAGTCGAAGCCAAGTTTCACGCTGCCACATTTGTTTATATTTGCTACGCCGACCATCACCACCGCCAATGTCGAAGCCAAGCCAATCATGTTTTCTACCGTCATTCGTGCTCTTCCAACATTGGTAGCACGTGAATATGCCGCTACTTACACTCGCAAATATACGAAGTCAAAGTTTTAGAATAGTGGATCGGTTAAAATCGGGTATCGTGTCCACAGGGAAAGTATGAATAATTGAGTACCGCAATTTACGTAGTCTCATATTATCCTGACGATTCAATTTGGTATTTAAATTAAATTAATTAAAACTACTCCTAAGGATTAATTCTAATTACACTAATTAACTAGGGATCGATTTTATTCACTTAGTACCTATTTGGCTTAGTTTAGTTATCAATAACATTTATTATCACATCCAACACTCTTGGTATCTATAACTCACTCGCTCCCTCTTCCAAGTGGAAAGCGAGCGAATACATGACTTCGCATTGATGCCGAAGTCCCTCTCGAATGCCTTTTCGAACACATAGCCATGTGAGTCTTGACCCAACCACATGGATTGCACACTCTCCAACTCTCTCCCGAGTTATTGATCGTCGTGTTGTATTTAACCCTAGTCCGAATCCGGGGTTACCTCTTCCGAGTGTCAAACCCCGTACGCTCTATTTATCGTAACAAGCATAATAAACGTGAAATAACGGTAAACACAATTAGAATTGGATAACAAACCATTAAAATTAACTTATATTCAACCAAAAAGGTATTTACATGAATTACATCTAACCCTAGTTAATATTTAACTAAACTAACATGATCTTGGCCATTAGAACATTAAACCAAGAGGAAATCACACTAAAACATTAAGATACAAAGATAGAACAAGGAAAGAAAAATCAAATCTTAAAGTGGAGTGGTCCACTTTCGCTAGAGATTGATCTGCTATTGTTCTTTTTCTTCTGCATGTGAATCTTCCTCTTCGATCTCTTCAAGATTGGCCAAGGATCACTTCCTAAACTAATATATTCTACTCCTAAATTATATAAGGTGCAAGGGGTCTCCAATCATCCAAGAGTTCTTAAGGGAAGTGGAAGAATAGGTATTAATAGGCACAAGGTTTCAAAATATCTCAAAATATCTATTTTGTTGTGCAGAGCCCACGGCCGCGACAGTGGGCTAAGTTGGTTACATTCTGATCGTTCATGGCCGTCGCCATGGTACTGGCTCCCAACTCTCTGATCTTTTATCGCAGCGGCCGTGGGATTCTCGCCGTGGCGGTGGGACTTTGTGTATTTTCAGCACTTTTCTGCATTCTCACCGTCGCAGCGATGGCTCTTGTGATCTTGAAACCTTGTTTATTTATCATTTCTTCACCATTTTTTCACCGTTTTTGCTCGTTTATCACTTGTTTGCTTCCCTACACCTGAATTACATAAAAACTAACAAAAACACAATTAAATATAACTAATTCACTCGAAAACTATCAAATCCAGCTTAAAAGTAGATAGGTATTTTCTACCTATCAAACACCATCACCCTCGTTTTGTTTTTCTCTCTCTCTATCTCTATTTCTCAAATCTGGAAAATTCCAGATCTGAGAAATGTGGTTCGTGTTTATCGTTTATTTCGCCGACGTCGTTTGTGTTCTCAAGTTGTTCATGCTCTAGGGGTGTATGTGTGTGTGTGTGTGTGTCTGAGCAACCCTTTTAGGCTTTTGTTTTGTTAGATTCATGTTCCACATCACTTACCTGAAAGTTCCCAAACCACTATATAAATCAAATGAGTTACTCCACTTAGCACCGTATGATTTTAAGTTGGAACCTCCTAACATGATATCAGAGTTAAGTTTATGTGTCTCTCATTCCCTCGTAGTCAAATCATCCGTGCAAGCCGGGGGTTGCACATTTCTCATCATTTCCTCGTAGTTAAATCATTCGTGCAAATCGGGGGTTGTACTCAAGGACATGTGTTAGATTCCTTTCCCACATCGCTTACCTGAGAGTTCCCAAACCACTATATAAATCAAATGAGTTACTCCACTTAGCACCATATGATTTTAAGTTGGAACCTCCTAACAAATGTCTCTTCATAGTCAATACCATATTCCTAAGCAAATCCCTTGACAACAAGTCGGGCTTTATATCGTTCAACAGAGCCATCAGAGAGCGTCTTAATATTAAATACCCATTTTCACCCAATAGGAGTTTTTCCAGGGGCAAATCTACAATGTCTCAGGTATGAGTTTTGGTGAGGGTCTGAAGTTCTTCGTCTATTACTTTCTGCTGAAGAGGATTAGTACTAGCCTACTTATAGGATTGAGGCTCATGCAGATGAAGTATAGTGAAAAAACAATAAAAATTAGAAAGGTAATATGGAAGATGAGTTACCCTGGTAGAGCGGCGAGGGTGATCTGGGGCGTGAGTGTCAACGGAAGGCGGTATAGGATCGTCAACCACAGAAGAAGTCTCAGGCATGGTCACTGGAGTTGGAAGGGTGAGATCAGCTATTGGTTTTGGAGTGGGTTCAGTTGGTGGTTCTAGGATGAACTCAGCATAAGGTTCAGGGCTAGACTCAACTGGTGGTGCTGGAGTGGACCTAACAGTAACTGAAACTGTATTATCTGGAAATAACTCAATGGATGGATCAATAAAGAATCTGGAGTTGGTGAGGGTTGACACGTCAAATTACCGTAGGGAGAAAAACATTTGATGTTCCCAAAAGACGACATGTCACGAGATACGAAGGATTTTAGAAATGGGAGCCCAGCACCGATACCCTTTATGTTCGACACTATATCCAAGAAAACAACATAGACGAGCCCTTGGTTCCAGTTTATTGTGTTCATGTGGTTTGAGAAGAACAAAACAGGCGCAACCAAAAACTCTAAGTTCAAAGTAATCGGGAGTTTTACCGAAAAGGAGTTAAAATGGAGACTGGTTTTGGATTGTAGTGGAAGGGACACGGTTTATTGTGCAGACGGCTGTGAAAGCTGCCTCACCCCGAAATTGCTTAGGACATGCTAAAGAAATAAGGAGAGCGCGAACTGTGTCAAAAATATGTCTATGTTTACCTTCAGCTCGTCCATTTTGTTGGGATGTACTAGGACACGAGCCATAGGAAAGCATGCCATTTTTGCAAAGCATGTTAAGAAAAACACTATCCTAGTATTTCATTGTATTATCTGAGCGAAAAACTTTGATATTTCTAGAAAATTGGGTTTGAACCATAGAAGAAAACTCAGAATATATTTGGAATAATTTGGATCGATGTCTCATAAGGAATAACTATGTATATCGAGAATAATAGTCCACAAAGATAACAAAGTAATGAAATCCACCCATTGAGGCATGAGGAGAAGGCCCCCAAATATCAGAATAAATTAGATCAAAGGGTGCAAGAGAAATAGACTGACTCTCTTTGAAAAGTAGGGCTGATTGTTTTGCAAGTTGGCAATAAATACATTTGAAGAACTCATACTGAACTGAACTTAGCTGACCGCTAGAGATAAGCGGTTGGAGTCAGTTAGATGAAGTGTGGCCTAAACGAGCATGCCTAAGTTGGGATGGTGAGAGAGACACTGGTGGTTGTAAAGATAAGGATGAGGAAGAGGATACTAGTAGTAGTAAGGTTGCACAGGTTGGTGAAGGGATATTTGGTTGTGGTGATGGTAGACTTGGAGATAGAAAGTGTACACTGGTAAGGTCAAATAGATGTCCAACCTTACGACTAGTCTCAAGAGTTTCTCCTGTCTGAGGATCCTGCACACGACAACCACTATTAGAAAATATGATTTCAAATCCCAATTCACAAAGTTGCCCAATAGACAAGAGATTTAAGGTGAATTTTGGAATCAAATACGTGTTAGGAATAGAAAGATAAGAAGTAGAAACTTGATCGGTATGTGTAACAGGCATTTTAGAACCATCAGCAGTATGAATACTAGGGATATTCATTGCAGATAGTTTGGTTGAAAAAATATTGGGATCAGATGTCTTGTGATTACAACAGGCAAAATCAAATAACCAAGATGAATTACCTATAGTAAGTGAGAAAGCAGGAGAAAGATTTGTACCAATATTAATTTTGGAGAAGATATGAAGGAGGAATGAGGTCAAATCTGCAATAGACATGGTGACAGTAGAGGAGGTATGGTCTGAATCCTCTTTGGCATTGAAAATGTGCGAAGAACCCATAGACATCGCTGTTGAACCTGGAGAAGTTGTCGTTACAGATGGATTTAGAATGCCAAAATTATCCAGGAACCGATCTATACTCATGAAGAACCGATTGAGAGCCCCTTGAACCAATCAAATCTCCATGATGAACCGAATCAATAATATAAAGAGAACTATGTTGTATAATCCGAATTTATTTTGACAAAGATCACAGATAGATTCAAAATGCTGAAATTGTCCAGGAACCAATATTGAATTTTCAAGGACCGGATGAAAAATTGATGAACCGGTGTAGGAACCACACGGATATAATAGAAAGTATATTATATGAGCCTCAAATCACAAAACAGAGGCCAGAAACAGAATCAGAATGTCAAAAAATCTTAGGAATCGGTCCAAGTTTGCACAAAATCGATCAAAAAATGTTTGAACCAGTCCGAAGGAAATTACCTCAAGAAACTAGTGACGTGGCGGTCAGAGAATGATGTGGTGGTCAAATTCGATGACGTGGCACTGACGTGGCAGAAGAAGATAGAGTGAAAGAGGCACGTAGATCTGATGCGATTTTGGGGACAGCCTGTTCAGGCCGCGCGTGTAGGTGCGTGCAGCGGAGGACGATGATGAGCCTTGCGTATTTGGAATCGCCTCGTCAATATGATTCTGACTATATATCATGAGACAGATTTGGAGCCCTAGTTGAGGCGTTAGAGCCCAAAATCCGAGACTTCGAAGGGTGGTGGTATTGTGGGCTGTTGGAGGCACGTGCATGCGCGCCTGGACTCCGTTGGCGGTGATTTTGGTTGCGTTATATTCATCTCTTCAAGACGAAAACCATGGTATGGTGTTTGGTTATACCAGACAAGGGACGAAATCTATAGTAGCGACGAAAGTCTTGGAAGAATAAGGGCGACGACAATAGCGGTGATAGCGGAAGCATTAGGGTTACGAAAATTTTATTGATAATAGGTACAAGAAAGACTTGCTATTGATACCATGTTAAGATAATTAAAAAGTGGAGAATGAATCATGTATTGATATCATGAGAAAGATACAAAAATAATATAACGATATAAACATATTTATAGGGGAAGTAAGGGCTAGAGTTTTGCCCTAATGGGCCACTTGGGCCAAGCCCATATAATACATTAACATATTTCACAAGTAGTTTTGACACTTATTTCACAGCCATTGAAGCAGAGATACAAGTGATTCATATGGGGATTCCGATTGCAGCAGATAGGGACATCCCCAGACTCGTCATTGAAATGGATTCAGCAGAAACGGTGGCCTTGATCTTAGATGACTGCAATTATTTTCTTCAGCACATTTTGAGGGAGGCAAACAAATGCACAGACCACTTGGCTAAATGATGAATGAAGAGAAACTTCGATTTAAAGCTTTTGGAGACTCCCGGAGGACATGACGGAGATGTACTGGCAAAAATGGATATTGTCGCTTTTGATAGGATACCATAGGTATTCTTTTTTTTTTTTGGTGAATAAAAGGTTCAGACAGAAACATAAAACACAACAATAAAGCAAAAACAAATTAGGGCCTCACATAGGCCAGACCCGCCATATCCGCATCAATGGTCGCTTGCATATCGTCGGGAAGAAAATCAAGAAACACAAAAGTATTTTCATCCGTACCCTTATTAGCAAGGAAGTCCACACACTGATTACTTTCTCAAAGAGCATGTTGGATTGTTCCTTCCACCTCCCTAAGAAGTGTCTTGCAATCCTCCACTAGCGCTTTGTACGGGAGCTCGAAAGGGCAAGAATTGTTAATAAGTCTAAGCGTTAGGGCCGAGTCCGTTTCGATCATCACACCTAAGACATCTTTCTCTCGGAGAAGCTTTAGCCCATTGAAGATGCCTGTGAGTTCTGCTTCAAGACATGTACAATCTGGCAGATAGCCTTGGAAGCCCCAAATCCATTCACCCGACTCATTTCGCAACAGTCCTCCGAAACCACCTTTTCCAGGGTTTCCTCTAGCGCTACCATCAACATTAAGTTTCCATTTACCTACCGGGAGAAAAGACCAAGAAATTAGTCTAGCTTGATTAGCAATAATAGATCCATTTTTTTTAGGAAAGCATTTAAACATATCTTGAGCAAAGAAGTGAATGTTGTTCAAGATAGTATTTAAATTACTCCTTTTAGCATTAATAGATTCTATATTTCGTTCCTTCTAAATATTCCAAAGGGTTGAAATGATAATATAGAATTTAAAAGAACAACTCCCTTTGAGCTTAATGGAAAACCAATCTTCAAGCAATCCTACATGAAAAGAAATGATCTTGGAAACCTGCAAAACAGAATTCCAAATTTCCCCCGCTTTGGGACACTTTCTCAACATATGATCAATGTCCTCAAAATGAGAGGAGCATCGTGCACAATTCGCCGTAACCGTGGAGGACCATTTGGCCCTAAGGCTATTTGTAAGTAGTCTTCCTCTAAAGAATCGCCAAAGAAAAAATTTAATTTTTTCCGGCACCCGAAGTTTCCAAATCCAATACCAAGAAATAGTGTTTTTCCGATCAAAATTAATCAAGAGTTTATAGACCGACGAGATGGAAAATCTTCCGTTTTCTGAGTGCCCCCAAGAAGGGGCATCCCTAGGGGACACAAATTGAGCAATATAAATACGGTTTATACTTTCCACCTCCGAGTTGCTTAACCCCAAGGAAACATTGGTGAGATTCCATGACTGGTTAGGGTCGATGAGATTGCTAAGTGGAAGTAGGGAAGAGGTGTTGTCTTCCCGGGACACTAAAGGTCCCTTACCACACCACCAATCTTGCCAGAAGTCAATGTCTTTCCCATCACCCACAATCCATTTCGAACCCTCATTAAGAAGGTTTTTTGTTTTAAAAATACCATTCCAAATAAACGAGGCTCCCTTAGGCGCCGGCCAAAGTCGGGGATTGATTGGAATATTATATTTTATGGTTAGTACCTTCGCCCAAAGGGCGTTAGATTCGGAGATAATATTCCATCCACGTTTGGATAGATAAGCCAAGTTGGCCAAGTTCGTGTTGCGAAGGCCCAAACCACCCAACATCTTTGGTAAACAAACTTGGTCCCAATTAACTAAATGAAATTTCCTAATGTTTTCTCTTTCGCCCCAAAGAAAGCTTCTATTTAGTTGATCAATTTTAAGGGAGATACTTCTCGAGAGGAGGGCAACTTGCATGGTATAGGTGGGTATGCTAGAAAGAACCGATTGAACAAGAGTGGCTCTACCGACCAACGAAAAAAATTTAGGTGGTGTTTGGTAACTGTTTTTGTTTCCATTCCAGCAGTGAGATGGGAATGGGATGGGATGAGATGAGAATTTTGTTTCCTTCTTGGGAGCAGAATCGCATTTGATAACGATAATTTATTTATTTTTTGATTTTGGGAAGAGAATCGCGTTTGGTAACGATTTTATCCTAAAATAAAAAAATAAAAAAAAATGAGATTTTTTTTTTTTGTTTGGCCGGATGGTGGCGGTGACGGCGACTATCCGGGTGGGTGATGGTGGCAGACCACCGGCGGTAGGCGGCGCCGGAAGTTGTCAGGTGGCCGGTGGCAACGGTAACCGACCAGTGATGTCGAAGGTGACCGGCGACAGTCGCCGAAAGATGGCCGGCGGCGGTGGATGGTGGTCGGCCGGCAGATGAACAGTGAAATTGGTTTTGGGAATAGAATGAAAATTATGATAAACAACTTTTGTTTATTTCTCATTTCTTAAGAAAAAAATGGGCACAATTCTCAAATGGGAGTGGAATGGAAACGAAAACAAAAATTACCAAATGCTATTCCCAAACAGAATTCCCAAAAATCTGGGAGTGGAATGGAAAATTCTGAAATGGAAACGGGTACTAAACGGGACCTTAGCTTTCCATGTTATTATATAGTGTACCCCCAAAAAAAATAAAATAAAAATTGACATGTTATACTCTTTCTATGTTTCTCACAAATTGTACCTGGGTTTCTGTAGTCATTCTTTCCTTCGCCAATAAGTTGTAACACCAACAACATTCAAACAAAAATGACCCAAATTAAATAAACAAGCAATCCAACATTCAAACCCAAATTAAAACTACTTTACACCAGCAAAATTAGACATTAAATTTTATGATTAAACTAATGACAGAGACAAATACTCCCTCAGTTTTAACATATTTAGATAATGGAGAGTAAAGAATCCATGCGAAGTCTGTCACAATTGACCGAACGTGTAACAGCAAAATGAATTTGTATTTATCAAAGGTAAATTTTATATTTGTTTTTAAAAAAAAAAAATAAAAAAAAACCAGAACATTGTCTCACTAATTGTCTAAGTGTTTAAAGTCCTACCCCAGTTCTGTGCTAAAAGAATTTATCCCAATTCTACAATTTTAGACCCCGGTCTAATAAGTCGGACGGGCCTCCAAATCCGTGAACACCCGAGCAACATTTATTTATTTAAATTCATATAACTTTAATTTCACTAAAATCTTCTCAGATGTTCATTTGCTACCCTAAATTATTTTATTTTTATTTTTATATATAAAAAAATAAAAAAATACACTATATAATAATTTCCTTGAAAAACTATTATTATTTAACAGCAAAATCTTCGGGCTCGGGCCATGTTTTTGGGCCAAGTTTTGCTTGGGTCACATTATTGGGCCGAAATTAATTGAGCCTCATTATATAATGTTGGGTTAGTCTTTTGATTTCAAATTCGATATTGGCTTATTGTCATTTTACACAATTTTGTTAACTATTTTATTGTTGCACTTAAATATGAATTACAAGATAGTAAGTGATGACGAAAATACTCTTATAGTGTAAAATACCATTCAATCAAATCACAAGACACATTGTATAACTAACCTTACAATAATAAATTAAGTGAATATAGATATCCATTATACAAAACAAGACGGACATAAAAGCTCTAAAAATTTCTCAATGATCACGTCATAAGAGATAAAAAAATGGTTCAAATTAAAATAAAATATAATATAAATACACATATTTTATATTTATATTTAACCTTATATATCTTACATTTAATCGAGGAAATAATATTAAAAAAAAAAAAAATTATCATTGAGAACTATTTACAAAATTAGAAATATTACAATTGCATTAAAACTCGGTAGGGAGAGCTTTGCCGCTCTTGTGATCCAACCCAGCTCGATCTGGATTAGTTTTCGTGCTAATGATTAATCTATGAATTGTGATCAACTTTATGGTGCCGTGTGGTGTGGGGACTGATAAATTAAGAGAGTAAGATGATAAGCGAAGAGAAAACTACATGTACGAGAGTAGAAAAAGTTTGAATGGACATAACTTTGCTCTCGGTGGTCCGTTCGGGATGAATTTTTTTTTTTTTCCAGGGATGAAGCTTGTGGCAGGAAGGAAGCACTCCGTTCGGTTTGGTCGAGTATTTTTTTAAGTAACGTCTATTTTCATTATCAATTTTGGATTTGAAGTGTTAGATGACAATCATAGGATCTGCTTATAATTACCTCTATCTACATTATATGTTTTCATATTTTATTCATGTGGCTTATAATACCCTATTACTCATAATAAATTAAGAAATTCCGAGAGGAGACGACACTTGAAAAATTATAATTAATTTTAGTAAATAACATTATGTTATATCCAATTAATTCATAATTAATTTACAAAAAGAGTATAATATATATGTTGGAGTAATTTAATAATTAATTTCTTAATTTACTATAATTTTACGAGAATGGTTAATATATAATTAATTTTACTTGTGATGATTTAGATAAAATTAATAAAAGATTTCTATGGGGAGAAACTGAGGATAAGAAAAAATTTCATTTAGTAAATTTAGAGAAAATCTGTCTTAACAAAGATAATGGTGGGTTGGGAATTAAGAAAGCCAGAGTGCTTAATGATGCCTACATGACTAAACTGGGTTGGAATATTCTCAATAATGATGATAAGCTTTGGACAAAAATTATCAAAGCTAAATATAAAATTGAGGATAGTCCAAGTTTTTGGGAGAAAAAGGCTAATGGATCTCATATCTGGAAAGAGATTTCTAAAAATAAGGATGACCTTATTAAGGGTATTGAATGGAGAGTGGGAAATGGTGCTAAAATAAACCTCTGGAGCGAGCGATTGATGGTGTGGTAAAGGGCCGTTAGGAGATACCCCCGTTTTTCTCAAGAAGATGTGGCAGTGTGGCAACTTGAAAATTCAGGTTTATTCTCTTTAAAATCAACCTACATGGAAATTGATAAGGTGGAAGTCATGGGTACTAATCCTATTTGGAATTGGATTTGGAAACTCAAGATACCACAAAATATGAAACATTTTCTCAAGCTAATTGGTCATAAAAAAACTAATTACCAATGAACATGTGGCTAAATGGAAGAATGATTGTCAAGTTTATGTGAAAGGTGTAAAGAAACTAATGAGTCGATGGATCTTGTCCTGAGGAACTGCCAGAAGGCTAAAAGAGTTTGGCTTCATTTTTTTAGTCCTGGTCAGGTACTTTCTTTTAACATGTTAAATGTGCAGGATTGGATTAAGGACATCATCAAAGGGAAGAATTCTCATCCTCAATCTTCTTATCTTTTTCTTGCTATTTTATGGGATATCTGGAAGAGAAGAAATGGAGAAGTGATTGAAGGAACACAAAGAGATTGTTATATTGTGATTCAAAAAATCTTAAGACTTAAAAATGATCTAGCGAAATCTTTTTGTCCTAAAAGATCGGACCCCTTGAATTTTAATCATGACATCTCTAATAGATTTCTCTTACATGCAGATTTCTTCAAGATGAAAACGAATGGGTGTGCTCGAAGCATTACCGGGAAAGGAGGATTAGGAGGCCTTCTTAGAGACAAGCATGGCATTTGGCAGTTTGGATTCTATGGATATTTGCAGAATTGCAACAACCCTGAAGCGGTAAGAAGAGTTCATAAATGGATCTCAACTCTGGTCCTCAAAGAATATTTGAAAGTTATCATTGAGATTGATGTTGTCGAAGCCGAGAAGTTCTTATTGGAATATTACCTAAAGAATCATTGATACAAATCGTGGATTGATGATTACAAGCGTATGATACAAGAGAATGACTATGTCATTCAAGTCACAACTAGAGAAAAAAATCAATGCGCAGATTATATGGCTAACATTGGAGCGGATATGGAAAAAGATTTTATAATTATGATTAATCTTCCGGAGGGAATGACTAATATGTTGCTTAGGGAAATGGACTCGGAAGCACACTTTATGTGCCCGTAATTTTTTATTTTGTTTTGTTTTGTTTGTTTTCTGATGTATCAAAAAAAAAAAAAAAAATCCTAGACAAAGTGTAACTAAAATATATATATAAAAGCCACATTACTTTGCAGATCATATGATTGAGCTATGGCTTATGTTACAAAAATATAAGCCATTTTATCCAATATGACTTGCACTCCTTCGGTAATTTACATATTTGTTTTCTCATTTTTTTATTTTTTTTTGTCTAATATTTTTTTTTTTAAATATTAGCCAATTTATTATCAATAATGGGTACCATAATTCAAGTCTAGGGTGGTCGTAACCTATGCTCTGATACCATTTGTTATGGCCCAATTTTTTAGGGATAAAGACCTTTTTAGTCCCTGAAAAATGTCTTGGGTGTCCAATTGGCCCCTAAGAAATACAATTCAACAATTTGGCCCTTGAGATTTCAAAATAGTGTCCAATTGACCCTTCAAACGAATTCTGTGAAGTCAATCTAACGGTTAACGTTAGTTGAAGGATATTTTGGTCTTTTCATTCATTAGGATTAATGGATAAAGACTTTTTTGGTCCTTGAGAAATACCTTGGGTGTCTAATTGGCCTCTAAGAAGTGCAATTCGACAATTTGACCCTTGAAATTTCAAAATAGTGTCTAATTGGCCCTTCAAGTGAATTCTAAAACGAACACCACTACCGAAATGAACAACACTACCAACAAACACCGAAACCGAAAACGAAGAACACCGGCGAACCTTAGGGTTTCGATTTCGATTTCGAAATCGAAACAGAAAATCGAAGAACACCGCCGAACATCGCCGCCAAAACGACGAACACCATCGAAATAGAAAATCAATTCCGAAACTAGGTTTCGATTTCGATTTCGAAATCAAAACCGAATAACATGGCACAAAGAATACCGCCGAAAAGCACCACCAAAACGATAAACACCGCCGAAATCGAACCTTGTGGTTTTGATTTCTATTTCGAAATCGAAACAGGAAATCGAAATCGAAGAACACCGCCGAACATTGCCACCAAAACGACGAACACCATCGAAATCGAAATAGGAGATAGAAACAGGAAATCGATTTCGATTTCGAAATCAAAACCGAAGAATATGGCACGAAGAACACCGTCGAACACTACTACCAAAACGACTAACACTGCCGAAATCGAACCTTACGGTTTGATTTCTATTTCGAAATCGAAACAGGAAATCGATTTTGAAATCGCCTCTCCGACCGTCGTAAAGTTCCCACTCTCGTCCTTCGCCACCACCAGATCAAATTTCGTCATGTTCACCGCCGCCTGAAGCAACGCTTGGTCCTTCTTCTTAATCCACCTCGGATAACCAGTGCGGTATTTCGAGAAAGTCTCTCCGACGGAGAATTTCGGAGAAGACGATGAGGAATTCAATTTCTTCAGAATCGCCAAAGAATTGCTCATAGCGGCGGTAAGGGATAGCAGCGGCGGAGAGGAAGAAATCTAAAAAAAATGAAAGAAAAAAAATATTTTTACCCCCTTAAGTTTAACAAAATATGTAAATAGGTCTCATTTTATTAGTAAGTATGAAATGACACATTTACTCTTGGCCAGACGTCAGGTGCTTGTCACGTGACTTTTGCCATCCAAAATCCCCAAATTTTACTAATGAAACCCGACCTAAGGGCCAATTGGACACTATTTTGAAATATCAAGAGCCAAATTGTCGAATTGCATTTCTTAAGAGCCAATTGAACACCCAATGCATTTCTCAAGGACCAAAAAGGTCTTTATCCCCAAATCCTAATGAATGAAAAGACCAAAATACCCTTAAACTAACATTGACCGTCAGATTGACTTCACAGAATTCACTTGAAGGGCCAATTGGACACCAAAGACATTTCTCAGGGACCAAAAAGGTCTTTATCCCAATTTTTTAGGGATGTCACGCGTTTTCTCCCTTTGGAGAATTAATATTAAAACTGAATAATCAATATTTTATTACTCATAAATCTGGGAAAATTTACAAACTATAGCGATAATTATAATTATACATTTATTGAGTCAATTTTACAAAAGTAAATAATAAATACAATTATTACAAATTAAATAGAAATTCAAAAAAAAACTTATGCGCAGCACCATTTTCATCAGTCCTGCAATAAAAACTATAGGATTGTGAGTCAAAATCCTGAAATTTTTTAATCCTTTTACTATGTGTATTTAATCAATCCACAAATAAACATATAAACATATTCGTCACATAATTTTCACGTAATAATCCTACATATTTCATGAAAATTAACAACAATTTTAACATGAATCACATAATAGAAAAAGAGAGATTATATACAAATATTAAAAGATTTAAAAATTTGAATTGAAATTCAAACCGAAATCGCCACTGCATAAATAGATTTTTATTATTATTTCCTGACATCAATTTTCAATCAGGAGATCACTGAATATATTAGCACATGTGTATTTGATGTTTTCCTTAATATATATATATATATATATATATATATATATATATATATATATATAGTATTTTTTTTTTTTTAAACTTAAGAAGACAGAAATGCATGTTATATATATGTTGTTGAAACATATGAATTTTTTAAATTGTTTTTTAAAAGAAAGTGTCAAAAGTTTTCCCTCTATTTCCTCTATCTTACATTGGTTGGGAGAAGAGGTGATGAGGAGTATAACAAGGGGCATGTGGAAT
The DNA here is from genome assembly GCA_016647705.1 of Eucommia ulmoides. Taxonomy (NCBI): domain Eukaryota; kingdom Viridiplantae; phylum Streptophyta; class Magnoliopsida; order Garryales; family Eucommiaceae; genus Eucommia; species Eucommia ulmoides. The sequence continues at coordinate 44,419,042 of CM028331.1, forward strand.
ACTTGGAGTGTACCCCAAGGGGTACCCATATTTTTGTAGAGGGGAGAGGAGCTACATTCCTACTGGTTTACCACACATGCGTGCGCACCGCCGCCGTCGTCCGTCCGGCCGTGCCGAGTCGAGTTGCGCACGTGATGAGATGACACTTAATTTTCTAGACAAATTTTTTAATAATTATTTAATAAAAAAAAATGAACCTGAAAAGTTTTTATTTGATTTGGTAAAACCAGATCAGTTTTTTTAGGACCAGGTTTTACTCCCTCATTCCTAAAATATCTCCCCTACTTCCGAACTGCTAGAAAATGTTTTGAGTCCGTTCAGTTTTGATTTGGCTTTTAAATATGGACATTTCTTTTCCAGTTTTGATATATACCAAAAAAAAATGGAAACTGTTCTTCACCTGTTTTCCAAATCAATTTATTTTCATTTTTTTTTCTTTTCTGTTTAAACGGCCAGTTTGTTCAGATCAGATTCATTCGATTAATCTGTACAATTTTTTTATTTCGGTTTTCAAGTTGTATTTCGAGCAGTTTGTTCGTTTATTCGAACTGTGTGGGGGTGTTTAGTATTTAGGCCTTTTACCTTGCAAAGAATGTCCTAAACAGAGGTGATTCTGGGCTGTTTTATCTTGGGGACGACGGGGCTGTTATACTTCTTGCACAACTCTTGGGCAGAGCTGCGAAACGCCTTAAAGAGAGTGACCTAGTCTGCGACTCAACCCAAGAAAATTTGGTAACTTCATTGTTTATTTTAATTATGCAGCAACAATTTTAAAATGTTATATCTTCTGCCATGTTTTCAATTACCGATTTAAGTATGTTGTTTCGTGAATATGTTTGTGTTAATCATGTTGTTTCGATTAATTCTTTTTCGAATTACGGATCCGTGGATCTGCGTTAATTTTTTAGTTCTAAGAGTGTTAAATTTGTTGGATTACATGCGTTCGTAGGATTACTAGTGAAATGTTTTAAGCTTTTTAGGGTTTCCATCTTCTGCATAATATATATATATATATATATATACACACATTGATTTGTTTGGGTGTCAACATCTGGTTTTTTGGGTTTTTTGTTTATATTCTTGGTAAATTTCACTTTTGCCCCTAATGTTACAATCACTTGCCTATGTAGTACATAACAATTATTGTTGAAATTGGTTTACTTGTGGGATGTTGAATTTGGTCAAGCTTTTGTAGTGTTCTGTTTATTAGTTGAATCCATGAAGAACTAAGGTTAATTAACTATGTGGTTTCATGTGTGCAAGCATTTTTCTGGTGATCAAGCATGTTTCCGTTTGCATGTGGGTTCTAGTTGTAAATTATTTTAGAGCTTTTACACTTTGTACCCCTGACATTTTTAACTAAATCCTACATGATCCCTTTGATTTCAATTATTATTTTATGTTTATACTTTGAAATTAAAATTGGTTTACAAGTCATGTGGGTTATTCAAAGTGGTCAGGTAATGTAGTGCTTTTAGGAATCATGTGGGTTATTCAAAAATGGAATCTTGTGGGTTGTTTTTTGGAGCCTTTTTACATTTTGAACTCCTGATTTTTTAAAGTGAGTTGTTGAAACTTGAAAGAAGTTTATCATGCGAATTGGTTATAGGTTTCCATGTGAATTATTTCACAGGCCTTACCTTCTGCGATGCAGTGCTTGTAGTATATCATGTGAATTATTTTAGAGCTTATTACACTAAGAACCCCTGATGTTTAACCAAAATATCAAAATGGTCCCTATAGTTTTTAATTTGAACCATAACACCCTAAAGTTTGCAATTGTTTCAATTACGAAAATTGTTCATAAAATTATATTTTGGAAGTATGTTTCTTGATGAACAGTTTCATGTTACAGTTTTCATTGACAAATTGCCCCTTAGTTGGAAAGATTTTAGGAGTACTATTAGTCCCAAATAAAAGAATTTTCTTTAGAAAGTTTGGTTACTAGTCTTCGTATTGAGGGGCAGCAAAATCAATAAGATGAAGTGCTCGTTGTTTCCAACAACGTTCACAGTAAATCATTATCTATTATTCTGAAACCTAAATAAAAAAAATATGAAGAATCAGAATCGTAACCACTTTAACCAGAATATGAATGTTTATCAAAATTAGAATGGACAAAAAACCCCTTCAAGAAATATTTTATGTACAGTTTAATAATTATAATTGTGGAAAGACGGGCTATATGGCTCGGTATTACCGGTTTAGAATTTGTCCTGCTCCTCAGGTGAATCTAACCGAAGACCAACTAGTGGTTATGATTTCTGAAATCAACATAGTTGGTGGATCCGAAGGGTTGAGGGTAGACACTGGTGTTTCTCACCATGTTTACTATGATTGTGCTATGTTCAGATCCTATTCTGAAACTGAGTACAAGAAAGTGTTGTTGAATGATTCCCACTCCACTATTGTTGATGATTCTAGTGAGGTGGAATTGGAGTTTACCTCTAGAAAGACTGTTATTCTTAAGGATGTACTGCATACTCCAGAGATGAGATAGAAATTGGTTTTGGGCTATCTTCTTAATAAGACCAGGTTTACTCAAACTATTGGGCTGATTTGTACACCTTAACTAAGAATAATGAATTTTATGGGGTCTTGATTAGAAATAGAAAACACTATTTTATTATGTTAATTGGTGATTACTTTAATTATACTTTTATTTCTCTCATGAAAAATAAAAGTGAAGCAATTGAAAAGTAAAATTTCACCCTATGAAATTTTTTAAAATAAGAAATCAAAATTGTCTTATTTTTATACTTGGGATTGTTTGGCATATGTTCATATTCCTAATCCTAAAATGCAAGTAGAACATATGAATGTATGTTTATTGGTTATGCAGTGAATGACAAAATATATAGATTTTATGACTTGCAAGATCATGTTATTATTGAATCTAATGACGTTAATAACTATGAACGTAAATTTCTTTTTAAATTGAAGAATAGTGGGGGCTCAACATCTAGTAACGTGCATGTCATTAGAATTAATGAATCTAATAAAGAATTAGAAATTGAACTTAGAAGAAATAAACGGCCTTGTATCACTAAGGATTATGGTTCTGATTTCTACTTATATACCTTAGAGGAGGATCCGCTCACTCTCCAAGAGGCAATGTCCTCTGTAGATGTCAATTTGTGGAAAAAGGTTATAGATGATAAAATGGGCTCTCTTGAGTCAAATAGAACTTGACATTTAGTAGATTTACCTCCTGGTTATAAAACAATAGGATGTAAATGGATTCTTAAGAAGAAATTGAAACTCGATGGAACTATTGATAAATATAAGGCTCTTCTTATAGCCAAAAGGTTTAGACAAAGAGAAAATGTAGATTTCTTTGATACTTTCTCACTTGTCTCTAAAATTACTTCTATTCGTGTGATTTTATCACTTGTTTCTATTCATGATCTACTTGTGCACCATATGAATGTTAAAATTGCTTATTAAATGGCGAATTAGAATAAGAGATATATATGTACTAATCTGAAGGATTTGTAATTCCTGGTTAAGAAAACAAAATGTGTAAATTAGATAAATTTTTTTATGGTTTGGAACAAGCACCTAAGCAATGACATGAGAAATTTGATAATCTAGTCATTTCACATGGTTTTAAAGTGAATGAAAGTGACAAATGCATCTATTATAAATCTAAAAATGATGTTTGCACTATTATGTATCTTTACGTGGATGACTTATTGATTTTTTCATGTTGTGAACAAAGTGAAATCTATGTTATGTGCTAATTTTGACATGAAAGATATTGGTGAAACAAATGTGTTCCTTGGTATTAAAATAACTAGGTCTGAAAATGGAATTTCTTTGGATCAATTTCATTAAATAGAAAAGATTTTAAAGAAATACAATTATTTTGATTGTAAACCGGCATGTACTCCTTTTGACCCTAGTGTAAAGATGTTCAAGAACATCGGTGATGGTGTTAGATAATCTAAGTATGCGAACATCATGGGCAGCCTACGACTTGCCACTAATTACACTAGACCCGACATAGCTTATGTTGTGGGGTTACTATGCAGGTTTACAAACAAATCTAGTATTGAGCATTAACATGTTTTTGAAGGGGTCATGAGGTACCTTAAAATAACTATGAACCTTGGATTACATTATCAAAAGTTTTCCGCTGTTCTAGAAGGATATAGTGATGCTGATTGGAACACCCTTTCAGATGACTCTAAGGAAACTAGTGGCTATATATTTAGCATAGTTGGTTGAGTTGTTGCTTGGAAATATAAGAAACAGATTATGTAGGCTCAATCTACTATTGAGTCTGAGATGTATGCACTAGCGTTAGCTAGTAAGGAAGCAGGGTAGTTAAAAAGTCTGCTTTGCGATACTCCTTTATGGGAGAGATTGATTCCAGTTGTCATGATCTATTACAATAGTTCTGCAGGCTATTGCAATTATTAGAACTGTTATTATAACGAAAAAAAGGTGATAAATACATCGCAAACACGACACTGTTAGGGAGTATATCTCGACAGGGGTTGTGTGAGTGGATCATGTACGATCTGATGATAACCTGGTTGATCCTTTGACGAAAGGATTAGCTCGAGAAAAGGTTTATAAAACCTCGAGAGGAATGAGACTCAAGCCCATAGATTGACGAGTCACTTGTAAGGAAAACCCAACCTATAGACTGGAGATCCCAAGAAATAAGTTCAAAGGGTACTAACAACTCATGAAATAATATTACGGGAATCATGTTATAATAATAATTTTGAGTTCTATTCCTCATATGTGTTGATTGAAGCATGATATTCTAAAGCGATAAAAGGTTAAATTTTTATTAACTCTTAATGAGATCTATACTCTATTTGGAGTGAAGTACCTAGTTACAGGAGTACTCTTAATAGACTCACCTATGTGAATGTGGAAGTGTGGCCGCTTCCTATGGAATTTTGGGCAAAATTCTCTAGAGCATTCACTATATTGGGATATACATGCATGGCCATAAAACACGGGCTTTTAGACTACACCCTGAAAGAGTTGTGTGTGTGATGTTGTTAGAAATAGAGTTCAAAACTACGAGTTACTTTAATATAATCTAAAGCATCTCCACTATGTAAAGGTTCAAGTCGATAGACACCTTTGCTTATGCAATATCTTATATTGTTTTATACTATTCTATGAAAAATTATTTTTAAAAAATTCAAGTAGGGGATTGTTGGAACATATGAATTTTTTAAATTGTTTTTTAAAAGAAAGTATCAAAAGATTTCTCTCTATTTTTCTCTATCCCACATTGGTTGGGAAAAGAGGTGATGAGGAGTATAACAAGGGGCATATGGAATACTTGGGGTGTGCCCCAAGGAGTACCCACATTTTGTGAAGGGAAGAGGAACTACATCCCTACTAGTTTACCACACATGCGCAGGCACCGCCGTCGCCGTCCGTCTGTCCGTGCCGAGTCAAGTCGAGTGGAGTTATGCGTGTGGTGAGGTGACACTTAATTTTTTGGACAAAATTTATAATAATTATTTAATAAAAAAAAATGAACCTAAAAAGTTTTTATTTGATTTGGTAAAGCCAGATCAGTTTTTTTTCGCACTAGGTTTTACTCCCTCATTCCTAAAATATCTCCCCCACTTCCGAACTGTTGGAAAACGTTTTGAGTCGGTTCAGTTTTGATTTGGCCTTTAAATACAGACATTTTTTTTTCTTCAGTTTTGATATATACAGAAAACAAAAATGGAAACTGTTCTTCACCTGCTTTCCAAATCAATTTATTTTCGTTTTTTTTTCTTTTCTGTTTAAATGGCCAGTCTGTTCAGATCAGATTCATTCGATCAATCTGTACGATTTTTTGATTTCGATTTTCAAGTTGTATTCTGAGCATTTTGTTCGTTTATTCGAACTATATGGGAGTGTTTAGTATTCAGGTCTTCTACCTTGGAAAGAAAGTTCTAAACAGAGATGATTCTGGGCTGTTTTATCCTGGGGACGACGGGGCTGTTATACTGCTTGCACGATTCTTGGCCAGAGCCGCGAAACGTCTTAAAGAGAGTGACCTAGTCCGCGACTCAATCGAAGAAAATTCGGTAACTTCGTTCTTTATTTTAATTATGCATCAACATATGCAAACAAGGTTTTGTCGTCTCAGTTTTTTTTTTTTTTTTTTAACTTTAAGAAGACAGAAATGGGTGTTATATATATATATATATATATATGCTATTTACATAAACATCCTCTTTAAAATAGAAAAAATATTAATTATATTTCAAACTCGTAAAATTATATTTTAAATAACACAATAGTCCCAAAATTTTTAAAAATGAATTTAAAATTAACATTTAACCCTCAAAATTATCAAATATTTATTTATACCATAAATTTTCATAATATACAAAACAATTCCAAAAAAAATATTAAATTTATATAAAATAATATTTTCAAAAATATAAATTTCCAAAATATTACACGTGCCGGTTGGGGAACTAGCTTGGCTCAAGGCATTTGTTATTATCAGAGATGATAATGGTCATGTCAACCTTGGGATGAAGTGTTCGAATTAGAGAGAGAGCTGCTTATTTTATATATATATATATATATATATATATATATATATATATATATATATATATATATTAAAAATCAAAGGGTAAAAATAATTTTTAAATAGGGATATTAGTGTAGAAAGATAAAGGAGAAAATAATAATAATAATAATAATAATAATAATAATAATAATAATAATAATAAATAAATAAATAAAACCTAAAGAGATATTTATATATTTTAACTTTTAATTGTTTAATTATTTAGAAATGATTCTAGATAAAGTTATCATTACAATAAAAATTTCAGTAAGTTTTTACTTATAGAGAAATTAAGTGATTTTTAACCAAAAATAATAAGGAGTTGATTGGTAATCAATAAATAACAGAGAAAATTTTTGGTTAACATCAAAATAACAAGAAATGTAAATGACAAATACCTAATAACATATCATTTTTTATTTTCTTTTATATAAAATAAACACGACACACAATTATGTGTGTGTGTGTATACATACATGTGTATTTTCTTTTATATAAAATACTACTTGTAAATCTATATTGAGAAAGTACCACTTATATATTCATTATTTAAGTTAAATTCAAATACATATTCTCTCAATACATCAACAGCTACATAATAAATGGGGTGGATGCAAATGTCGTTGTACAATGTACAACAACAATAATCTCGCAAGTTCTATTTCTATCGTTCGCCTTCATTTACCTTTCTACAGAACAACCTTGGCAAGCTAATTCAGGTAGATTCATTTTCTCAATAAATTTGTTTAAATTGAGGTTGTGAAAGTAATTCTCATTTTCCCAATAAATTCAGGTTCTCTGTAATTCTCATTTTCTCAATTCTATTTTTTAAGCTTTCATGATTCATTTACTATTAAATATGAGAGTTGCAGGTCGTGAAAGGCACAAAGTAATTTTCTTATTAGTGGATTTGATCTGTTTTGTTCTCATTTCTATGTGTGTGTGTGTGTGTGTGTGTTTTTGTTTTCCAATTATATGTTTTGAGAATTATGTTTGTGTATTTCTTTTGCAGAGATTGTTCTTCTCCCATTGTAAGTTTCCCTTCTTTTTTTTTTTTTTTTGCTTGAAACATTTTTCTGTTTTGCAGAAATAATAGTTTTTGTTTGTAGTTCTGAATTTAGGTATGTTGTTTGTTTTGTTTGTGTGTTTAGGGTACAGAAACATATAAAGGTGCATTGAGGAATTATGCTGACCATTTAGGGCTTTTTTTGGTGATATTTTTGAAGAAGTGAAATAATTAATGCAAAAGGTGCATTGAGGGATTATGCAGATCATTTATGGGCCTTTTTGTTTTCACTTATGTTTTCATGTTTGTTTTCAATTTGATTTTCAATTTGGGTTAATATCCAGGTTTGGCCTCAAATCTCAATTTTCAGCCTTTTGGTATATTTCATTTATTTTTTCCTTCTATTTTTTCCTAATTAATTTCATTTCGATTTGCGATTGGTTTGCAGTTAATATTCAATTTCAATTTTATTTTTTGAAATTTCTATCTCTTACTGACCTGAAGAATGTAGGTTCTGAATAATGGGAGGATGAAATCTAAATTGGGGAGGATGTGTTTGGCCTCAAATCTCAATTTTCATGTATGTTCGATTTATTTTGTCCTGCTATTTTCTTTCCTATCAGCGATTGGTTTCATTTTGATTTTCTGCATATTTTGTTTTCATTTGCGATTTGCTGCATTTGATTTACAATTTGCTGAATTTCATTTGCGATTTGCTGCATTTTATTGTCGTTTGATTTGTTTACTTCATGTTTCATTCAAAAAAGTTGCTTTCAATTTATTATTATTATTTATTAATTTGTTGTTTGTAAACAAAAAAAAAAAAAAAAAGTCTTTTAAATGATGTGGTCAATTTTGAGGATTGCTTTCGGGGGCCCAGTGTCATTACATTGTAGTCCTCACAATGATTAAAAAAAAAAGTGGGTCATTCTTACCTTGCAACAATGGGAGAAGTGAAGAGAGGACTCTGGAGTGGTGAGCTTCAACTATCCATTTATTTATTTATTTATTTGCAAAGGGTTAGGTTGTAAGGCCCTGATTTTGCACGTACGTCATTTTTGTTACATTTTAAAAATAATTGGGAAATTTGGGGTGAAACTGGGTTAAAAAAATAAAAAAAATAAAAAACATTTAATCCGAAATTTTCGTTTAATTTTTAATTAAAAAACTGTTGGGATGAAATTGCAATTTAGGAAATCTTAAATGTGGTAAATGGATGAAAACGAAGTGTTAAAGAAATAAAGGGGAGAAAGGTGTAATTAAACAAAAGTTTATATATATATATATATATATACATACGGCGTGCGTGTGCCGTGAGATCAGCCGGAGACACGGAGGTAAGGGAGAGAAGCGACGTGGCGTGATGGAAACCAAGAATTCGTCCACAAAAACCCATGCAATTTAACGTTATGATGATAAAAAAAAAAAAAAAAAAAAAAAAAAAAAAAAAAAAATCGGGAGAGAAGGATAGAAAACACACAAGTTAGAGAGAGAATCGGAGGGTGATCGGCGGTGTACTCGGTCCGACGTCGTGGTTGTGGGTTCTATCATTAAACGATCGTGCGAATGGGCTTAGTCCAGTTTCTGTGTGTACGCGTCTCCGTTTGTTCGGTCGACAATTGTGGGAGTGAGATCGTCAATAGCGTGACCGTTGCCGTTCGTCGCCGTCGTTCGGTAAGTAAGCTTATACGTTTAAATTCCTATAGTATATGTATATATGTGTTGTGTTAATCATTCGAGTGCATAGGTGCATGTGGGTGATTGTCGCCATGGTGCGGCCAACGGTGAGTGTCGCCGCGGCAGTAGTGTGTGGGCATATGTGTGATTGTTGTCTCGGTTTTAGCACAACAGAGTGTGGGTGGGTAGGGGAAGCTGTTTGGCTCGTTGGTCGTCGATCGTTGACGATCGTGGGTGGATCACCGTCGGTCAGTGGTGACTGACGTGGGATGCCGGCGGTGAAGGGAAGTTAGAGAGAGAGAGACGGTCGGAAAAGTGGGTGTGTGATCGGTGAGTGGGCTGGCGTGATCGTGCGATGTGGAGGTGGTGTTGACAACTGCGGGGTGTGGGCGCTGTTAGGTGCTGCCGCCGGTGAGAGGGACATGAGGTTGACGGGGGTTGTTCGGTGCCGGGACGGAACCTGCAACAGCAAACCAGAAAAAAAGGGAATAGGAAAAAAAAAAAAAATAATTACATTAACCACCCCAACAATAAAAACAAAAATCTAAAAACAAAAACCCAATGCAACTTTTGGGCCTGCCGATGATTTGGAAATGGGTGAAATTTCAATAGATTATTATTTTTCGTTAAATAAAATCCTTAACGTTACAATTTCCGAAATTGTAATAATTTTCGTAACCATTAATTTTAATAACGTTATACATAAATATTATCGTAACGGGTTGGGGTGAATAGTAATAATTTTCTATAATAAAATGTGGGGACAGAAAATTGTAGAATGTAGGGTCTGCATTACATGATTAGATTATATTTTTATCCAAATATTAATTTAGGCCCTGTCACTAATAGGTTCGCAGGCACCTGAGGAACGGTAGAGCATAGTCGGTAAAGGTTTTTTGGGAACGGATCATCAGGTGAGTGTACTGTCTTCTTGCAAAAATCTATTTTCATATGTATATATGATGAGAAAAATGTGTTTACTTAAAAATGGATGAATTTTCTAACTTACATGATTCAAGCGTTATCTTGGGTATTCCTGATATTGTTAATTTCATTGTTTGTTGTTGAGGTGTCAATTGATGGTGGGCGGAGTTCTTGTTGTTGAGGTGTAGGTAAGTGGTTGTTGTTGAGGTGAAAGAGAAATTGGTGGTGGATATTCACCCGTCTGGCATAGTCCAGCGGAGCGTCGTTTCACCCGTCTGGCATAGTCCAGCGGAGCGTTGTTATATTCCGCTAAGAAGGCATATCCTACGGAATACGGTACCGTTACAACTCCCGATCGTGAGGTTAAAACGATCACATGGCTAGCCGAGGTATGATGTGGTGTGATGTGGAGTGATGTGGTGTAGCGAGGTGCAGTGTGATGGGGTGTCGTATATAGGGTTCTATCGTTTATGGCATTTATATATATATATTTCATTTTATACTAACATGGTGTATCCATTTACGACAATATTCCTATTATTTTAGTTGCGTTATACTATATGGTTGCTGTGACGTTCTGGTTGATTTTTCACTGCTTAGTTCAAATGCTATAAACATATATATGTTGTTCTGTCGTGACAGGAAAGCTAAAGTGTTATCCTTGTGGTATTTATATAAATATATTTATAACATGAGATTTGTATTTAGAAAATTTGATGTGTATATGTTATATGCTTGATCAATTTAAATATTTTTATTAAGAAGGCAGTACACTCGCAGGTGTTACAGCTAAGAGTCGGTCTCTTCCTGGCGCTAGATAGAATCCGGCAATACGGTAGTAAGAGGGAATTAATTTTGGAGGTGCTAGTTGTTGCCAACTTATGAGAGGTTCAGGAAATGTGTTTATCTTTGTGGTTATTATAGTTTTGTAGGGACGGGTGTGTCCCCAATTAGAGAATGTATTAAACTAGTATGATTATTTTTTTGTGGTTGTGTGTTTAGTTATGCGTATGTCGATTTGTAGATGTTTTGGCATGCAGGTGATGTCATGATCTTTGTCATGCCGGCCCCAGGGTGATGGGTATCTGGGTTGGGTTGTGACATAGGTTAAGATTTTTTAATGTACACTGTTAGCAATTAAATCCAATTAATTATTTTGGGAGTATACATCTAACAATTTTGTATATTTTTTTTTAAAAAAAGCGCACATATAAAGGTCCAAAAATCTTGTACTCTTCTATTTTTTGCCTTTTGTCTTTTACGTTTTTTTTCCTTCTCCTTTTACATTTGAATTTCAACTTATTTATAATCATATGGTCAAGATAAACAATAAAATTATGACTTTTTTGGCCCTTTTGATGCTAAAGAGACTTTTCCATTCCATCATTATTTTTTGCTTTTATAAGAAAGTTGTCTGTCAAAGAAATCACCTAATGATTTTTCTTTTAAAAAAATTAGTAAATTTTATTTTATTAATTATTGTTATGTTGATTTAAAATCGGAGTATTTGAGAATGTTGTATAAACAAAGCAAGTTATGTTATTTTTTTAAATGTCGGTTATTATTGTGTTCACTTGAAAAATGATAGTTGAGAACTCGGGAAACAAAAGTTGTTTTCATTTTTTTTATAAATTTTTACGTGTATTATTAATTTGTGCATTGTAAATTTGTGTAATTGTGGTTCATTGGAATTGTTTAATGATGAAAGAAAAATTTAACAAAAATGGTAACTTTAACTTTGACAAGGGGAGAGGAAGATGATTTTTTTTTTTTTTTTTTTTTTTTTTTTTTAACAAAAGGGTAAAAAAAAATTAAAAAAAAAAAAAAAAAAAGAGATGAAAATATAATGGATGGTGGAGGTGGCGGTGGGCGGTTACGGTTGCGATGGCGGTGGGAGGGTACGGTGGTAGTGGACAATTAAGGTGGCATTGGAGGTGGGCATGGGCGGTGACGGTGGGAGGAGGCGGCGACGGCGAGCGGTGAGAGAGTATGGTAGGGTGGGAGGTAAATATAATTATTTAAAAAGTTTAAGGGTAAAAAATTGTAACTTTAAAAATAAGGGGGGTTGATGATTTTTTTTTTTTTTTTAAAGTAAAATATATATTTTTTTTAAATATAGAAGTGCATTTATGTCATAAAGGTGGTAATTAGTTGTATTTGTCAAATTATAGGGGTGATTGGTATTTGTCAAATGTGGAAGGTTTCTGGTTTAAGGCTTTTTAGGGGAGGTCTTTGGTATAAACCTTTCTTTATTTTCTTCTTATTATTTTACACCCGTGCTTTCAGGCACGGGTTATACGCTAGTATATATATATATACATACATGTGTATTTTCTTTTATATAAAATGCTACTTGTAAATCTATATTGAGAAAACACCACTTATATATTCATTATTTAAGATAAATTCAAATACATATTTTCTCAATACATCAACAGCTACATAATAAATGGGGTCGATGCAAATGTCGTTGTACAATGTACAACAACAATATTTATAATAACATAATGAATAGAGATGTAAATTTTATTATACAATAAATAATTATCATATGTCAACTGTATTTTTCTCTAAACTTAAATGACTATATGAGTATAAGAATGAATATGTAATGGGTCTTGGGCCCACTAATAAATATCCCGCTTGAAAAGAAAATGAGTTGGATTATTTGTAAAAGGAAAATTCAAATTGAGAGAAAATTTAAACTATATTAAGGCATGAATTATGGAGTGTTTATTTATTTTTATTTTTTGGAAAGTATTATGGAAGTTAGTTTCTTGGTGCAAATCCACTTGGAGCTAATTAAAATCCACTTGGAGCTAATATTGAAATTAACTTACAAATAAAATAAGAAATACAATTAAAAACTAAATAGAACTTTAAGTGGCATTTGATTAACCTTTGTAGTTTTGTAGACATTGCATTTTATCTCGTCATCAAGATTAATTTTCTATTTTTTATATTATTTTATTAAGAAACACAAATCTCCATCGAAAAATAAAATAAAATAAAAATAAAAAAAGGGGTTCAATTTCTTTGACCCAAGGATTGGTCATTTCTAAAATTTGAAAGATTAACAAGTAATTTACAACTATTTTACCTTTTATTAAAGGACCCAATTTATTTTATCATCATAAATTATTAAATTTATTACAAGACAAACCGGGTTAGGGCTTTAAATTTTAGGGTATCTTATAATGGGTCTCAAGGCCCATTATTAATTCATTCTTTTATTCATATAGTTATTTAAGTTTAGAGAAAAATTTAATTGACATATGATAGTTATTTGTTATACAGTAATATTTATATTCTTTATTCATTATGTTGTTATTAGTATTGTTACTGTACCACAACATTTACATCACTCATTCATTATTTTGTTACTAAAATTGTTGTTGGATAACCACATTTATATCCCTCAATTTATTATATTGATGTAATGAGAGAATATATATTTGGATTTATCTTAAATAATAAATATATAAATGATGTTTTCTTAATATAGATTTGCAAGTAGTGGTTCATTTTAATTTAAATGGTAAAAATAAAATTTTCTCTAATTTTCCTAAACTTTAACCCATCACAATTCGGTTGGGCTACGACTTTAAGGTCTTTAGAATTGTCCATCGGCCCAACCCATAAATACACACACATACACACACACATTTTCGGTTGGTAAAAAATTTTAACCCATCACAATTCGGTTGGTAAAAAAAATTTCCTTATTTTTATTTACTAATTTTGTGTGTTTTCCTATTTTCTTCTTAATATATAACTTCAAAAAAAATGACCAACCCCTAATAAATGTGACCCAAATAGTTGGGCCAAAAGTATGGCCCAACCGCAAAGATCCCAGGAGACCATCCCCTAAATAATATATATTTTTAAAAAATTGTTATATAGTATTTTATTTGTTTATTTTAAATAAAATAAACTACTTTCGAACAGCAAATACATAGGGGTAAACCTTTGAGAAACTAAAATTATTTCAATTTTAATAAATGAATGTTATCCCAATAAATAAATAAAAAATATTTGAAATAATATTAAGATTGAAAAGAAAATGAGTTCAATCACTTATTTTATTTTAAAAATTCACAATTGAGAGAAAAATTAAAAAATATTAAGGCATGAATTATAAAGTGTTTATTTATTTTCATTTTTTGGAAAGTATTATTGAAATTAGTTTCTTGGTACAAATTCACTTGGAGTTATTATTGAAATTAACTTATAAATAAAAATAAAAAAATACAGTGAGAAAGTAAATAGAACTTTAAGTGGCATTTGATTAACGTTTCTATTTTTTTGTTTGTACTTTTATAGACACCGCATTTTATCATGTCATCATGTGACCCAACTGAAAGTTTTTTCAAAGAAATGAACAAGATTAATTTTCTATTTTTTATTTTATCAAGAAAATCAATTGAAAAAAAAAAAAAAAATCAATTTCTTTGACCCTAAAAAATGGTGATTTCTAAAATTTGAAAAATTAACAAGTAATTTACAAGTATTTTACCTTTTATTAAAGGACCCAATTTATTTTATTATCATAAATTTATATAAAATAAAAAGATAACAATAAAAAAAATTAAAAAAAAATTTTTTTTTAATCAAATACCCAATTTTATAATAAATATTTGCATGGGCCTAAGGGATCAAGTCCACACAATTATTAATATATTGAAAAAAATTCATGATTGTTCAACACACAAGGCGCAATATGACAAAATGGAAGACTTTTCACTCTCTCTCTCTCTCTCACACACACAGACTCCTCTCTCTCTCTCTCTCTCTCTATCTATATATTTCTCTTTCTTCTTTTTTTCTTTCCTTCTTTTTCTTCTTTTTTTTTTCTTTTTTTTTTTTTTTTGTTTTTCTATTTTTTTCTATTTCTTTTTCAAAGTAAAATAAAATAGCTAATGTAAATTATAATATAAAATTAAAAATTTGTGAGAAAAATGGTCAACATATCTTGTCTATAAATCGTATTGTTGCGATTGATTTTGTAGAAAATTATATTTAAGTTTTGTTTTATTGATAACGAAAATGTGTCTTTACTACATATATAGCAAATATTACTGCATAACAACTTTTTTCGCGTTCAATATTTAATACTTACTGTATATTAATAATTATATAATAATTATCAAAAGTTATTGTACAGTAACCATTAATGTTTAAGTTCATTTTTTGTGTAAAACATATAATTATTTGTTATTAATTAGTGTACAACAATAATGATAATGAGGGATTAATTTTGCAGAAAAACTAAATTTTGAATTTTGGTTCGGCATATTGGAAATCGTTTTTCTCAAAATTTTACTGTACAATAACCAATTCAAAAAATCAAACATCACTAATGTCATGGAATAAAATAGCAATAAAAAATCTTGACTTTAAGGGTAGATTTTTATTGTATAGTAACAATTTCAAAGAACTCAAATATCAAATGTAATAAAAAAAAATAGCAATCCAAAACTTGATTTAAAAAATGATTTTTTGTTAAACAGTAACAATTTCAAGATTCAAGCATCACAATGTTATGAAAGAAAATAGTAATCTAAAAATTGACTTGAAAGGCGGATTTTTACTACACAATAACAATTTCAAGAACTCAAACATCATAAATGTCATGGAAGAAAATAGTAATCCAAAAATTTACTTGATAGGTGAAATTTTGTTACACAATAACAATTTCAAAAACTCAAACATCACAAATGTCATGGAAGAAGAGAGAAATTAAATACAACTCACTGAAATTAGTTGCTAGGGTTTTTATTACTTTTGTGTATCTCTGAAATTCAATACAACTCATTACATCACTCGTAATGGAAGAAAATAGCAATCCAAACTTGACTTGAATAGTGAATTTTTGTTGTACAGTAACAAATTCAAAAAACTCAAATATCACAAATGTCAAGGAAAAAAATAACAATACAAACCTTGGAGTTTTTCACTAAATGTTAATGTACAATATTTTTTGCTAAATATTAATGTACAGTAATTTTCACAAAAAATACGGTGTAGCAAAATTCCAAAGCACGAGGTAGCCGTGGCGGCAAAGGTGGTTCCTGTAAGATCCCGATTTCGCACATACGTCACTTTATTTTCATTTTAGATCATTTAGAAATTTCGGGGTGAAATTGTGTTAATTAAAATTCAAATTAAAAGTTTAGGGGTCAAATTGAAAATTTAGAAACATTAAATCCAAACTTAGGGAGATAAATTGACATTGAACTTTTGATTTAAAACTTTTTGGGGTGAAATTTCAATTTAGAAAATCTTGAATGTGAAATTGGACTAAAAGGGAGACTTAATGAAAGTTAGGGGGAGTGCAATTTAACAAAAGATTTTTTTTTATCAATATATATACATATATATATATATATATATGTGTGTGTGTGTGTGTGTGTGTGTGTGTGTGTGTGTGTGTGTGTCTAAAACCCACAAATCCAAAACACGGCACGGAATGATAAAGAAAAAAAAAAACAAAGAGAGAGGGAGAGATCAACGTGGCAAGTCAAGGGATCGAGAGTTACCACTACTTTCATGCATATAAATATACCCACGTAATTGAGACCATGAACCTCGACAGAAGAAATTCAGAAAATTAGTAGAGAAAAATCTAGAAAATCTAGAGAGAGAGAAATAGAGAGAATCGGAGGTGGGTTCTTCAGCGTGCGTATGTGTATTTCTCCGGTGGATTTGGCGATTTTATGGGTGCATGATCGAAGTGTGGGTTCTGTTGGGTCGGTGGGTCTGTCTTGTCCGATGGCGTGTGTAAGTGTGTAGAGGTGTTTGTGATCCGCTCGGCATCGACGATGGTGGGTATGTGACAGTGCATGTGGGTGTTTGTTGTTCTGGTAGTCCGACGTGTGTGTGTGGGTATCGGGGCTATTTTGTTGATCGTTGGCAGTGAAAGTGTTTGGTCGGTTAATTGTCGTCATTCACCGGTGTAGGGACTGTTCAGCTATCGATGATCGTCAGAGTATGTGTATCGTGGTCGATTTTAGGTGGGTGAGAATGATCGGCGTCATCGACAATAGTGTGGGTTGCTCGATGATCATGGGTGTGTTCGATCGAGGGTGTATGTGTGTGCGATCGTCGCCGTTTGTTCGGTGATTGCATGTGCAATCCGTCTTCGACAGTGTACGTCGGTGAAGGTCGTCAGTCGGTCGACGTTCTGTGGGAGTGGTTGCTGTTGTGAGCATGTGTGTGTGTTCAGCTGATTGGGTGCCGGTGGGGTGTGTGGGTGTGAGGTCGCCGGCAGATGGCGACAGTAAGAAGAGAAAGGGCGGGCCGGCTGGAATGGAAGCGAAGCAGAAAACAGGAAATAGAACAGAAAAGGAAAAGAAAGAAGAAAGGGAAAAAAAATAAAAAAAATACACAAATAACCCCAACAAAATTCAAAATTCAAAATCGTTCTCACGACCCGTGAATTATTCGGAACAGGTAATATTTTCATCCGATATTATTATCGATTTAAATTTAATTGTCAAGTATTAAATATTAACGGAATGAAATTAACCGAATAATAAATTTTTAATAATATGTGGGAATGAGGAATTACGGAACTTAGGCCTGCATTGCATAATTAGGCTATTTTATATAAAATATTAATTTAGACCCTGTCACTATTAGGTTTGCAGGCACCGGAGTATCAGTAGAGAATAATCAGTGAAAGTTTTGCGGAGCGGATAGCCAGGTGAGTGTACTGTCTTCTTACCAAAATATATATATATATATATATATATATATATATATGATAGAAAATGATTGTATTTAAATTAGATGCTTTTAAAAATTAAGTGGATCAAGTAGATTTTGGGGTGAGTGAGTAAAAATGAATTTTTGTGAAATTACAATAGTTTTCGAACAAAAGTTGAAAATGATTTTGTTGGATTTGGTGATTTTAAAAGAGAGTGGAAAATACCTGGTTTTCTAAAAATAAAGCGTGAAAAATGGTTTTTGTGAAATTAGACGTTTTTTTTTTAAAGAAAATGATAAATATGATTTTGGATTAAAATTCAGTTTTGGAAATAGAGGGTGATGTTTGAGATTTGACGATGTTGATTAGACGATATTATTGATTTGTGATTTAATAATGACGTTATTGATTTAACGATACTATAGTATTTATCTGTTTCAGTAGAGTGATGATTATCTGCTTCGGCAGAGTGATGGTATTGATTTGACGATGTTATTGATTGGACGATGCCATAGTATTTATCTGTTTCGGCAGAATGATGTGATCCGCTTCGGCGGAGTAAGGTTTATCTGCTTTGACAGAGTGATGTTAGATGCTTATCTGTGCAGTGATTATCCGCTTCGGCGAAGTAATGGGTGTTCGTAGGAAGGCATATTCTACGGATGGTACGGTACCGTTGCAAACTCCCGATCGTAAGGTTAAAACGATCACAACCGGGGTGTGGTGTGATGAGATGAGATGTGGTATGATGTGGGGTGGTGTGATGTGATGTAGTGTGGTGTGGTGTGAGAGTGGTATGGTGTTTTTTCGTATATGGTGATTGGGATGAATAAATTTATATATATTATTTTTTACTGGATTGGCGTATTTATTATTATTAGTATATCTATTGTTCTGATTTCATATATTCTGGATTGACTTTCACTGCTTAGTTGAGGATGGATATATATATATACAGACGTTGATTCTGTGATGGCAGGTAAAGGAGTTTTCCTTATATGATGGGATATTTATTTTATGAGATTTTTATATTTTTGGTCGCTATGTGATATTTACATGTTTTATGCTTGATCCATCTAAAATGTTTTTATTAAGAAGACAGTATATTCGCAGGTACAGTAGTGAGGAGTCGATCCCCTACGGCACTAGGTAGAGTCCGGCGATGGCGTAGTATGGCAGTATTTTTGGTAGGAGCTGTCTAAGGCGAACCTATGAGAGTTTCATTGTTGTTATGCTTTTGTTGTTATTATTGTTCAGGGACGGGTGTGTCCCCAAGCTTAGAGAGGATGTATATGGTCTGTATATGTAGTTATACATTTACATATGCATATTAACGTTTTCTAGTTGGTTGGACATCCAGGTGATGTCATGTCAACGTTACGCCGGTCCCAGGGTGACGGATGCCCAGGGTGGGGTGTGACAGTTGCAGCCATAAAAAATAGTTAACATTGATCCAAACAGAGTTCCATTTAGATAAATGAGTGTTGTTCAACTTGAGAAGATGAGATTGGAGAAGTATCAAAAACTGGATTCTCTCCCTCTACCCTATCATTATCACAATTTCAGGTCAAATATTCTCTTTTATCCATTAAAAAAAAGAAAGTAATATCTTGTTTTTTGACAAAAAAATTCACAAAAAAAATAAAATCAAAGAAATCATAATACAGACGTCGCCGTACCGGTTAGTCCACCTTACTCGTGTAACAAACTTTTAAACGTCAATTTTTGCTATACAATAATTATTTTCTCAACAACCCCACATAAAAAATGAAAAACAAAAATCAATTGTTGATTTTTACTATACAGTAAATAATTCAATAACTCAAAACATCAAAAAGAAAAAGGAAGAAGATGAAAATTTGGACCAAGAATTCAATATCGATTTTTGCTATACAATTATTAAACATCGATTTTGCTACACAGTAATTATTTTCTCAATAACCCCACATAAAAAATGAAAAGTAACAAAAATTCATTATCGATTTTTGCCACATAGAAACTATTTGATCAACAACTCCACATCAACAATGAAACGTAACAAGATATTAATCCAAAAAAAGACTTCAATTGTTGATGTGGTGTTTAAATTTAATTTGGGTTTAAATTGCTAGAGAGTAAAATTATGGGTAAAAAAATTAGGAATAAAAAATGGGATCAAAGATATTCAATGCATGAATAATTTTACTGTACAATCATTTAATAGACTTGAGCTCGTGATATTATAATTAAGGCTAATTTAATATGGGCCCCAAAATAAAAGACACTTACAATGTATCCAAAACAATTTTTGCTACAATTAAAAGACTCTACCATGCCTACACAACAACACATGCGCCTTTTCAAGTGTGGTAAACACACGGTAAATGGTTGGATTTTTTACTAAATATGATTGATAAATGGGGATTTGCTTTATGTACTGGTGGGCCTTGGGCCCCATATTAAACTAGCCAAGAAAAAATAGTATAGCCAAGCCCAATGATGTCATCTGAGTAATAGTTGGGCCAAAAGTATAGCCCAGGCCGAAGATCCAGCCCATTCGACCAATTCCCTAAATAATATATATTTTTAAAAAAAATTGTTACATAGCATTTTATTTTTATTTTTTTATATAAAATAATTTTAAAAAATAAATTACTTCAGGATAACAAATAAATAGGGTTAAACATTTGAGAATATTTTTAGTGAAATTAAAATCATATCAATTTAAATAAATAAATAAATGTTGTCCCAATAGTACTTGATCCTAAAATTTTAAGATTGGGATAAAAAATTTATATCCATAGCATCAAATTAGGACTTTAGATTTTAACTCCATCAAAATTTAGGGTTCCTAACCCGATCCCTCATGTAATAGTTTAATAGTAATAATTATTTTTTTTATACATTTTAAATAGTTTCTTTTTATTTTATATTAAAATTAAAAAAAATATGAAACCGTATTAAGGTTGATAGGAAAATGAGTCAAATCAATTATTTTATTTGTGAACGAAAATTAAAATTTATTTGTTTTTATTTCTCGGGAGAAGTATTATTGAAATTAGTTTTTTTTGTGCAAATTCCCCAGGAGCTACAATTGAAATTAACTTTTAAATTAATACGAAACAAATCAAAAAAAATTGTTACAAATCAAAGAGAACTTACATTTCTTTGACCCCAAGAATTGGTCATTTTTAAAATTTTGAGAAGTTTACAAGTGATTTACGAGTGATCCAATTTATTTTATTGTCACCTTAAAGAAAACGAGAAAAATAATATAGCAATAAATAAAATAAAATAAAATAAAGGGTTAATTACACTTTATCCCCTGTGATTTGGCTCATTTGCACTTTATCCCCTGTAGTTCAAACGTCGCCATTTACCCCCTTGTGATTTGTGGACCTAAATGCAATAGTTACTCCGTTAACGGAAAGATCAAAATGTCAATGTTACCCTTATGTAATTATTTACTTTTTTGGGGTGTAAAGTGCAATTAACCCAAAGGCTTTACTCTCTCTCTCTCGTTTCCACTGAGAGCCTTCGTTGCCGACCTCGCCATTTCGTCACCATCCTCGATCTGGTCACCTCCCATCGACACCAGCACCATCGCCATCGCCATCTCCGGACCATCACCATCAACACCCCTAACCATCGCCATCGGTCTTCTTCATCTGGTGTCTGTCATTGCTTCTTCGTCTTCACCGTCACCGACACCGTCTTCACCGTCGTCTTCGTCTTCCTCTCCATTTCGATTTCAATTTCGAAATCGATTTCGAAATTAAATTACCCAGTTTCGAAATCGATCGAAACCCTCACGGCGAAGACGAAAACATGAGGGTTTCGAAATCGATTTCAAAATCTGTCACGGCGAAGACGAAAACATGGGTTCGAAATCGATTTCGAAAACCACCCAAGCTCAACAGATTTGAAACCATACCACGATCTGGGTGTGAAATTCGACGGCGGCGACGGCAAGAAATTCGAAGAAATCGGAATCCGAAGGCGACGGTGGCGGCATGAAATTCGACGTTATTGTTGTTCGTCTTGGTGGTGTTCAGCGGTGGTATTGTTTTTTGTTTGGGCGGTATTTGTGGTGGTGGAAATGGTCCCTGGTGGCGGTGGTGGTGTCCCTGGTGGTGGCGGCGGCGGTGGACATGGTCCCTAGTGGTGGTGGTGGGGATTTGGGGAAGATGAAACGGTGGAGGTGGAGAAAGTAAAACTCAGTGAAAATCACATAAATCCATCACCGAACTTCCAGCAAAAGAGAGAGAGAGAGAGAGAGAGAGGAGAGAGAGAATGTGGGTTTGATTTTTTTATGTATTTTTGACATTTTATATCCCTAAAATTTGATTATTAGTTCTTTTATTGTTTAATAAAAATAAAAAAAAATTTGGTCTTACATTTTTTTTTTTTATTTCGTTTTTTTTAATTTCAATTGAATTCAAGTAAAAATATTTTTAATTGAATTCAATTCAATTGAAATTAAATTCAATTTCATTTAAAAATTCAATTGAAATATTTTTAAATAAAATTAAATTCAATTTCAATTAAAAATATTTTTATTTGAATTCAATTAAAATTAAATTCAATTAAAATATTTTTAAAAATTAAAATTAAAATTAAAAATATTTCTAATTGAATTCCATTAAAAATATTTTTAATTGATTGAAAATATTTTTAATTTCAAGTTTTAAATTTTTTTTAATTGAATTTAATTTAAATTGAATACAACTAAAAATATTTTCAATTGAAATTAAATTCAATTTCATTTAAAAATATTTCAAGGAAAAAAAAATACATAATAACCCCTCAAGATGTTGAAGATGAACTGTAATTTCAAATTAAGTATTCTGGATATGGAAATAAATTACATTATCACCTTTCAATTTATGTTTTAATTTTGAATTAATCACTAGAATTTTTATTTAGTTATCCTTGTATTCGGATTTAATAAATTAACTCTTGAACTTATTTACAAATGCATTTAGTGCTAAAAATGGATTTTTAATAAATAAATGATATTAATTAAAAGACATGAAAATCAATAAATACTTAAATAAAAAATGTGATATTTGAATAACGAAATTAAATTAATAAGATTTATTTTAAATAAAAAAAATTGCATCATTTGTTGCTACATCCGTACCATTTTTTCTTTGAAGGTCTCTCACTTTAAATGACTTTCAAGTCGGCTATTCGATCCATTTGTATTTTTTTTTTTTTTTTCGAAATCACCACAAAAAACACTTAAAGAAGACATAAAAAATAAAAAATATTAATTATGGATGAAAAAAAAAAAAGTGAAAAGTGTTGGTTTTGTGCAAAAAAAAATGAGTGAGAATAGGTGGACTTATTTAGAGAAATGTGGGGGTAAAATGGGAAGAAAGAAAATGTATTTTGGAGGGAAAAAGCACAAAAAACAAGCCCAACCTCGCTGCAGGCGCGTGAAACTCAATTCTGTCAACTTTGACCGAAAATGTTAGTTTTGCACTTAAGTCCAAAACCATAGAAAAGTAAATGACGATGTTTGAACTATAGGGAATAAAGTACAAATGGATCAAACCACAAAAAATAAAGTATAATTAATCCTAAAATAAATAATAATAATAAAAAGAAGAACAATAACAGCATCATCATAACAACAATGGTAAAAAAAATTAATTAAAAATAATAATTGATATTTTCATTAGCAGCTTTTGACCAGTTGAATTAATCATTGGATAGTGATTGGGCTGCTTGGCATTTACTGAACCTTTGAAGGGTTTTTTTTACCGTCGCTGTAGGTTAATCTTGTCCATTTATTAAATAGACTTCCAATTATCATAATATTTTTTTATTTTTTTTTAGAGACTTCCAACTATTAGGAAAGATATATAAATAAGAAAAGAGACCTCCAACTATCATGATATATATTTTTTTTCACATTGTTTTATAATTTATGAGTTTTTTACACTTTATACCCAATTCTACATTGGGCTCTATGGTTTTAATGTTGACATATAAAATCCTAAAGTTTATTAATTATATCACGTTAGTCCAAAATGTAAACTCTATTAAAAAAATGAACAGGAACATTCGCATACTTAACATGTGCCCATTAATATGAGAGGCAATATTGTATTTTTAGTGCTACTATTAAAATCTAATCATGTACTTAGATAAAATTAGAATAACTATAAATATGTGACCGTTAATGAGAGAGAAAAAAGAGAAACATAGCGAGAATCAAAGTCGTCATCTGTCTCTACCCAACAAATCACCCACAGAAAACAACAATTAAACACAGAATCTCTGTAGATGTTTTGACAAAGTTTTTGTTGGCAAAACCTGTTCGTACCTTGCCTTGAGAACCCCCTAACATTTATTGGCGTGGAAAAATTGTTTAGCCATTTTTTATTAAAATCTCAGTCAAACTCCATTAATGTCCGTGAGATTTGTGGGATTAAGGGGATTATACCCGTTAGAGACACGATTTTTTTCCTTGAAAAGTAGAATTTGGTAACCGTCCCCGAATAGGGGTCAAGGCCCAAGCTAGGACACAAATTGGGATATCATCGATTATCCCAAGATCAAATCATCCCATGTAGACCCTAGCTCAATCCTCAGGTTATACAAAGTTACATATACGCTTGGTTCTAAACGTGATCTCGACTTGATCATGGGTCCCAGGCGGGCCGCCAGTTCCCATATATCTTGTTTAAACTCACGTGTTTTGCACTTGAGTTTTCTCTTCACACGTGTCCTTATCTGGGATTTTCCAAAATATTCATTGCCAATTTGATTTTTCCAAAGACAAAAACAAAAATTAAAAAAGAAAAAAGAAAAAACTATTTTTTAGCTTGTATATATAGAGAGAGAGTAAATATTTACTAGTGTTAAATGTCATTTATCCTTAAAAATTCTTGAAAGGGACTGTTTTTGTATATTCAATAAACTTAAGCGGTTATAGTGTTTTTTTTTTTTTTTTTGTGCATGTGCTTGCGTCCTCCTCCGACGCAACCCAACTCCACCTCCAAGGCTCCAACCCAACACCATCACCGCCACCTCCAGTCACCGATCAACCACCATCACCGTCCACAAGGACCAAACCCAACTCCTCCACTCTCTCTCTCCCTCCCTACTTTCTCTCTCTAGAATACCCATGTTCTCTCTCTAAAAACCCACCCAGCGCGAAATGGTGAGAGAAACAAAAGGAAATGAGGATAAAAGTGGCCATTGAAGCTTTAGCCTTTCCCGTGATTATGGTCGGAGAATTCGCAGTTACTCTCTCCGGCGAATCGCGCACCTCTCCGTTCAATTTCTTAACCCCTAATCCACCGTCCTCCTTCACTACTAAAATATCTATATTACACATTGTCAAAAACAAAAGAAATGGATAGACACATTCAACAGCAACGAACTCCCTCCCATTGTCAGATACAGAGGTTTAAGTCGGAGAAGCTCCGACGGTCGGAGACTCGTGACCTCCTCTTCCGCCGATCGACGACCGATGAAACCACTAGACTCACAATTGAATCATTCATCGAAAAACACCATAAGTTTCCGTGGGCACAGAAGATGATTGAACAAAACCAGTAAAAATCTATGAATAAAAACTGCGGAAAATTACAGAGGACTTCGGGATTTGGAATATGAAGCCATGGAGGTAATTAGGTGAAGAAACTACCTATGTTTCTGCCATATTCAAGAACTATATTTCAGCCATTCAAGAATTATATTTCAGCCGTTCAAGAACAGTCATTGTCAAGAACATATAAAAACAAACTACCTCTATTTCAGCCATGGTCAAGAACTATATTTCAGCCATTGTATCAATAAAGCTCCCAAATAAAATCAATTACCAATGATTTTTTGTATCTTTGTGCTTGTTCAAATCAACTTCTTTCTTGAAGAGGAGCTGGCAATTTAATTTCCTGCGTATCAATTTGGCCTCCTGAGCATGGGAATCGTCCTGATGAGTGTTCAACGCCCTCATGCTGTCAACAGATTTTGTACACAAATTGCATTGTATCTTGATCTGAAGAGCTTTGTTTTTCTTATTGGAGCCTTTGCCTGAGCGCGCCATTGCTCTGCGGGAGTTCTGTTTTTTGGCTGATGCTCTGCTCTGAAATGGCCGATGGTGTGAAATGGCTGATGCTCTTCTTGTGCGCTCTCTTTCTCTCTATATACATAAACCATAGAACTTGTCCAGTCCAATAGCCAATTAAAAGGGAGCATTTATTTTGGGCCCCAAAAGCCCACATATTCTACAAATTTATTCCATTAAATATAATTAATTAATGATAATTGGATTAGTGAGGTCCAATTAATTCGGCCCCCAAAAAAATTAGCCCAAAAATTTTCCGTTAAATATATATTAAATTGTATATATATTTTAAAATTGTTGTATAGTGTCTTATTTGTTTATTTTATATAAAATAAAAAATAAAATAATTTAAGGTAGCAAATGAATATTTGAGAAGATTTCAGTCAAATTAAAGTTATATGAATTTAAATAAATAGATGTCGCTCAAGTGTTCGCGGGTTCGGAGGCTCGTCCGACTCGTTATACCAGGGCCTAAAATTTTAGAATTCGAATGAAAAATTTAGCCCATAGGATTAGATTAGGGCTTTAAATTTTAACCCGTTACAATTAGGGTTAGACTAAGATTTTAAGTTTGTTAGAAGTGACAATAATTTATTTAATTGATTTAAATAAAGTACTTTATGTCAATAAATATATTTATTTAAAATATATTTTAGATTTTAGAATTTTATTTTTTATTTTTTTGGAGAAAAAATATTATTGAAATTAGTTTCTTGGTGCGAATTCCTTTGTAGTAATAATTTTAAAAACTAATGTAAAATAAATAATAAAAAATTACAATTAGAAACCATGCACCAAGAAATTAATTTTAATAATACTTTCTCAAAAGGTAAAATTAAATAAAATTCAAAATTATATGGGTATTTGTAAGTCTACTTAATTAGTTACTTCTTTTCACAAAATTCAATTCTAATTTTACTGGTAAAATAAGTTATTGGCCTTGTTTTCTTTTCAACCTAAATTTTGTTTTTTATTTTTATTTATTTTTATATAAAATAGGAAAATAAATCTATTGAAAATGTGTAAACAATTAACTATAATTGTTTGCATATATATAAAATTTTACAACCTGGTCTAATGGATCAGACAGGCCTCCAAGCCCGTGAATATCCAAGCGACATATTTATTTAAATTCATATATCTTTAATTTTACTAAAATTCTTCTCAAATGTTCATTATTGTAACCCTAATTTTTATTTTATTTTATATAAAATAAACAAATGGTATTTGCTGTTAACTATAATTTTTTTTTAAAATCACAAATAATTCTCTGTCATTTAAAAAATATCAGTAAATTTCTTTTGATTTTGATTTTTTTATTTTTTATAAAGGCATAAATCTCCTTCTTATATTTAAAAAAAAAAAAAAAAAACTTTTTGAAAGAATCACTAATGCCCTAATTATTTTAAAAGTATTTTGTATTCCTAAAATTTTTAAAAAATTCCATTTACAGCCCCATCCCCCCCTGCCGGTCACCCAAACCCCCACCTCACCAGCATACCCACCCCTACCGGCTTCTTCTTCGTTTGCTTTCCGAGAACAAACGAACAACGTCGGCAAAATGAACGACAAACATGAACTACGTTTCTCAGATCTTGAATTTTCCAGATCTGATGGCGTTGAAAGAGCACAGACAACTTGAGAACATGAACAATGGTAGCAAACATGACTGGCATGGCTCCGATTTTGACAGTGGTGATGGTCAAAGCAACAGATGTAAACAGAGGCGGCGTGAAACTTGGCTTTGACTTCGGTGGTGGTTATTGTGGGGGTTGCGGCTAAAAAATGGAGAGAGTGAGAAAGAGGGTGGCTGAAAAATGAAGGAGAATGTTAGGATTTCTCCATTGTATACACAAGAGTATAAATGTCCATCTATTACTCTTTATAACATCTAAAGACTACACACTAACAATGCTTCCCCAAAAGATTAAATTACGACATAATTGTTTGACTTTTTTTTACTGAACTAACTCTTCAATAATGGTTAAACAAAAAAAATCTCTTATTTTGAAATTATTATTTGAGAAAAATAAAATAAAAGTGTTCTAGATTACAATTTTGTTTTTATTTCTCAATAATAAAATTTATTTTTACTGCACTTTTAATAAAATATATTAAATATAAATTAAAGATTAATTGTGCTTCATCTGTAATATTTAAATACAAAATATATATATAAATATAATTTTTTTTTCTAGACTTGCATAATGCGTCATTCTAAAACAAGTTATAGTTAAATCAAACACAAATTTAAACACAAATGAAAAAATAGGACAATAAAAATACATAAAGGAAGTAAGTAATCAAAGTTAAATTAAATATCGAGCTCACAAAATAGTTCATAAAGAGAACTGAATTACAACTTTATTTAATGAAAGGAAAAAAGAACATCGGCCATTGAAATAAAGTATAATCTAGCAAAAACTTTACGGAATTTTATTAGGTTTCTCCTTGAAACCTGTATCATCCTCAACACCATCACAATCGTAAAGACAAAAATACGAGCCAGTATCATAAGCATGATCAATGTAATATATGCAATTTGACTTAGTTTGAAAACCTTAAATGTAACAGTCTTATAATGAACATATTCCCTGCCAACGTCAACCATAGTTCTTTGAACTATTAGTAGATCTCTTCCCCGTCTTTTGAACTCACGAGATAAGATAATACAGTATTGAAGTCCGTGTTTTCAATAATGACTTCAGCTTTATTGCTAGCAACATCAACATGCATAAGTCAACCCCGAGGACCCAGACCGTACAATTTCATGTCATGATACATAATTTGGATGAAATTATAGTCTTTGTCCAAGTGTAAGAATGTCCAAGTTTCGTCACCGGATTTGTAAACAACCAGTCGATTGTGTTCGCTGTAAATAACAACAACTACATAATTGTTTGGAGTTCGAGAAGGATCAGCTGACAATGTACCTTTAATCACAAAATACCTACAGGCATCGGTCTCAATGAAATCTTCATAATCTATTGACGGTTCTTTGAATTCCGGGAGACGAATGGTTTGGTTAGCAAAAGGGTTTAAAAGACTTATTACCAGATATTTGTCTATGGAGAACAACCACCCATGTGAAGAACCAAAAAAACATGTATCGCAAGATACAGGCAAGGGAAAGTCATAGATTACTCCATCTGTGAAGTTATAAAAAGATCTTTTTTCTTTACTGTTATCCATTGTAGGAGTCCTAAGCAAGGGGAGTTGATTTCGGCATGTTTTGAGAAATTCAATTTGAGCGAATGGTTATGTTGATCACTCTTTGCTCGAAATAATTGCCATCGTTGGCAAACATAACGAAATCGAATGAAATCACAATATTCGGTGAGTCATTCTAAGACTGAGACAAGGATACCTTCCGGAAGCCATGCCCAATCTAGCTCTAAGTCCTCTGACTCTTTATCAACCATTTTGTTGCCAAAATTGTAGAAAGAAAAATTAAATTTCTATCACCAATTTAGTTATGAATTATTTAACGAATTTGAGATTTTTTTTTTAATTTTTTTTTTTTGTGTTTAAAGATGTTATATTAATTTTGAAATTTATAAGTATAAAAAGGATAATAGGTAAATAAAAATAATAATTTTAAAAAGCCATGTTAAAATAATATTTTCATCAAATGGATTTTAAAATTTCTGTCTTACCAATCAGCTGGGTTAGTTTTACCGGCACAAAGAGCATCCTTCTTAATAAAATTCAATAACCAACTAATAAACCATGCATGAGAGAGAGAGAGAGAGAGAGAGAGAGAGAGAGAGAGAGAGAGAGAGAGAGAGAGAGAGAGAGAGAGAGAGAGAGAGAATTAAGAAATACCAACCATGTCCCGGGTGGGTTGGAGTGAGACCCGAGCTCTGGTGATGATATCCAACTGGCCAAGAACGGCGACAGTGAGTTGGGAATTTTGGGTCTCTAAACAAATTACCGTCTCGCCGGTGCTGGTGACGACCTTTAACTCCATCACTTTCGACTTCTGTGGGCCGAAACGGAAGGCCTGTTGGCCGACCCCGGCGTTAGACAGAGGCGCAAGGTCGTACTCGGACACGCAACGTTTCAGGACGTCTTCCCATAATACCCCTCCGGCGAAGTCGACGTACGGAGTGGGCCCGGAAACACCCACCTGGATTGCGTCGTCCATTGATCTCATGTCGATTACTAATCCTCGATCGGCCAGCTTGATGACTCTGGCTATGTCGCATGGGATTCTGTCGAAGTCTCTACCGGCAAAGGCGGGGGACCCATAATGAACCGTCCCTCGGAGTTGGTCTAGGCTCTCATCTCCGTCGCCATAATCCGGTAGAGAAGACTGGGAATAGTTGAAACGCGCTAGAAAAATCATGGTTTTTGTCTCAAACTCTTTTTGGGAATGTAAAGCAGGAGATTTGGGGGGCTTAAATAGCGGGATATGATTTCAACGTACGAATTTTGAGTTTCCCAAATCAAGAGAGAGAACATTCCCATCATCACCAGGATTCCCACTTAAAAATAAGGGTTAATTACATTTTGCTCTCCTATAGTTAGGTTATTTTTCGCTTTTCCATCTAATAATATTTTTATCAACATTTTGGTCCCTATAGAAAGGTCATGTTGCACTTTACCTTTTGATGTAAACGTAAACTATAGAGGGCAAAATGTTAACGAGTAAGATAAAGTACAACAAAAGACTAATTACAAGAGCAAAGTTATGACGACTTAACCAGAGAAGACAAAGTGAAAAATGGTCAAACTACAAGAAGACAAATTGTAATTAACCCTAAAAATAAATGTGAAAAGTTGTTCACACTCCTAAAATCAACTGCTACATTCCTTTCAATTTAATTCTTCAATTATTATTTCATGATTGATTCCCAAAATTTATCATTTTTGTCTTTATTTAGTTGCACTACAACGGTACCTAAATATTTTTAAATATCACCGAATGAAACACTTTGTCTATTAAATGCAACTAAATTTTATAAATAATTTTTAAATTTTTTTTAGAATAATTTTAAATTTAAAAAGTTCAACATCAAGTATTCTTAAAATAAGTAAAAAGTACAACTACTATCATTTAATCCAAAAGTAATAAAAGAATTGAAATTGAAAATGTATTTATATAAACCAAATTTAAAATAAAAATCGACCTTAATGAAAATTGTAATTCTATTAAAGAAATACCTTCTTTGCCCCTGAGAACTTTCTCATCAATGCCGTTACAAATTTTTAGAGAAATATTCATTTTCATAATTACCATTTCACTTACACCATGTGTTCTTTTAGAGTTTGATGTTCCAGAAAGAGTTTGGTCAGGGAAAGAAGTTACTTACAATCACTTACACGTCTTTAGATGTAAGGCTTTTGTACATATTCCCCAAGATGAGAGATCCATACTTGATGTCAAAACGCGACAAAGCGTATTTATTGAATATGGAAAAGATGAGTTCGGTTATAGGTTTTATAATCCGGTACAAAAGAAACTTCTGAAAAGCCGAGATGTTGTGTTCATGGAAGATCAGACCATACGAGATATTGAGAAGACAGATGAAACAATGCCTCAAAACTGTGATGACTTGGTTGACTTGGATCCAGTTCCTCTGACACGAGTGCCGACGCCGATTAGAGATGATATCCAGGACAATCAGTTGAATCCAAATGATACAGATGTTTCCTTAGAAGACGAGGCTAATCATTAATCTCTTAATCAGCCACAAGTACCACAAACACCACCAGAAATTCCACTCAGGAAGCCTACCAGAGACCGAAATCCTTCCACTCGGTATTCCACAGATGAGTATGTGTTGTTGACTGACGGGGGAGAACCCGAGTGCTATGATGAAGCCACAGAAGATGAACATAAGAAAGATTGGATTGAAGCCATGGAAAATGAGATGTAGTCATTGTATGACAACTATACTTTTGAATTGGTAATTGTGGGCCCAATGATCTACCCAAGAAATGGGTGAATTAAGTAGTTTTAAAAATTAAAACAAATTGTTATCTTTCAACACTTAAATTTTCAAATAATTAATTTAATCCTAAATTAATTGTTATAATTATATAGCAGTGGATAAGTGTAATTAGCTCTAGGTGTATACCCAAAGAACAATAAATAAATAAAGTAACAATGCGGAACACCTCGATATATCCTGGTTCACTAAGTTACTCTTGGTTAATCCAATCCTCCGATCCCCATCGAGATTCTCACCCACTAAACCACTAGATTCCTTTAACAGATAAGAACCAAATATTTACACAATGATTCTTTTACATACTCAGAATTAACCTTTACAATATCATCTTCACAAGTTAAGGAATAACATCTATTTTTTTATCAAGTTAAAGACTAACTTAATTCTATTCAAGAGAAATCACCACTTAATCTTTTTTCCAGTCGCAGGAATAACCTTAACTTTTTTACAGGCTCAAGACTAACTTAATCCTTTCATAAGTTAAGGATCAAATCTAATTCTTTTATGCCTTAGGCTAAGAATCAAACATCACAATCACTCCAAGTATTATTTTTTCTAGGTAAGGATGGAACATTTACAATTCACTCATAATTAATTCTAATAAGGTGGAATCAAACCTATCTCTTTTTAAGGAAAAATAGTAACCTAAACTTTTTGTACCTCAGGTAAAGATTAAATCTCAATCTCTTTACAGGAAGAGATTGAAAGCCAACTACCCCTGATTAGATACTCTCAATAGTATCAAATCCACACAAAATTCACCAATTACAAAAATTGATAAGTTTTTTTTTCCACTCGGAACTTCTACCACCTTAAATCAATTACATTCAATTAATGTCCCGATAATTACTAGTGAGAGAATTTACGTGAGGAATATAATTATCAGATTATAATAGATGTGGGTAGCACAAAAATAAACACGTAATAAGATTATCACAAAAATCGTTTTAAAAGAATTTTTATGCTCTTTAAAATTCAAAAATAATTTCTCAAATATCTAAAAACTAAGCAAGCAATGATAATTCAAATTCACTATTAAAAATAAAAACTTGAAAAGATCTCACTAGGATAATACCGAAGAATGTAAATTGAATCGCTAGACAACTTAAATCGTTGACGCTAAAACAATTAGGGCTTTAGATCAAGAATGTAACACAATATCTCTCTCGAATGAATCTTAGTAAAATGATAACTCTTGTAAAAGCTTAGGAACTGATGTTCTTGATTTTTCATGATCAATTTTCGCATTCTGGGAGACGAATGGTTTGATTAGTAAAGGGGTATAAAAGACTTATTACCAGACATCTGTCTATGGAGAACAACCACCCATATGAAGAACCAAAAAAAGGTCTATCGTAAGGTACATGCAAGGGAAAGTCATAGATTACTCCATATGTGATGCTATAAAAAGATATTTTTTCTTTATTGTTATCCATTGTAGGAGCCGTAAGCAAGGGGAGTTGATTTCGACATGTTTTGAGAATGTGCAATTTCAGCAAATGGTTATGTTGATCACTCTCTGTTCCAAATAGTCGCCATCGTTGGCAAACAGAACGAAATCGAATGAAATCACAAAATTCGGTGAGTCGTTCTAAGACCGAGGCAAGAAGACCTTCCGGGAGCCATGCCCAATCTAGCTCTGAGTCCTTCAACCTTTTATCAACGATTTTGCTGCCAAAATTGCAGAAAGAAAAATTAATAGGAACTTCATCTCAATTATTACTTTTAATCTCTTAAAAGTAATAAAGAATTGGAATTGAAAATGTATTTACATAAACAAAATTTAAAATAAAAATCTACCTTAACCAAAATTGTAATTCTATTAAAGAAAGACCTTCCTCACCTAGAAAACTTTCTCATCAACGCCATTACAAATTTTCATAGAAATATTCATTTTCATAATTACCATTTCACTTACAGATCTTGAATTGTTACAATTTTTCATAGAAAAAACAGGACAATAAACCATAAAGAAAGTAAATAATAGAAGTTAATTCTCCTCTAAGGTCAACTTCTTCCAAGGACTAAGTATAAAGATTGTGTTGGGAGGAGGCACACCTCAGCCCAAGCCGGCCATTCCAAGACCCCACCAGCATCATTCTCCAAAAATAGTAGTCTAGCCGTCGTCGGGATGGGGAAACCTCTCCCCATATCGGCATTCTCCGCAGGCCAGCTCCATCCATCTCAGAAATCAACTCTATGAGCTCTTCAACAAAACTCCCTCCCTTTCCATCTTCCGCTATCTGGGAAGGGCAGAGAAGGAAGCTCCTCAGAATTCTCCCTTCCCATATCCGGCCATCCGGGAAGGGCAGGGGATAAAACTCCACATCTCATGGGCAACAGGAAGAATCCATCTCGAATCATGGGCCATACCACTTCTCTATTTGCTAATATTTTCAGCCATAGGCCTTAACTAAAGGGCTAAAAAGCCCAGGCCCATAAAATTAAGCTCTCCACCCGCCCTTTGATTAGCCATGCGTCAAGATGAGACATTAATCTATGCTTAAACCCCTAAACTAATCAATCAATTGCCTATATAAAGGAGGACATACCAATACCCAAAGGTAAGCCAAATGTGTTTACTCTTTTCAGTAACATATTGATCACATCATATTTTATGCGATCTAATACCATTAAATTAAGTTTTGTTAATTTTTTAAATAAATTAAATTAGTTGAAATTGATTCATTTTATTTGTGCTTGTAGGTTTTTTAAAATGGAGTAAAAATACTATAAATTGGAGCAAAACGGAGCTAAAAAGGATTAAAAAAAAAAAATCAAGAAAAACCAAGATGGCATGTGATCCGACCCGAAGCCCCAACCTGTGACCCGAACCATTACATTAAAGGGGCTATTATTCTATTAAAGAGACATTAAAGACCATCATATGGAAAATTTGGTAGCTCATCTTATGGTCATTGAATAGGGAATCAAAAGAAGGGAAAAATTGGGGGATCAAAAGAGTAATTTTTGATTTCCTATTTTCACTTCTTAGTTGTTGATTACTTCTTTTTTTAAAAGGAAATGGTCATTATTTCCACTAAATGACATTAGTGGAAAAGGAAAGGTGATGGACATTGGGGAGAGGATACATTAGTGGAAAAGGACAGGTGATGGACATTGGGGAGAGGATTGATAGTTTCTTTCCTTTTGAGTTTTTTTAGTTTCTTCTCTCTTTTTAAATAGATAGTGCCGGCAAGGGGGGGGGGGGGGGGGGGGGGGGGGGGGGAGGAGAGTTCATTTTTATATATTTTTTTTCTTTTGTCTTCAACAGTGACGATTACGCTGTTTAGTTTTTTTTTTTTTTTTTTTTTAGTTTTCATAAAACTCCATTCAAAATTTATATACTCTACCGCTGGATTTTAGAGGTGATACTTTAATGAAATTAATGTGGAATATCATTTTTGAAGAAAACTTCATGAACGGCTAATCTTCTCCTAACCGGGTTAGGATTGTGGTATGTATTTTAATTTATGCAATATTGTATTTTTTAGATTAATTTTAGGTTATGTGGAAACAATTATATGATGATGAATTATGTGCTTGAAATATAATTTAAATCGTGATTGAATTTAATCTCGAGATATTCTTGCAGATAATTCGATTTTAGAATCAATTATTGCTAGAACGTTAGATCTCGTACCTGTGGTCTAGATCTAACGATCATATAATCGTATTCCTAGAATTTAATTATTTGTTTGGATGGTTTATGCCTATATTGTAATTCACTCTAGATTAGAGTAACTTAAGAATTACATACCGAAGATAAATCATGCAAAAGAATAATAAATCTAATCTTTCTGAGTAATTTCGGCTTGTAGTTGGGAACGCTCATTTACACAAATCTAAATTAAAAAAAAAAATCGAGAAAACCATAATTCCATAATACGAATTCCACAATTCCTAACTTGGTTCTCTATATTCATTGTCTAGATTTTTTATTTTATTTTCTTGTGTTTCAAAACCAAAACTCATTTTATTCAAAGAAAGAAAAATAATTGAAATTGATAATTACAATACCGATCTTTGTGGTTCAACACCCTACTTGAACCCGTACTATATCAGTATCGCGGTACCATTTAAAAAGATATTATTTTTTTAACGATTTCATATTTATAAATCTTCCCCCTAAGCGTTAATTCTCATGCTAGAGGGGACACGCTGGGTTCATCCCGGCAAGTCTTTTGTGCAGGTGTCAAAGTGCTACCTATCCCAACTTAGACTCATCCTAACTCGGACTCATCTCTCTAAGGATTAAAAGACCAGAAGGTATTCAAGCTCATCCCATCTTGGACCCATCTCTTCCCAGACCAAAAGGCATTAGAGCTTATCCCAACTCGGACCCATCCCTTCCCGGTCAGAAGACTCTCCACGGATAAAAAGACTCTCCAAGGACCAGAAGACTCCCAAGTTGTTTCACCGCTCGGTTCTCATCTCGGGTCACTCCAACTCTGCCCATCCCGGGCTAGAAAGACTGATGTTGAACCTCTTCATTCCCATCCCAACAAGGGAAAAGATCTCTATAAACAACGACCAGACCATACCATTGGGGCCGTCCAAAAAACGACATCAACACATGTCATGATACATAATCTGAACAAAATCATAGTCTTTATCCAATTGTAAGAATGTCCAAGTTTCGTCACCTGCTTTATAAACAGTCAATTGATTATAGTTGTAAATGATGACAACTTCATAATTGTTTGGAGTTCGACAAGGATCAACTGACAATGTACCTTTGATCACATAATAATCATAGTCGTCGTCGGTCTCAACCCAATCTTCAAAATCTATTGAAGGTTCTTTAAATACTGGGAGACGAATGGTTGATTAGCAAAAGGATTTAAAAGACTTATTACCATACATTTGTCTGTGGGGGAAGAACCATCCATGTAAAGAAACAAAAAATGTCTATCGTAAGGTACATGTAAGGGAAAGTCATTTTTTCTCCATATGTGACCCTATACAGAGTTTTTTTTTTTTTTTTTTTTAAATTGTGGGAGCCGTAAGCAAGAGAAGTTGATTTT
Source organism: Eucommia ulmoides (assembly GCA_016647705.1). Classification (NCBI taxonomy): domain Eukaryota; kingdom Viridiplantae; phylum Streptophyta; class Magnoliopsida; order Garryales; family Eucommiaceae; genus Eucommia; species Eucommia ulmoides. Next base: position 44,455,956 of record CM028331.1, read on the forward strand.
GACATGTTTTGAGAATGTACAATCTTAGGAGATGGTTATGTTGATCACTCTCTGTTCCAAATGGTTGCCGTTGTTGGCAAACAAAGAGAAATTGAATGAAATCACAAAATTGGGTGAGTCGCTCTAAGACTGAGGCAAGAAGACATTTCGGCAGCCATGCCCAATCTAGCTTTGAGTCCTTCTCACAGCCATTTTGCTGCCAAAATTGTAGAAAGAAAAACTAACAGGAATTTTATCACAATTTCTATCACCAATTTACACAAGTGATGAATTATTTAATAAATTAGAGATTTTTTGTGTACACTATATTAATTTTCAAATTTATAAGTATTAAAAGATCATAAATAAATAAAAACTTACTATTAAAATAAAAATATAAAATTTTAAAAGTGCAAAATGTAAATATAATTTAATGTGTGAGGATACGAATTTTGTTTGACCATAATTTCCGTAAAAAACAATTATAATAAATAAATGTGAGGTACAAAGTTAAGGGCGAAATTGAAATTGGAGCAAAATTGAAACAATTTTTCAAATGTGAGGGACAAAAGTGTCTTTATCCCTAATTGTTTGTTCAATAAGATTTACATCCCTCATTTTTTTGTTGGCATTGTTACTCATTCATTTTTTTGTTATTAAAATTGTTGCTAGATAACCACATTTGTATCATTCCATTTATTATGTTGATATAATGAAAGAATATGTATTTGAGTTTATTTTAAATAATAAATATATAGGTGATATTTTTGGACTTACAAGTAATGGTCCATTTTAATTTAAATGATAAAAGTAAGATTTTCTCTAATTTTTTTCTAAATTTTAACCCGTAATATATATATATTTCTGGATCCAAAAAAATTAGGTCATGTTGACTCGTTTTTTGTTAACTAAAGTCCATTAATATTCATTCTTACGAGTGACAAATAAAAAATTATGGACCAAAATAAATAAAAATTAAAGTATTCCTTTATTTTGGTTTTTTTTTTTTTTTAAACTTATTTTTATTTAATAATTTTGTGTGTTTTCCTTTATTTTTCTTAATATATAACTTAGGGAAAAAAAAATGAGAAAGAAAAGAAAAGAAAAGAAGAAAGAGAGGATCAACCCCTCTATATAAATGTGACCCAAATAGTTGGGCCAAAAGTATAGCCCAGGCCGAAAGATCATGCTAGGTCATCCCTAAACAATATATGTTTTTAAGAAATTGTTATATAGTATTTTATTAGTTTATTTTAAATAAATAAAAAAAAACAAAATAAACTACTTTCGAATAGCAAACACTTAGTGGTAAACATTTGAGAAGATTTTTAATGAAACTAAAATTACATCCCAATAAATTAAAAATAAAAATAAAAATTGAAACAATATGAAGATTGGAAAAAATGAGTTCAATTACTTATTTTATTTTGAAAATTCAAATTTGAGAGAAAAATTAAACAATATTAACGCATGAATCATAAAGTGTTTATTTATTTTCATTTTTTGGAAAATATTTTTGAAATTAGTTTCTTGGTACAAATTCCAAGAATTCACTTGGAGCTACTATTGAAATTAACTTATAAATAAATAAATAAAAAATATATTGAGAAACTAAATAAAACTTTAGGTGGTGTTTGATTAATGTTTCTATTTTTCTGTTTGTACTTTTGTAGACACTCCATTTATCGCGTCATCACGTCACCCAACTGAAAGCTTTTTCAAATAAAAGTACAAGATTAATTTTTTATTTTCTATTTTATTAAGAAAATCAATTGGAGAAAAAAAAAAAAAGGTTCAATTTCTTTGACCCTAAGGAATGGTTATTTTTAAAATTTGAAAAATTAACAAGTAATTTACAAGTATTTTACCTTTTATGAAATGACCCCAATTTATTTTAGGAAAAAAATTTCTACAATCTCAAATGACCAAAAAGTAACTTTTCAAGGACTATTGGATTTTTGGATCATCCCAAAACCCCCATGAAAATCGGATTACCGATTTTGCCCCTCAGAAGATTTGTAATTTACAAATCCATGCCCCTCGGTGGGCCCCGCCGCCTCTCTCTCTGGCGCTATGCAGTGGGCAGGCGGGCCCCGTCGCCTCTCTCTCTCTCTCACGGTTTGGACCCAAAAAAGGGGGCCCACTCCATTTTCTTTCATTTTATTTTATTCCCTTTATTTATTATTATTTCAATTTCAAACCCCCATTTCTTTATTTTTCAATTTCACATATTTTTCTTTATTCCATTTTTTTTTTGTATTTTTGGAACAAATAATAATTCTTAAAAAGTTGTCTTTTGAAGAACAATGTAAGTGATACTTTATGATATTTTTTAGTTCAGTAGATATCTACTTAATTTCACCTACAAGTCTTGTAGAAACACAGTGAGTTCTGTAATGTTTAGTAGATATTTACTTAATTTATTTTCAGCAGATATTTACTTAATTTATTGTCAGCAGATATCTCCTTAATTTATTTTCAGTAGATATCTACTTAATTTATTTTCAGTAGATATCTCCTTAATTTATTTTCAGTAGATATTTACTTAATTTGGAACAAATGAAATGTTCCAAAAATAAAAAGAAAAAAGAAAAATGGAATAAAGAAAAAGGTGTGAAATTGAAAAATAAAAAAATAGGGGTTTGAAATTGAAAGAATGCTAAATAAAGGGAGTAAAATAAAAATGAAAGAAAATGGAGTGGGCCCCTTTTTGGGTCCAAACCGTGAGAGAGAGAGAGAAGAGAGAGAGAGAGGCCGCGGGGCCCACCTGCCCACTGCATAGCGCTAGAGAGAGAGAGGGGGTAATTTTGTCATTACAAAATATGGGTAGGACTCTCAACCATTTTTTTTTTTTTTTAAATAGGAGTTAAAAAGTTGTTTTTATTTATTGAAAAAATTGTTGGTTCTCAAAATAGGACCTTTGGACTTTTGGAGGAAAAGACCTTCATTTTATTAGCATAAATTTATAAAAAAAAAAAAATAAGAAGATAACAATAAGAAAAAATAGTATAGCCCAGCCCAATGATGTCATGTGAGTAATATTTGGGCCGAAAGTATAGCCCATACCAAAGATCCAGCCCATTCGGCCTATCCCCTAAATAATATATATTTTTAAAAAATTGTGACATACCATTTTAATTTTTTATTTTATATAAAATAATTTTAAAAAATAAATTAGTTTAGGATAGCAAATAATTAGGGGTAAACATTTGAGAATATTTTTAGTGAAATTAAAATCATATCAATTTAAAGAAATAAATGTTGTCCCAATAGTACTAGACCCTAAATTTTAAGATTGGGATAAAAAATTTATGTCCATGGTGTCAGATTGAGACCTTAGATTTTAACTCCATCAAAATATACGATTCCATAACCCGATCTGTCATGTAATATATTAATATTTTACACACACACATACGTGTGTGTGCATGCGGCATAGTAATAATAATTTTTTTAGACATTTTAAATAGTTTTTATTTTATTTTATATATATATATATATATATATATATATATATGAAACAATATTAAGGTTGACAAGAAAATGAGTGGAATCACTTATTTTATTTGTGAACAATTAAAATTTATTTGTTTTTGTTTTTCCGGGGTAGTTTTGTTGAAATTAGTTTTCTTTGTGCAAATCCACGAGGAGCTAATATTGAAATTAACTTTTAAATTAATATGAAACAAATAAAAAAAATTGTTAGAAACCAAATAGAGCTTACGTTTCAACTTTTTTGTTTGTATTCTTGTAACACTGCATATGATACCGCTATCATGTGACATTTCATTTGATTTTAAACATAAAAAATTGTTTTTCCTTATAAATTTTAATTTTTTAATCCAAAATTCGAGATCATTAATTAGATATTTCGAGGCTAATTCAGTATGTTGGGCTTAAAATTTTGACTTGAAAATTTTAGGGGTAAAAAAAAAGGAAAAAATAATAAGAAAAATTGGCTTTAGATGTAATTGGAAGGTTTTTCAAAGAAAATAAAAGATTAATTTTTTATTTTATTTTATTGATAAAAATCAATTGAAGAAAAAAGGAAAAAAGATTCAATTTCTTTGACCCCAAGGATTGGTCATTTTTAAAATTTGAGAAATTAACAAGTGATCCAATTTATTTTATTGTCATATTAAAGAAAAAGCAAAAAATAATATAACAATAATAATAAAAAAAGACAAAGAAAAATAGATAATAATAATAATAATAATATATAAATAAGAACGCTGTAAAAAAACAAAACACAGAAGAAAAAAAAATTAAAAATTACAGTTTTATAAGCATCTTTTGACCAATTGAAAACAATGATTTGCTGCAAACCATTGGGCTGCTTGGCATTTTCTAGGGGTGGTAATGGGCCGGATTGGGCCGGCCTAGACTAGGGTATCACATAAAATTATTAGGCCCAAGCTTGGCCCAGCCTATAGTCAGACTTTAATTCCATACCCAAGCCCGACCTTATAAAAAAAAACCTAAACTCAAAGTCCGACCCTAAGACCCTCGGTCCTATACAAAAAACCTAAGCCCTAGAAAAATAAGCCTTAAAAATAAGCCCAAAATCCTAGAAAAATAAGCCAAAAGCCCTGAAAAAACCTAAGCCCAAAACCCTAAAAAAAATCTAAGCCTAAGCCCTATGGTTGAATGTGTGTGTGTGTATATATTTTTTTAATTATTCTTCGGCCGGCCCGACCCTAAAATATTTTGGTCTTACCCAAACCTAGTTCTAAAATTGATCGGGGCCTAACACCTAGGCCCAAGTCTTGCCCATGGGCTCAAAGCTAAAGCCTAAACCCTAAAAAAATAGAGTTGAACCGTTTCGGCTGGACGGGCCCTCGGGCCCATGACCACCCCTAGCATTTACTAACCTCTGAAGTTTTGTTTTGTTGTTATTTATTTATTTTTCACATTATTTTACAATTTTATGATTTTTTAACCTTTGTACCCAATTCTACATTAGTCCCTATGGTTTTAATTTTGACATATGAATCCTAAAGTTTATGAATTATATCAGGTTTGTCCATAATGTAAACTCCGTTAAAAAAATGGAAGGGAACATTCGCATGCTTCACATGTGACCATTAATGAAAGACAAACCCCTTTCCTATATGTTTGCCCGTTCCACCGTATCCAGTCACGACTAACCCCTTTCCTGTATGTTTGCCCTCCTGTGGAACGCGTGTACAGGTGGTGACCATATATGATAGACGGCAGATGGGAAAGGGATGCCCAAGAGACATTTATTTATTTAAATTCATATAATTTTAATTTCACTAATTTTTTTCTCAAATATTCATTTACTACCCTAAATTATTTTGTTTTATATAAAAACAAACAAATAAAACACTATATAACAATTTTCTTGAAAAAAAATATTATTATTCAGCGATGAAATCTTCGGGCTTGGGCCTTGGCTCAGGCCAAATTTTACTCAGATCACATTATTGAGTCAAAATTATATGGGTGTTATTATATAGTGTTGGCCCTTGGTATTTGAAAATAGGCACATTGGGTCCCTAACATTTCAAGTTCGTTTTCAGTTGGTCCAATTTGCAAATGTGTTAGGTCAATGCTAATGGTCAACGTTATTGTTAGGATATTTGGTCATTTCATGTCCAAAGTCAATTTCTCTATTCAACTTATATGGATTAATTATACTTTGCACCCCTTATATATATATATATATATATATATAGTTATTTATTTATTTTTATTATTATTATTATTATTATTATTATTATTATTTTTTTATTTTTTTATTTTTTTATTTTTTTTTTTGGTTTCCAAGGGTATTCCCGCACCATGGTCGATAGAGATTAATCCCTCGAGGTATTGTCAGGCGCCAGAAATGGGGACCTCTCCCAATAGAGTACTTTCCATACACAACCCCCTATGGTTCGATTCCGAGATGGTTATTTAAGGAGTTCAAGTTCTTTCCGCTTGAATCAACTCATGTTAGTGCACACCTTATATTTCATTATACCTAAAACTCATTCAATGGTTCATTTAAAAAAAAACCACCCAAACTTTAAGAGTAGAAAACGTTTTCTTTAGATTCCATTTTACAACTTCGTCTCTCTACTTCCACTCGGGGGATCAAAAGCTAGAAAATTCTTTTTCACCCCCACTATTTAGTAAATGTTTTACTTAAATCAAAAAAAATTAAATTGTCACATATTACTCCTAAAATCTCTTAATTTATATTAATTTGGCACACCTCCCAACTCCAAGGACAAATTTACCAATACATGGTCTACGTTCTACCAATCGTATGCAAAAGTTTCAAACTTTGGTCTTCCAATCTAAAAGAAATTTCAAAGATTCAAGGATCAAAGTGCTATATTTAAAATGTTTTATGTTGTGAAATGAAAGAAAATATAAACATTGAGGGCAAAAAATGTAATTCATACCCACTTGGGTCTCTCTCCGCTTTCTGTCTCTCTCTCTTTAAAATATCTTATCTCAAACTAGGGAGCGATCTTCCGAACATGGGAAGTGTGCATAAAACATCAATTGTAAGAGATTCAATTCGTCAGAATCGTAATGACGTCGTCGCTGAGTGGGGTTACGTCGAGGAGGAGCAGGTCTAAGACCTTATCGTCATTTTCGCCAGTTAGAATCGCCGCCTGAACGGTGGCGCTGTACGTCACTACTTCATCAGGATAGATACTCCTGTAGTGATCCTTTCCATTGAAAAACCTTATGCATCTTCGAAATCCTCAATCGTCGGTGCGCCGTTGCGTTACCGTTGATATCATTTTGAGCTTCCGTCAGGCACAACAGAATAGGGTATCAAGTGTAAAAGCATATTTACAATCCATGAAGTAGGAGAAAGAACAGTGTATAGAGGAGGAGCAATTTTTCTCTGTGATCTAAAAGTGGACACCATTTTAAGGCGCTGAAAAATGACAACCTGATTCAAGAAGAATTGGAAGAAGCGTGGCCATGTGAACGCGGTGATTTCCTATGTTTGAATCTGTTGAACTTATTATTTCCATAATTTTTTGAGAATTTTCCAAAAAAATAACAAACAAAGAGAGCGTGGTGATATGTATGTATACATATAGAGAGAGAATGAACTGCATAACTTAATCTGTATTCAACCGCATAAAGAAAATAGAGCGTAGTGATATATATATATATATATATAGAGAGAGAGAGAGAAGATGAGAGAGAGAGAACTACGAACTTAAACTGCATTGAACTGCAAAAAAAAAAAAAAGCGTGATTAAACTACATAAAACCAAAACATTTCTTCAATAAAATGCATAAAGTAAATTTCAAACATTTATTCATAATTTAAACATAAAAAACATTTATTCACTACCTATTTTCATATATTTTTAGTGATTAGCTGAATTTTTATGTTATTTTTTATCAGCTATATTCCCAAATCGATGGTTATATTACTTCTTTGAGCAGAAATAAATTGCTACCTTTGCATGAGAGTCATTCTGAGGACGCATCAAAACTTTCATCTAACCAAATGATATGCAACACAAGTTACAAGTATTTTTCTCATTTTTTGTCTGGTTAGCAGTCACAAAACATAGGAAGTGTACATAAAACATCAATTGCAATAGATTCAATTCTTCAGAACCGTAATATCGCCACCGCTGAGCTGGGTTACATCGAAGAAGAGCAAGTCTTGGACTTTCTTGTCACCTTTGCCAGTTAGAATCGTTGCCGAACAGTAGTGGTATACACCATAGCTTCATCAGGATTTATGCTCTTGCAGAGCTCCTTTCCGTTGAAAAAACTACTGCACCTTCAAAATCCTTAGCCACCAATGCGCCCTCGCATTACCGCTGATATCATTTATGTGCTTTCGTTTGTCTCAAGAAAATAGGGTCTCAAAGTGTAAAAGCATATTTACACTCCATGAAGTAGGAGAGAGAACAGTGTATGAAAGAAGACATTTTTCTCTGTGTTCAAAAAGTAGACATCAATTTCAGACGTCAAAAAATGACAACCCCATTCAAGAAGAATCAGAAGAAGCGTGGCCACGTGAACGTGGTGATTTCCTATGCTTTAATCTATTGAAATTATTATTTCTAGAAATTTTTTGGGATTTTCCAAAAAAAATGAAAAACAGTGCATGGTGATATATATATATATATATATTGTTGGTAAATGGCGGGGAATGTATATGCGGAAGACAACTAATAACTAAATCGAAATAAGAAAATAAAATGAAAATGAAGAAATTGGACACAAATGTTTTATGTGGAAAACCCCCGAACAAATTGGGGTAAAAATCATGGGCAAATGTAGGAGAATTTCACTATTGTAAATAGGGATTACAACACTTTCTCTCTGACTACAAGAAGATAACAATTCTAATCTCTCTTGTAACAGGAGAAACCACTCTCACAATTTTGGGAAAACTCTCAAACTCTTCTCAAGAAATTACTTGGAAGATTTTCTCTCTAAATGAACCTATGCTCTTTGCCTTCGGATAAACAAGCTCTCAATATCTCCTCCTATTTATAGGAAGAGAATTGGAACAATTCTTCATATACAATGAGCTGGAAGTCCTATTGATCATGTGGGTGACAACCCATGTGTATGCACACTATCAAGTGCTTTGTTCATGTGGGTAACAACACACATGCACTCCCACATGCACACCTCATGAACAAAACTCCCACATGCACATTAGTTGCATTTATGTTCTTTCAGATCAACCTCATTCCCAAATCGACGGTATCATTTCTTCTTTGGCCAGATATAAATTGCTACTTTTGCATTAGACTTATTCTGATAACAAATCAAAACTTTTATCTTACCAAATGATCTGTAGCACAAGTTACAAGTGATGTTTTTTTTCCTTTGCCTGGTTGACAATTACAATGTTGCCAGAGTAGCTACATTGAAATTAGGGAGCATTCTTTGAAACATAAGGAGTGTGCATAAAAACGTCAATTTCAATAGATTCAATTCGTCAAAACCGTTATGACGCCACTACTGAGAGGGATTACTTCGAAGGAAAAGCAGGCCCTAGACCTTATCGTCACTTTCGCCAATTAAAATCGCCACCTGAACGGCGCTTCATATGCTACTACATCATTGGGATTGATACTCTTGCAGAGTTCCTTCATGTTGAAGAAATTGTTGCACCTTTGGAATCCTCAGTCACCAATGTGCCCTTTCACTACCGTAGATATCCATTTTGTGCTTCCATTGAGTTCAACAGAATAGGGTCTCAGAGGGTAAAAACATCTGTACACTCCACAAAGTAGGAGAAAGAACAATATACAGAGGAGGAACAACTTTTCTCTATGTTCTGAAAGTGGATACAATTTTCAGACGCCGAAAAATGACAATCTGATTCAACAAGAAAAACAGAAAAAGCTTGACCACGTGAACGTGGTGATTTCCTACGTTTGAATATGTTGAACTTATGATTTCCATAATTTTTATTTGACCGAAAAAATGAAAAATGAAAAATGGATCATGGTGATATATATATATGTTGGCTTAGTGAGCTACCGAAGAGGGGAGTGAATTGGATAGTAATAAAAAATTTATCAAATAATAACACTTGAATAATTCAAATAATTAATTTTATCCTAAATTAATTATTATATTTATATCAGCAGATATATGTTGTCAACTAGGTGCACATCCAAATAACGAAATATAAATAATGTAAATAAAGCAGCACACCAGAATTTATACTGATTCACCAAATTATTATTGGCTAATCTAATCCCCCGAGTTTCGCGGAGAGTCACGCCCATTAATCACTATAATTCCTTTAATCAGGTAAGAACTAAACCCTTATAAAATAATTCTTTTCGCAGGCTCAGAATCAACTTTTACAATTTCTTTTCATAGGCTATGAATTAAATCTCATAAAAATACTCCAAGTATCCTTTTACCCGGTAAGGATTGAACCGTTAGAAATTCATTCACAAATTTAATTCTAGTTAGAAAGAATTACCCATATCTCTTTTCGTGGGAAAAGAGTGATCTAATCTTTTTGTACTCTAGGAAAAGATGAAACCTCAATCTCTTTAACAGAAGAGATTAAAACTAAATACCCCTGATTAGATACTCCTAATAGTATCTAATCCGCACACAATTAATTAATTATAAAAATTGATAAGCTTTTTCTCACTCAGAACTTCTACCACCCTAGATTAATTTAAACTCAAATAGTGTCTTGAAACTAGTGATTGAAATACCGTGAGAATTTCAAAATTCGATTTTAATAAAAATGGGTAGAACACAGTTTAGCACGTAATCAGATTTTCTTAAGAAATCGTTTAAAAATAATTTTTAATCAATTTGAATTTCAGGAAAACGATTTCAAAGATTAAAATTCCAAGTAACAATTAATAATATCCAATAATAGTTAATAGCAAAGTCTTGGAATAAACCCACCAGGAATCCACTGAATAAACAAAGTATGAATAGCAATGAAACTTCAAATCAGTAACAACAATAATCCACAACAAATTTTCTCAAGAACAATTCTCAAGAATACCCTCACAATACTCTCAGTATGAAATCAAAATGAACACTCTTAGAAAGTACAAGAACTGAATAGTTCTTGAAATATGATTGATTATGATTGTTATAAACTAAAAAACGGAGGTATATTTATAGGGAATTGAAACAAGCCCTCCAACGGCTAATTCCCACATATCATGACATTTAATTTTTCTAATAGACCCATTATATCATTATGACTCAATCATGGTATAATTCACTTAATTATAACTTTTAAAATGTTCAGTTTAGTCCCTCAAATATTTTTTCAAACTCAATTAGATAGAATAGAAAAAATTAAATAAACTAATTTGAGAAACAACCAAAATATATTAACCATATCTATAGGGATATTAAAATATAAGTTGCATATCTCAAATAACATAAAATTCCTAAGATATATCTCAAATTTTAACAATAAAACGGCTAGGAACAACTACTTTTGGATCAAAACCATGAAATCCTCAAAACCTAAAACCAAACCATCGGTTGATCGACCAAACACCATAGGTCGACCGCTCGATTAAGGTTGTAGCCCAAGCCAAAAATTCTCGCCCGTTGGTTGACCTCTGCTCCTTGGTCTATCCATCGGACGATAAGCAAGGTTACGTCAAAGAGAAGCAGGTCCTAGGCCTTCTTGTCACCTTCACTGGTTAGAATCGCTGCCTAAACAGCAACGCTGTACGCCACTGCTTCATTAGGATTGACGCACTTGCAGAGCTCCTTCCCGTGGAGAAAACTGCTACATCTTCGGAAATCTTAGTCACTGATATGCACTCGCATTATCGCTGTAATCCTTTTTGTGTTTCCATTGGGTTCAACAGAATCGGGTCTCGGAGTATAAAAACAACTTTACATTCCACAAAGTGTGAGAGAGAACATTGTACAGATGAGGAGATATTTTTTTTCTGTGTTCTGGAAGGGGACATGATTTTCAAACGTAGAAAAATGAAACCCGATTCAAGAAGATTTGGAAGAAGCGTGGCCACGTGAACGTGATAGTTTCTTATGTTTGAATCTGTAGAACTTATTATTTTAATATTTTTTTGGGATTTTTTCAAAAAAAATGCAAAACAAAGTGTGGTAATATATATATATATATATATATATATATATAGAGAGAGAGAGAGAGAGAGAGAGAGAGAGAGAGAATAAACTGCATAAACTTAAACTGTATTAAAATATTAGATTTAATAGAATATTATTTCTACTAAATTCTTTTATTCTCTACTCTCTCTTTATTATTAGTTAGAGTTTGTTATAGATATTGTTATTTGGATGTTTATAGTTTGTTACAAATTTACCTATATAAGGAGCTTCTTTTGTACTTGGATAATTCAATTGAATGAGAATCAGAATTATTTTTTTCATTTCATCTCTCCTTCATTTCTAATATGGTATTAGAGCATTTGCTTTATCTGCTTGAGTCTTTCTAAAAGAAACCCTTGTTCAAGGAAGGCGGAAATGGCTGTTTTCTCCATACCGCCTCCTCTACAATTTTTGTTTTTCATTTTTGAGCTTCAGTTGCAGCGGCAATTTCTCCCCTGCCATTTTTGAGATCAAATCAGTTCAAGGCGATAGTAGTGGTGTGCTTCAGAATTTCTTCATCGCCGCTTCCGGCCTGCTTCAAGTTCGTTTGTGCCTATTTGACGATTTGCTCAGCATTGATCAAGAGGATTTGTACTTTCGATCATCATCTTCGTCTTTCAATTGATGATTGTTGTTTGATGATTGAGGCTCCTGTTTCGAAGCTCATCATTCAATCGTCGGTGCTCATCAACCGTCGCTTGCTGTGCATCTGTGTAATCGAGTTGTTCATCGATTTGCGATTTGTGATCTGTTGATTCGGTGATTTGAGATTCCATTTTGCGATCTTGTGATGCATCTTGCGATCTTGTTCTTCAAAGTCTTCTGGAAGCTTCAACGTTTTCATCTTCGACTTTATCAAGTGACGACTCAAAGGACTGAAATATGGAGATTACTGAAGCAATCTGCTATTTTCCAGCTTGCAACAGTGCATTCCAGCTTACATTTTTTCATAATTATTGCAACAATTACACTTTGCGCCCTACCAATTTTCTCTTGTGCCTCTGCACATTTTTATGCCTCTGAGTAGTGTTTCAATTTTTTTTCTAATTGCTTTGTTCAACAACTCTTTTCCCATCCTCCCACATTTCTTGATCTCTCTACCTCTATCTCGGTGGTTAAACGATTGTGGATGGATGACACTTTCTCAGCTGTGGCTTGTTCCCTACGCCGCCTTCTCTGCTTATTTTTTTTAGCTCTTTTCCCATCCTCTCATATTTCCCGATCTCTTCACCTCTGTCTCGGTGGTTAGACGGTCGTGGATGGACGGTGCTTTCTCAGCTGTGATTTGTTCCCCACGCCGAGTTTTCTTCTCCATTGATTCCCCTTTGTGGATGTTTAGACTTCTCTTTGTATTTTGTTTTAGTTTCTACTACTGCAATGTGCTGGATGTGTTCGTGTGTTATGTTGTTTTCATTTTCATCTTTTACCAAGATGAGAATTCACATTCTCCATCTTGGGGGAGAGTATTAGAATATTAGATTTAATAGAATATTATTTCTATTAAATTCTTATATTCTCTACTCTCTCTTTATTATTAGTTAGAGTTTGTTATAGATATTGTTATTTGGTTGTTTGTAGTTTGTTACAAACTTACCTATATAGGGAGCTTCTTTTGTACTTGGAGAATTCAATTGAATGAGAGTCAGAATTATGTTTTTCATTTCATCTCTTCTTCATTTCTAATAAACTGCATAAAGAAAAACAACACGTGGTGATATACATATACATATATATAGAGAGAGAGAGGGAGAGGAATGAAATGCGAAACTTAAACTGCATTGAACTTAATAAAAAAAAAAAGAGTGTAATTAAACTGCATAAAACCAAAATATTTATTTAATGAAATGCTTAACTTAAACTGAATAACAAACATTTCTTCATCATTTAAACATAAAACATCTTTCTTCACTACCTATTTTTTATATATTTTTAGTGATTAGCAACATTTTTATGTTCTTTTAGATCAACTTTATTACCAAATCGACGGTTACATTTCTTCTTTGAGCAGACACAGACTGCTACCTTTGCATGAGAGTCATTTTGATGACGAATCAAAGTTTTCATCTTACCAAATGATCTACAACAAAAGTTACAAGCGATCTTCTCCTCCTTCGCCTGGTTGGCAATCACAGTGTTGCCAGAGCAACTACATTCAAATAAGGGAGTGTTCTTCCAAACATAGGGAGTGTGCATAAAAATGTCAATTGGAATCGAAGAGGAGCAGGTCCTAGACCTTCTTGTCACTTTCGCTAGTTAAAACCGTCGTCTTAACGGTGGCGTCGTAGGCCACTACATCATTGGGATTGATACTCTTGCGGTGTTCCATTACATTAAAGAAATTGTTGTACCTTCAAAATCCTGAGTCATTGGTACGCCCCTCACATAACCGTTGATATCCATTTTGTGCTTCTATTGGGTTCAATAGAATAGGGCCTCATAGTGTAAAAATATCTTTACAATCCATAAATTAGGAGAGAGAACTGTATACGGAGAATGAGCAGTTTTTCTTTGTGTTCTGAAACTGGACACCATTTTCAAACGTCAGAAGATGACAACCCGGTTCAACAAGAATCGAAAAAAGTGTGGCCACGTGAATGTGGTAATTTCCTATGTTTAAAGCTGTTGAACTTATTCTTTCTATAATTTTTACGGGACCAAAAAATGAAAAACGGAGAATGGTGATATATATGTATATTATATGGAGAGAGAGAGAGAATGAACAACCTAACTTGAACAACATTGAATTGTATAAAGAAAAATAAAGCATGGTTTATATATATATATATATATATATATAGAGAGAGAGAGAGAGAGAGAGAGAGAGAATGAATGAACTGCGAAACTTAAACTGCATTGAACTATATAAAAAACCGTGATTAAACTACATAAAACCAACACATTTCTTCATTGAACTACATAACTTAAACTAAATAACAAATATTTCTTCATCATAACATAACAAACATTTCTCCACTACCTATTTTTCACATATTTTTAGTGATTAGATGCATTTTTACGTTCTTTTAGATCAACCTCATTCTCAAATCGAAGGTTATTTTTATTCTTTGAGTAGGCATACATTTCTACCTTTGCATGAGAGTCATTCTGATGACGAATCAAAGCTTCCATGTTACTAAATGATATACAGCACCAGTTACAAGCGGTCTTTTCCTCCATCGCCTCAGCACAAGTTACAAGCGATCTTATCCTCATTCGCCTAGTCGGTAGTCATGGTGTTGCCGGAGCTGCTACATTCAAACAGGTCTTGGACCTTCTTGTCACCTTTGCCGGTTAGAATCTCCACCTAAACGGTGGTGTCGTACGCCACTAGTTCATCAGGATTGATACTCTTGTAGAGCTCCTTTCCATTGAAGAAACTGTTGTACCTTTGGAATCCTCAACCGTTGTTGCGCCTTCGCGTTACCGTTGATATTCTTTTTGTGCTTTCGTCGGACTCAATAGAAAGGGTCTCGGAGTGTGAAAGTATCATTACACTCCATAAAGCAGGAGAGAGAATAGTGTGTGGGGGAGGAAAAAGTTTTCTCCATGTTCTGAAAGTGGACACCGTTTCCAGAAGCCAAAAAAATGACAACCTTATTCAAGAAGAATCAGAAAAATCGTGTCCACGTAAACATGAAGATTTCCTATGTTTGAATATGTTGAAGTTATAATTTTTGTATTTTTTTTTAAATTTAAAAAAACCCAAAAAAAAAAAAAAAAACAGAACTTGGTGATATATATATATATATATATATATATATATACACACACACACAGAGAGAAAATGAACAATATAATTTAAACAACATTGAACTTCATAAAGAAAAATAGAGCGTGATAATATATATAGGAGATAGAGAGAGATATATATAATGAATTGCGAAACTTAAACTACATTGAACTGCATAAAAAAAACATAGCGTGATTAAACTGCATAAAACTAAATTATTTCTTCATTGAACTATATAACTTGAACTGAATAACAAATATTTCTTCATTATTTAAACATAAAAAATATTTATTCAATCTCTATTTTTCATATATTTTTAGTGATTAACTGCATTTTTATATTCTTTTAGATTAATCCTATTCCCAAATTGACGGTTACATTTATTCTTTGAGCAGACACAGATTGTTACCTTTGCATGTGAATCATTTTGATGACGAATCAAAGTTTTCATCTTAGCAAATGATCTGCAACACAAGTTATAAGCTATATTTTTTATTCTTTGCCTAGTTGGCAATCACGGTGTTGCCAGAACAACTACATTAAAATTAGGGAACATTCCTCCAAACATAGGGAGTATGCATCAAAGCATCAATTGCAATAAATTCAATTTGTCGAAATCGTAATGACATCGCTGCTAAGTGGGGGTTATGTCAAAGAGGAACAGGTCCTAGACCTTCTCGTCATCTTCACTAGTTAGAATCTCTGCCTAAACAGCGGTGCCATATGCCACTACTTCATCGGAATTGATGTATTTGCATAGCTCCTTCCTGTTGAAGAAACTGCTACACCTTCGGAATCCTCAGTCGCCGATGCGCCCTCGCGTTATCGTTGTTATCCTTTTGTGCTTACATTGGGCTCAAAAGAATAGGGTCTCGAGAGTGTAAAAGCATATTTACACTCCACAAAGTAGGAGAGAGAATAGTTTATGGAGGAGGATCAATTTTTCTTTGTGTTATAAAAGTGGACACCATTTTCAGACGCCAAAAATGACAACCTGATTTAAGAAGAACGGGAAGAAGCATGGCCACGTGAGCATAGTGATTTCTTATGTTTGAACCTATTGAACTTATTATTTCTATAATTTTTATGGAACTTCTAAAAAAAAAAACAGAACTTGATGATATATATATAAGAGAATGAATTACATGACTTAAATTGCATTAAACTGCATAAAGAAAAACAACACATGGTTAATGTTAAAATAATTGAGAAGTAGGAGAAGAATCATATATTGATATTATGAAAAGTGATTCAATTATAATACAACGATATACACATATTTATAGGAAAAATGGGGGCTAGGATTTTTCCCTAATGGGCCAAGCCCATATAATACATTAATACATTAACATCCTCTCTCAAACTCAAGGCGGTAAGTGAGAGGTGAACTTGAGTTTGGAAACCAGAGAGTGAAAACGTCTGGGTGGATGAGCCTTAGTAAAATGTCTGTTGTCTGATCGGATGAATTGAAAGATTGTAGGTGAACCGTATTTTCAAGAATGTGATGACGGATGAAGTGATAATCAGTCTCGATGTGTTTTGTACGCTCATGGAATATATTGTTGTGAGTAATCTGAATAATACTCATGTTCTCACAGTGTAGAGTAGTGGTAGCAGGAAAAGAGACGCTCATGTCAGCGAGGAGCCATCGAAGCCAGAGAAGTTCTTGAGTTGCATTAGCCATGACACGATATTCTGCTTCAGTATTGGAGTGAGCAACTACAATTTGTTTCTTACTACGCCCAAAACATGAGAGAATTATCCAAAAAGAAACAGTAACCAGTGATTGAACATCTGTCAGTGGGGTCTCCGGCCCAATCGGCATCAGAATAAACTTGTAAGACGGGAGCAGACTGATACCACTTATGTTCAATACCATATCTAATTAAACAACACAGGTGAGTCTTTGGTTGCAGTTTGTTGTGTTCATGTGGTTTGAGAAAAACAAAACAAGTGCAACCAAAGACTCTGAGTTCAGAGTAATCAAGAGGTTTACCAAAAATATGTTCGAATGGGGACTGATTCTGGATTGTGGAAGAAGGGACACGGTTGATTATGTATACTACGGTTTAAGGCAGTATTACCCCAGAAACATTCAGGGCATGATGACGAAATGAGTAGAGCACGAACGGTATCAAGAATATGTCCATGCTTGCGTTCAGGTCGACCATTTTGTTGAGAGGTTCCAGGGCATGAACGGTGGGGAAGCGTGCCATTTTTGTGAAATAGATTTAGAAAGACACGATCTTTGTATTCCATTACATTATCTGAATGAAAAACTTTGATATTACGAGAGAATTGAGTTTGAACCATTGAAGATAAATCAGAATATATTTGAAAGAGTTCAGATATGTTTTTCATAAGAAACAACCAGGTATAACGAGAATAGTCATCCATAAATATAACAAATAGCGAGCACCACCCATTGATGCATGAGGAGAAGGCCCCCAAACATCATAATGTATTAAATCAAAAGGTGCAACAGAAACAGACTGACTTTCATTAAAAGGTAAAGTTGTTTATTTTGCAAGTTGATAATGAATACAATGAAAAGACTCATACTGAAATGAACCTAACTGACCACTAGAAATAAGATAACGTAGACGGCTGGATGAAGTGTAACCTAATTGAGAATGCTACAATTCCACGGGTGAGAGTGCTGGGATGGATGCAACTAATTGGTTTGGTAATGGTGAAGATGGGACTTGGAGGTAAGTGAGCTCGAAGTGGCATCCAACTTTACGGCCAGTTCCAAGGAGTTTTCCTGTCTAAGGGTCATGCACACAACAACTAGTAGAAGAAAAATACAAGTCAAGTCCAAGATCACATAGTTGTCCAACAGATATAAGATTGACCGTAAGATTAGAAACCGAATATGTGTCAGGGAGAGACAAATGAGAGCTATCAACATGTCCAGTGTGGCTAACCAACATATTTGATCCATGGCAATGTGAATAGTAGGTGTATGCTCATCATGGGTTTTAGAGGAAAAGATAAAGGCATCAGATATCATGTGATTGCAACAGGCAGAATCAAAATATTATCGAGATGTACTTGGTGTAGCTGACATGGCTATATTGTTACCAGTTTTATTTAGGGCCTCAGTAATCGCAGTACAAATACCACTCCAATCAGGTGAAGAGCTGAATGAAGTTGGTGTAGCATCAGTGGCTACAACAGCAGCGTTCATTAGCTTGGAATAGAACCGATTGCGAGAGCCTCGAGAGTGATATGGGTTCCCATTTGACTGATTCCCAGATGGAAGTTTAGGACAGTCTTCAAGGTAGTGGCCCAGTGTTCTACAGACTTTACACAGGCAGGAAGGACATTTGAGCAATTCATGCCCTTGTGAATGACAATACCTGCAGTATAAGGGTTTCTGGGATGGGTTGGCCTTGGCAATTGGTGTGGCAAGAGCAACTGGTGATGCAGGAGCGATTAGTATTGCAAAGGCAATATCTGTATGATATTCTTGTAATGTGGCAAGACGAGTTTCCTCACTGAATAGATCAGAAATGACGTTGTTTAGGGAAGGTATCACACCCCGGTGTAGGATTGAAGCTCGTACAGGCTCAAATTCCTCTCTCAATCCCATCAGGAATTGCATAATGTGTGTCTTAGTAGAGTACTTTCCATGAACATCAACGTATTTTGTGCATTCCCAGGTTGGCTCAGTGAGAGCCAACCGATTCCACATGGCAGTCATCTGAGATAGGAAGCTGTTGACAAATTGCCCAAGTTTTTAGTGCATGTTATGAAGAGTAGAAAGAAGACGATACCGATTTGAAAGATCTACCCTGGTGTAGTGTTGTTGGAGAAGATCCCAAGCTTCTTTTGCTGTATGGAGAATACAAAATTGAAGTGTGATCTCCGGGATAATGGTAGCACGAAACCCTGTGAGAATCTTGTGATTTTTTCTATCTCAGTCCTCTAGACAGTCAATGTATTTGTCAGCATCTTCATCATCTTTTTTCTTGGGTTCAGTAATATCTTCAGTCACGTAACGCCATAATTTCTTCCACGAAGAAAACCAGGCATTTCTTGAGCCCACACAACATAATTAGATTAATCCAGAACAGTAGTGATAACTCGAGGTAAGTCCAATTCAGCCATAGACGTGAAGAGGAAGGTGAACCGGTGTAGAAACCACAAAAATAAAAAAAGGAAGTATATACTGTGAGCCTCAAATCACAAAACAGAGCCCAAAATAGAATCAGAGCGTTGAAAAACTCCAGGAACCAGTCCAACTTTGCAAAAAACCGGTCTAAAAATGCTTGAACCGGTTAAAGAGAAGTACCTTAGAGAACCGGTGACGTAGCGCTGACGTGGGGGTCAACGCTGAGGTGACAGTCAACACGCTAATGTGGTACTATTGTGGCGCTGACGTGGTACTGAACGTGTCGCTGACGTGGTACTAACATGGACGTTGACTGAGCTTAGGGATACATGACACAGCTGGTGTGTACAGAGCGCATGGTTCGAATCGTCTCATCGAGGTGGTTTCTGATGGTATATTGTGGATTGATTTGGAGCCCTGGTTGAGGCTGTAGATCCCAAATCCGAGACGGTGAAGGGTGGTTGTACTGTAGGCTGTTGGCGGAGCGTGAGAGCGCGTATGATCTTCGATGGCGGTGATTTTGGTGGGGGTTGTGTTCCTCTCTGCAAGACGAAGATGGTGGTGTCATGGTTGATGATACCAAAGAAAGAATGAAGCTTACAACAGCGACGAAAGTCTCGGAAGAATAAGGAGGGCGGCGGATAGCAGCGGAAACTTTAGGGGTGCGAAATCTGTAGGTAGAATAGGTCCAAGAACGACTTGCTCCGATACCATGTTAAGAGGTTTTTGACTTAAAAACCATATGGTGCTAAGTGGAGTAACTCCTTTGATTTATATAGTGACTGGGAACTCTCAGATGAGCGATGTGGGATAGGAATCTAACATTTCTCAATTGTCTTAACATGGTATTAGAGCCAAGGTTATGGGTCTCTTTTTCCCTCGTAGTCAAACCATTCATGCAAGCCGGAGATTGCACATTTCTCATCATTCTCTCGTAGTCAAATCATTCGTGCAAACCGGGGGTTGCACTCCAAGGGCAGGGTGTTAGATTCTTGTCCCACATCACTCATCTAAGAGTTCCCAAGTCATTATATAAGTCAAAGGAGTTACTCCACTTAACACCATATGGTTTTAAGTTGGAACTCCTAACAGTTAAACTGCATAAAACCAAAATATTTATTCACTGAAATGGATAACTTAAACTGAATAACAAACATTTCTTTATCATTTAAACATAAAAAAATATTTCTTTACTATCTATTTTTCATACATTTTTAGTGATTAGCAGTATTTTTATATTCTTTTAAATCAACTTATTACCAAATCGATGGTTACATTTCTTCTTTGAGTAGACATAGATTGCTACGTTGCTATGAGAGTCATTCTAATAACGAATCAAATCTTTCACCTTACCAAATGATCTGTTGCACAAGTTACACGCGTTATGCTCCTCTTTTGTCTGGGTGGCAATCACAGTGTTGCCAGAGCAACATTATTCAAACTAGGGAGCGTTCATCCAAATATAGGTCGTATGCATAAAAACATCAATTGCAAAAGATTCAATTCATTAAAGCCGTAATGACGTCGTTGCTGAGTGGGGGGTAACATCAAAGAGGAGTAGGTCTTAGACCTTTTCGTCACCTTCGCTGGTTAGAATCGCCGAATGAACGACGATGCTATACGCCACTGCTCATCGGGATTGAGGCACTTGTAGAGCTCCTTCCCATTGAAGAAATTATTGCACCTTCGGAATCCTCAGCTATCGATGCGCCCTTGCGTTATCACTAATATCCTTTTGTGTTTTCGTCAGACTTAACATAATAGGATCTCAAAGTGCAACAGTATCTTTACACTTAAGTAGGAGAAAGAGAACAATGTACGGAGGTGGAGCAATTTTTCTCTGTAATCTGAAAGTGGACACTATTTCAGACGTCGAAAAATGACAACCCAATTGAAAAAGAATTGTAAGAAGCGTGGCCATGTGAACATGGTGATTTCTTATGTTTAAATCTGTTGAACTTATTATTTTCATAATTTTTTTTTAATTTCAAAAGAAAAGAAAAAAGAATGGACTGCGAAACTTATATTGCATTGAATTGCAAAAAAAAAAACAAAGTGTGATTAAATTGCATAAAACCAAAATATTTCTTCATTGAACTACATAACTTAAATTGAATAATTAATCATTTAAACATAAAAGCTATTTCTTCACTACTTATTTTTTAGGCCTGGTCTTGGGCTCGGGGGCCAGCACACTTTTTTTGAGGCCTGGGCTTCATTTCATACCCGTGGGTAGGATTTGGACATGAATATGCAGGCCCGATAAATTTTAGGGCCGGATTTGGGCCTAACTAATTTTTCTTAGGGCCGACCCAGTCATTTTATAAAAATTAATAGTATATATATATATTATAATAATAATAGTAATAATAAAATTAACCTATAAGTCCCTTAGGCTGTCATGCACTCATGCCTCCTTAATTCCACTTTACTTCTCTCAAGACTTTCATTTCTCGCGAGACACTTTCTCTTTTTCTTCTTTGGTTCACTAAGTTGTTTTGCATTATCAATTCCACTTTACTTCTCGAGACACACTTTTTTTTTTGACAAGAGAAACACTTTCTCAGGACTCCCTCTGTTAGACTCTCACTGCCGATCATTCGTCTTCGCTACTGCCGATCGTCCGACTTCAACTCTGTCATTCGTCTTTGTCTCTACCGCTGCCCTCTGCCTGCAGCATTGCCTCAGTGCTGCCATTGATCATTGCTCACTCTTTGCCGTTTTCGCTTCTCTTTGTCGTTGTTATCAATCGTTATCTCATCGTCGATCATGCTTTGTCGTCTATCGATGCTCACTGTTTATCGTTTCAGCCTCGTCGTTGATTTCCATTGCAATGAATTTCAGGTAATAACATATTGATTTTTGTTCTTGCTTCAGATTCATATTTCATTGTTAAACAACCCTATATTTAAACAAATCCTAAATTCATATTTCTTATTTGTATCTCACTGTTTGTTATTTTGTATTGTGTTATATGGTCGGGCTAGCCCTAGGGTTGGGCTAGCCCTAGGGCCGGGCTTGGGCTTAAATTTTTTATAGGGTCGGACTTGGGTATGAAAATAGAGCTCAATTATAGGGCTGGGTTAGGTTAGGGCCAAGTAAGTTTTTGTTATACCCTAAGTAAGCCCGACCCATGAACACCCCTACCTATTTTTTTCTATATTTTTAGTGATTAGCTGCATTTTTAGGTTATTTTAGATCAACGTCATTTCTAAATCAACGGTTACATTTCTTCTTTGAGCAGACATAGATTGCTATCTTTGCATGAGAGTCATT
Organism: Eucommia ulmoides; assembly: GCA_016647705.1. NCBI lineage: Eukaryota > Viridiplantae > Streptophyta > Magnoliopsida > Garryales > Eucommiaceae > Eucommia > Eucommia ulmoides. The sequence continues at coordinate 44,478,647 of CM028331.1, forward strand.
CTGATGGCGAATCAAAGCTTTCATCTTAACAAATTATCTACAACATAAGTTACAAGCGATTTTCTCCTCCATCATCTCGTTAGCAGCCACAGTGTTGCCAGAGCTACTACATTCAAACTAGGAAGCGTTCTTCCAAACATAGCAAGTGTGTACAAAAATATCAATTGCAATGGATTCAATTCATCATAACCATAATGGCGCCGACACTGAGGGGTGTTACGTCGAAGAGGAGTAAGTCTTGGACCTTCTCGTCACCTTCGCCGATTAGAATTGCCGCCATAACGACAGCACCGTATACCACTACTTCATTGGGATTGATGCTCTTGCTGAGCTTTTTTCCATTGAAGAAACTGTTACACATTCGAAATTCTCACTCGCTGGTGCGCCCTCACGTTACTGCTAATATCATTTTTATGACTTCTGTCGGGCTCAATAGAATAGGGCCTCATAATGTAAAAATATATTACACTTCATAAAGCAGGAGAAAGAACAACATATGGAGTAGTAGTAGTTTTACTTTGTGTTCTGAAAGTGGACGCCATTTATAGACGCCAAAAAATGACAAACCGATTCAAGAAGAAGTGGAAGAAGCATGGCCACATGAATAGGTGATTTCCTATGTTTTAATCTTTTGAACTTATTATTTCTATTGGTTTTTTAGATTTTTTCAAAAAAAAAAAAAAAAAACAGAGTATGGTGATATAATATGTATGTGTGTGTATATATATAGAGAGAGAAAGGAGAGAGGGAGAGAGAGAGAGAATGAATTACGTAACTTAAACTGCATTAAACATAATAAAGAAAAGCAAAGTGCAGTAATATATATATTTGTGTGTGTGTGGATCCTAAAATTTTGATAAACAATTAAATGTTGATTTTTTGTGGAACTAACGAGTTTATTGAGTGTTTCAGTGTAAAAGTTTCATTGATGATATTATCATGAAGAATTGTTTAAGGACGCTAAGGAAGCAAAGAGACTGATAAAGAGATGAGCATTAAGAGACCGAAGATTTTGAAAAATCTAGGTGAAACCAACTCAAATTATTTTTACTCTTAATGTATCCGATTAGGATCACACACTACACAAAAATGATTTTATATTTATATATGTTTTTATTAGGATTTTAATTAGCTAATATATTTGCTCCAATGTGAAATTGAAGAAGAAATATTGATCTAAGAAATATTAGCGATTAAAATTGATTTAAAGTGTCAATTACGTTAACCGAAAAAAAATCGGTTAAAGAGGCAAAAACGTAGAAGATTGGAGTTAAAATTAATTAAGGAGAAAGATTTCCAGCATTGATCGATCAACGTACCTAGAGGATCTGTTAATTGATGAAGAGTGGCTGGAAAATGGATAAGCCTTGGATCGATCGGTCAAACTGACGAAGAG